>JAQFVV010000057.1:6098557-6658557 GCA_028023455.1 Epiperipatus broadwayi | reverse complement strand
TCTGAATGTCCTAGTGTTTCACTGATAAGCGCCATTAGCTCAAAACTGGTTTGGGGATAGGGATAATTATAGAGATTTTAAATGCTTTTTCTTGCAGCATTTATTGAAAAGCATGTTTACAGCTATTATCATGCTCATTATATTATCTTTATACTTTTTAATGGCTGTTTACATAAAAGCATTATTTTTTAAAAAAACTTTTTTTTACATGTTATTTTAGTAGTATTTTAGATGCGTTGAAACAAAATTTCTCTTAACCAAAAGTTATTTATTGGAGAAAATTTGAAATATCCATTAATGAGACTTTGTATTTGCTTAGAAAATTAGTAAAATAAATTGTGATCAATTTCATGAAATGGTATTGTTTGAACCACTATAATCTCACTAAAATGAAATGTCCTCTTTATATTAAGAGACCAGTGTTCAAATAGATATTTTTAATCTTCTGATAACTTGTGTATTATCACTAAAACCAATGTTTAATCTGAGGAGTGGAAAACCTGTGGATGTGTATTTTCACTTTTTTTTAGTTTTTACCAGTGCATTATAATTATATACTAAGGCAATTGAATTTTTGAGAATATTGATACAGACAAGAGTAAAGATCTTTATTACCACTCTGCTACTTATGTCAGAATTAATTACTTTGGATGGAAATTTTAGTACATATTTGTAACTGTCTCCTTGAATATTGACCCCTTGTCAAAATAGGAATGATTATGAGATTTGTTTCTATCTAGTAGTCATAATATCCTAGTCATTTAATCTAATGTTTTGAACTTAAACCAATTTATTTATCAAATCATTTTAGGTATCATACTAAATCATCAATATTTTATTTCAATGACTTCAATTATAAACTTCCATTCTTTTCACCTGATCATAAAAAAGATAACATGTATTTGTATTCTATTAACATTATTTATCCTCTCTACTTATCTCTTGCAGGATACATTTCTGGCAATCAAACCTGATATAATCAGCAGATCAAGAAACTAGTTGAGATCACATCAATGGCTGTTTATAGCATAAGTATTGATCACCATTAAAGATATCTGAAAAAGAAAGGTTTTAACTAATGTGTGTTACCTGTTCTTACTTATGGATCTAAAACTTTGCTTAACAGAAGAGCAATATAGAGACTTCAGACAACTCATTGAAATATGGAGACTGTATGTTAGGAGTAACAAGAAGAGATTGAAAATGAAATACATGGGTCAGAGAGCAAGCAGGTGTTCCTAAATCATTAAAAGAATTAAGAGATTGAAGTGGAGTTGGGCTGGACATATTGATGGAAGAGATGATAATAGATGGACAGTTGAAATCTTAAACTGAATGTCAAGAGATTGTAAAAGGCCTAGAATGAGACCATATGTGAGATGGATGGATGAAATAAGAAAGTGTGCTGGAGTGATGTGAAGAAGACAAGTTAGAAATTGAGGATGGATTGAATGTGGAAAGATCTTTGTAGTGAATCAATAGTGGTTGAAAATAATGATAATGATGATGAGGTATTATTATGAATTAGTATATCTGTAAACATGAAGCAGTTATCACAAAATAACATATTTTCAAACTTAATATGTATAGTCATGCAAACATTTGTGAGACAAAGTCAATAAGAAAAGAGATTTAGATGTAGGTATTGATTGACTAGGATTTTAGTAGATTCCATTGGTGCTTGGGAATAATTGAAAAGTCAGAGGATAAAATTCATATAATATGTCCAAATTATTAAAAATGATTGTCATCCAATTATTCTTGTTGGTGGTCTAAAGAAGATCTAAGTTGTATGGTCTGATT
Organism: Epiperipatus broadwayi; assembly: GCA_028023455.1. NCBI lineage: Eukaryota > Metazoa > Onychophora > Udeonychophora > Euonychophora > Peripatidae > Epiperipatus > Epiperipatus broadwayi. The sequence continues at coordinate 6,656,754 of JAQFVV010000057.1, read as the reverse complement.
GTAAGCCAGTAACTCTTTAGTGAATCTAAGAGTTGTCAATTTTCTCCTCATATGAGATGTTTAGCACTTTAATAGTACTTTGTTTTGGATTCATAATCCTGGAAGTTAATTATGTGAGTAAAGAAAGCCTATTTAATATTTGGAATTGATATCAGTAATTTTAGAACATGTATCCAGTGGTCTTTGTTTTATGACATTGTTATGATTTATTTATTAGTCCCTTTTTCATTGCCTTTCTTTTTTTATTTTTTCCATTCAATTTATACCATATTCTATCTGCTATCTTTTCATGACACATTCTATCCTTTTTCATTTTTGATATATTTTATTCCAAACCTTCATGTAAATCAGTGTTTTTTTATCATTTTTATATGCTTCTTTTATTAGTCTTTACTTTTAATTTTTGTGTAAATGTCCATGGCTGTGCACCATATGAGGGTTCCCTGTGCATTTATTGAAGATTTTAAACTTATAAATAACTTTTTTCATATAGTTCATTAGATTACTGAATTTATCTATTTTTCCTTTTCAATCTTTACTTGGTTATCTTCTCCTGGTGGGCAGTCTGTTTTTATGCTGTTTTCTTTTAGTCAATGCAAATTAGTAAGAAAACTTTCATAATTACTTATAATCAATATAAAAATACTAAAACAGAGTTTAAATATAAAATTTGGTAAAATTTATTGTAACTAGTATACTTACAACGATTTTGTGTCATATCGATAGTTTATACTCTGAGAATATTAATTTCTTGCTGATTTGAACTATATATTTGATGTTTGGTGTATTATATATTCATTAGAGGTGTGGTTCATATGTAATGAACCAAAAACCAAATAGCATTTAAATCAGCATAAAATTAATGTTCTCAGGCAGACTAACCCTGAATATGACATGAAAGCATTGAAAGTATACTTGATACAATAAGTCTTAGTAAATTTTATATTTAAGCTCTGTTTTAGTATTTTTTACATTAATAGTTAGAATGGCAGAGTATCAAAATGTAACTACGTATAATTATGTTTTTTGTGTTTTGTAATTTACTTTAATCAGTATGAACTCATTGCAAACGAGTGTTAAGAAAAGGTAAAATAATTTAAATTTAAAATTTATACTGTGTTAAGCATGTTTTTGACAAAACACTGCCGGAATCATACTGCTGTCTTATTTTGTACTTGACAAGTTGCACCTTTAAATGAGTGCATTTCATTATGCAAATGAGACATTTAAATATTCAATTTTTTTAACAATGGAACACCTGATTCTTTTTTATTAACTGCACATGGATATTTTGGAATTGCCATGCTTCCTTGTATTTTCATTTTTTATCATCTTTTTCAGTACAAATCATCTTCACCATCCTCGTGTTATTTGGTTTAAAAGCTGACCCATTGAGAACTCATGTTCAAGGAAACATTGAATTATATTCATTATTTTGTTTTGCCTTGGTGTGTAAATACATGAGCTGGGTGATCTATTTGCTTACCATTCTCTGTAATGCTCTGATGGTATTTTGTCTTTTGCATTATTTAGAAAGTTATTCAATGATGGAAGGGATCAGGGTTTTTTTCACATATTTTATATTTTACTAATTATTTCAATAATTTGCAGTCATGATTGCCAAAGATCATTTAAATAAACTTATAACTAAATTCTATCTTTTGTTCTATCAATGCAAATCTATTTTAAATCAATGTGGACACTGCAGGTAATATTTCTTAATTACAATTGCATGGATGTATGGCATACGGGTGCATGGTGTGGCCAATGCAAAAGTGATTGGTTCCTTGTCCAAGATGTCTACATTACAATCTCTTAAATTAATGTGTGTATTATGTAATGATGTGGTTTAGCTAGTCATCTTAAAATGTTTCAGCCAATAGCATGTCTCGATCTTATATTATGACATCCAATGAGGAAGTGTGTTTCATACCTTTCTAGATCATTTCAGTGGTTTTTCTGTCATTGGGAAATCTTGCAAACTTCTTAACATTTTTCCAATTCATGGCTTCACTGTCATTTTAAACGTTTCAGAAGCAGTTTTATTCCATTTAAAAACAATATTTACTGTTGATGCATATTTTCTTCATGCATTGAGAAACTTAACATACTAACACCTTAAAACTTTTGCAGGAATAGCTAACTATGTCACTATGTAATGTATGTGTTAACGCATAGATGGCATTTCAGGCAGCTTGGAGGGAGAACCAGCCATGTTTTCATTAGGATAGACTGTGTATCTATACGTGTTCTGTTGCAATTTCAGTTTATTTCTTTTATATATAATTAATCCATTGAAAAATATAACATATTTCAACTATCCCTCTTCCCCTAATGTATTTATATTTATTACATTTTTATTACTTCTGACTTTTTTGCAGCATTCCCCCCCCCTCAATCTCACAATTTTTTTGCATTATGCATAGATGGATACCATTTTATATAGATTACATTTTCATAATTTTATATTTCCAATTTCGTACTCTTTTTTATATATACTATAAGAACATCAAGATAACCTGTTAATCTCAGTGTGAGGGTGTGTGTATATATAAATGTAATAATGTGCAGGTTTATAAATGTAAATTCATTGAAAGCAGTCATAGACAATAACAATCAACAATCTTAATCTGCTGTCAAGGCAACCTCCTTTTAACAATAAAGATGAAAATCCACCTTTATGTATGGTCTAATATGTTTATACGATACTAAAAATTGCAACTTGACCACAGAGAATAAATTATTGATACAAAGAAGTTTAAATAAACCTCAATAAACAGGTAAATATAACCAGTTCTGAATGCAGATTAAGAAGTAAACCAATTATAACGTTCAAACAGTAATTATAAATTTCAAACTGCATTTCCAACACTATATTACTTAAATAATAAGGCTAATAATATTCAAGGCTAGATACAGTTATAAATGTAAATTCATTGAAAGCAGTCAATATTTAGACAATACCAATAACAATCCCAATCTGTTGTCCAGGCAACCTCCTTTTAGCAATAAAAGAGAAAATCCACTTTTATTTATGGTCTAATATATTTATATAGACATTAAAGATTGCAACTTCATCTTTATTGTTAAATGGTTGCCTTGACAACAGATTGAGATTGTTGATTATTATTGATATTTTCTGAGAGTTAATTGATTTCCATGAATTTATATATTAAATATATACATTCAAAGATCAGCCTTTCAAGCTAATTGTGCATGCGTCTTCTGCGAGTGTTAAATAATAAATGAATACTTCACTCTACAGTACAAGATATAGTATTTATGCAGGAATAAAAGGAATCCTCTTATTCCTATATCTTGTACTGTAGAGTGAAGTATTCATTTATTATTTAACACTCGCAGAAGACGCATGCACAATTAGCTTGAAAGGCTGATCTTTGAATGTATACAATTGTATGCATAGCGTTATATAAAAATAATTGCTTATTTACTTATAATTAAGTTTCACTTAGAGTGGCATTTAGTAAATTCTAGACAATTTCATGACGTCATTTATCACAACATCGTAGATAGTAATTTAAAGTGAGAATTCTACTCTCACGCTTTATTCAACAGTACTTCAGATTTGCTCATATAAAAGAATTTGAGTCGTAGGAATAAGAGGATTCCTTTTATTCCTGCATAAATACTATATCTTGTACTGTAGAGTGAAGTATTCATTTATTATTTAACACTCGCAGAAGACGCATGCACAATTAGCTTGAAAGGCTGATCTTTGAATGTATACAATTGTATGCATAACGTTATATAAAAATAATTGCTTATTTACTTATAATTAAGTTTCACTTAGAGTGATGTTTAGTAAATTCTAGACAATTTCATGACGTCATTTATCACAACATAGTAGATAGTAATTTAAAGTGAGAATTCTACTCTCACGCTTTATTCAACAGTACTTCAGATTTGCTCATATAAAAGAATTTGAATTGTAGGAATAAGAGGATTCCTTTTATTCCTGCATAAATACTATATCTTGTACTGTAGAGTGAAGTATTCATTTATTATTTAACACTCGCAGAAGACGCATGCACAATTAGCTTGAAAGGCTGATCTTTGAATGTATACAATTGTATGCATAGCGTTATATAAAAATAATTGTTTATTTACTTATATGTAAATATAGTGTGTCTCAGTAAATAGGCAATTTGTGACTAGTTCCCGCCAAACTGCCTGCACTACCATCTCTGAATCAACGTAAAAAACCTAGTTTCGCTTTTTACCATGAAAATTTGAAATCACTAGCATGTCTGAATCATGAGGTATTGCATGAAAAAAATAAATTAAAATATACAAACAAACACAGTCTTCTATTTTAAAAATAGCCCAATAATTTCAATATATATCTACAACAAACTGCACCCAAACTTGTTTATAAATCTGGATTTATTATATAAACTACTATAATGTACAAAAATGTACTCCATCATTTCGATTATATTCTTGTATAGTCTATGACTATACAAGAATATCGTCAAAATGTTGGAATACATTTTTGTATATTATAATAATTCATATAATTTTAGACTATAAAATAATATAGTTGAAATGTTAGAGGACATTTTTGTACATTATAAAAAGTCATAGAATTTTAGACTATAAAGTAATATATTCGAAATGTTGGAGGACATTTTTGTATGTTATAATAGTTCATATAAATTTAGATTATAAAAGAATATAATCAAAATGTTGGAGTACGTTTTTGTACTTTATAATAGTTCATAACATCTGTCTAAATTGCATGTTGTTATTAAATTAGTAATAATTGAAAGGTTGCTAGTCTTTCACATGCGCCTACCGATGTCTCTCAGACAGCCAATCAGATTTTAAACAGCTGTCTTAAGAATGATCAGGCCTTGACAACATGACAGAGATTTTGATAAGAAAAGGATGATATAAAAAGTAGCTGTCTTAAGAATGATCAGGCCTTGACAACATGACAGAGATTTTGATAAGAAAAGGATGATATAAAAAGTTAAGTAGAGAAAAGATTGGCATCATCCTTTTCTTATCAAAATCTTTGTCAAGGTCTGATCATTCCTAAGATAGCTGTTTAAAATCTGATTGGCTGTCTGAGAGACATCGGTAGGCGCATGTGAAAGACTAGCAACCTTTCAATTATTATTACTAATAGTTCATATAATAAATCAAGATTTATAAAGAAGTTTGTGTATGGTTTGTTATATATTTATTGCATGAAATATGATAATGTCTTACAAACTTTACCCATGACGGTATGATGTTAAATTTAGTTTTAAATTGGGTGAAACTGCTACTGAAATGTTTGAATGATACAAACTATATATTACAGTAACATCTTGAATCATAAGAATATTTTCAAGTGATTTGCAAGATTTCATGATGATAGGGAGAGCATCAGTCTACAAAGGTACTAAATACTATCCCATTTTATGCCATAGCTTGTGATCCACACATTAGTACCTTAAAACTTTTAAGGTGAATAGGCAAACTGTGTTACTGCATAATACATGCATTGATTCAGAGATGGAAAATGCAGGATGCTTGGAAAGAAAACTATCACTTTTTCATTCGGACACTCTACATGTGTGGAAATTTAATTCTGTTAATTCTTTCATAAATAAATACATGCACAGACACACATCATCAATTTATATATACAACTCACTAATAATAAATTTTATTGTATATTTCAGGCCCCTCTCAGTCAAATGTGAATCAATTGCAACAGAGTTAACTACGTAAGTTGTTACGATGACTTAATTTAGTCGTTTTTCAATGTTAATTTTAAAATATAATAATGCATGTATATTGTATAATGCTGGGAAATAACGTTTTCCAGTTAATATGAATAATTGGAGGGGGGGGAGGTAAGTATGGTACAAAAAAAATTAAAATTCCATTTATATTAGCAATATCATACATTAATTAAATAAACTTATCTATTTGCAAAGCCTTATTTTGGGGTCTACTAATAAAACCTAGACAAGAGGAATGCTGTAAATCATTCGAGGAAAACTTATCACTCCCAGTCCTCGTATCTCGTTGGAAAATGTTTGATGCTTGAAAAACAACAGTGTCCAGATCTGAGGTCAAATATGTCTGATTGCTGTCATGAATCAAGTACAGATGAGCCGCTATTTGGAAAGAAATTCCAGATCTCAATCATGTTCTTTGGAAAATGGATTATCCTCAAATAAGACATTTTCCCTGCCATAATGTAAACAATACCAGATTGACTGAGCAGGATACTTGATTGGCCTGTTTATGCCATTGATTGTTTATTTATTACTATTTAATTGGTTATTATTATTCTTTTTTGATTCCAGTTTCTAAAGAGTTCCGTTTGCTGGATGGGTCTATTATTGGTGATAACCTATTTCTTCTCTGTGGGTAAAGTTATCCTTAAAGAGGCTGGTTGGTATCTGAATCATTTCTTTGCTTCCTCATCATAACTCTGGTCTTGTTTTACCATTAGTTGATCTGGATCCTGAAATTTGTGGATTGCTTTTTCTATGAGCTGATCTTGTTTCATTATCATGTGAATTGAGTGAGTCTTTCCCAGTTGCTTGGTGCTTCATCCCTTATAGTTATACTGCAATTGTGTCTATACTAATGATGGATGTAGGGTCTGTACAACCATTGTTTACAGGATTTTCAATAGCCATATCATTTGGTGCTCCCACTCAGTAAATGGAAAAATACTTGGAAGCCTTTTGGTATTTTATCAATTTTAATTTATGGTTTTTTCCTTCTTCATACTTATCCCACCTGAGAGCTGAAATATTTGTTCTTAGGATTCTATACTGAAGTAGTTTAGTCAGTGTTTTTCCATAACCATGTTAGGTATAATACATTATGCTAGGAGTTTTTTAAAGTATGTGAGGGTTGCAAATGCTTGTTGTAACTTTCTTCAAAATCCTTTTATCTCTTGAATAATTCTCTCTGCATAATTATTCCTTTCAAGATGTACTAGTGATTTTAGTATTTGTTCAATATTACTGTTGGGACAAAAATTTTGAACTAAATCTGCTGTGAACTCTTTGATTTATCTGAGCATGGTATAAGCATACTCCATAAACTTTTAATCACTTATAATTTCCATCCTGTCTCTCTACTAACTAGTATAAATAATATGGACCATTGTTCAAGGGCCTTCAAAATCGGATCAATGCCTGTTTTTATTTTTTTGATGGTTTGTTTTAGTTTACCTTACAGTGCTAACATTGGTAGATTTTAGAGTCAATAGTATTGTCTGAGGTAGCCATAGGGTATAAGATATGGACAGCATTTCAAACTCACAAATTTTTAAGTGACCACTATTAGGGCAGAGCTCAAGAGGGACTAATACTCTTTTTACCAAGATAATACATCCATTTTCAATTGAGAACTCCAAACTAGACAGTTAGAAGCAGCTCTTTTGTTTTTTTATTTGGCCAGCTCCAATGGATCTGCCACACTTCTGGACCATAAATAATTGGGCAACATATTTACTATTTATTCATAGATTTACTTCTAAATCTTTAATAGATTTATCGATTCCAATTTAAAATATGTATGTGAGAAACTTTATTTCCTTGAATGTATTCACCTTCAATCATACCCTGATAACAAATTGAACTACCCAGCGTGTAGAAGTAGGTGGGGCATTCCTTGTCTGATAAAAAAAGTCCCAGCAGAAACTTATTTGATCTGAAGTATAAATGACCTACCACATACATAATTGTCAAATAGTTTGCACCAGTAATCAAGATCAGGCTTTCTTGTCTATTTTCTTTATTTTACTTAACAATTTTGAAGTAAATATACTGAGAGTGCATCTCATTACATTTATATGAAAAAGTCAGTTTGATGATATATCATGATAAATAACAACTTGTCCAGAGTCTGACTGCATCACTGATGATATTACGTGCTTTTTAATTTTAAAAATGTTCTGTCATATTTGAGTTTTCACTCTGAGACTATTACCCTATAATAGAGTCTGTACAGAGAATCAGAAGCTACTGTTTCATGCAAGAGTAAATTCTGATAATAATTAATAAAGTCCACAAATGGTTGTATCTATCTTTTTTTATAAGAGTCTTTGCCTCATGAACTACCTTTATTTTTTGTTTTGTTGTTTCATGAATTTGTCCTCACTTTTTGTATTGGAAAATTTCGTAAATTGTTTAATATGGAACCTGGGAAAATAAAAACCAACCTTATATCACTAGAGCTATTCTCAGAGGCAGTGCCAATAATTTACAAACCGAGAACTATCTTGTTTAGTCAGAAAGAAAAAGTGGAGAAGCAAATTAACAAATTAGTTAAGAATGGCATACTAGAACCTACAGAAAAATCTGATTGGGCTGCACCATTAATAATAATTACAAAACCAAATAGTCACATCCGTTTGTGATGATTAGCACCTATCTGTAAGTAAAAGTATGAATAAACGGGTGCACCGTGTCTCTAATTCTAGAGAAATAATTGCATCATTGCAGAAATCTAATTTTTTTGCTAAATTAGATCTTAACTCAGCATTCCACTAGATGCCAGTGATAAACAAAGCTTCGGAAGTACTAGCGTTAACCACTTATATAGAATTATTTAAATGTAAACAACTTCTAAATATTTCCAGTCAAAAATTGAGACCCTCCTTAATGGATTTGAGAGCATTATATCATTTTTTGACATTGTTCTAATTACTGATATAATGAAAAATGAACTGAGAAGTCATCTGTACAATATGTACAAAAACTGGATAAATTGAACACCCAAAAATGCACCTGGACACAAGCAAAATTAAATTTTTAGGGCATATAATTTCGAATAAAGGTATGATTCCTCCCAAAGCAGTCAAAGCTATAGCTGAAGTCCTGAGGCCAAATAATGTAAAACAATTACAGCTTTTTTAGGAGTAAATTATTTTAAGAATTTTTTGAAGAGCAAAACTCATGTAGCCAGATCTTTATATAATTTATTGAAAAAAACAAAACAAAAATGGAATTGGAAATCGGTGCTACAGAGCGTTTTTGTGTACCAAATCACTACTCACTTGTTCGTTATTATAGAAATTTGGAAATTACACTTTCAACGGACTCATCTGAATTTGGAGTTGTTGCAGTAATATGTTATTCAGAATATACAGGTGAACCCCAATTGCCTATGCTTCACAGACCTGTCTGAAGCTGAAAAAAATTGCAGTCACTGAGACAAAGAAGCTTTTGCCATATTGTTTGGCATTCGTAAATTTCACCAATATTTATATGGACGCAAAATTTACTATTGTAACAGATCATAAACCTTTACTGGGAATTGTTGGAATCAAATACGTTCCTGAGCCTCTTAGCCCTTGCATGGTGAGATGGCTAAACATACTCACTGGCTATGATTCTACATCGATTGCTAAATTGGTTCAGGCTGATCTGCTCAGAATTAGTGTCCTAGTTTAGCACAATTCCATGTATATGATATTTCCGCTGCCTTAGTTGCACGGTTGAGTATCCATCCAAATTCTCCACCCTTGGGTGGGGTTACCCGGGTATATTCTGGCCGACTACTCTAGAAGCTTAGCTTAGGGTGTAATTGGGTAGTTAGCTAGTTCAGCTTCAATTAAAATATAAAAAGGAAAAGCAAATTGGACATGCAGATGCACTATTCTATATGCCAGATGAGACTGGGGGCAATGTAAAAGAAATGGAAATCAATTATATAGAAATGCTAAAGTCACATGTACTTAATAATTAAACAGTACCTGCTTGGACCAAGAAATATGAGTGTTACCAGGGTATTATAAGCCAAATCCAAGGATGATGACCTAATAAATGTCCAAAATTTATCTACAAAGAATTATAAAACACTCATGATAAATTATCAATATATACAATGGCTGTATTCTAATGGATGATCATGTATTAATACCAGTTAAGGGTAAAGACTTAATTCTGCAATTATTGCATGAAGGTCACCCAATCATAGTCAGATCAAAACCTTTATCCATAGCTATGTATGGTGACCAAACATTAACTGCGATATTGAGAATTACATAAAATTTGCAATAATTGTCAATCATGTGCTAGAATGCCATCTAAAAATTTTGAGGTGTGGCAATGCATCCATGTTGGACCATGCAAGTCCATTCAAGGAATATTTATTTTTTGTGGTAGTTGGTGCACACTCAGGATGGACAGAATATAAATTAATTAAGAGGACTAGTTCCAATGAGACAATCAAACAGTTATATTAATTTTTTTCATATCACAGCCTTCCTGAAACTTTAGTTTCTGATGATGGGTTTCATATCAGACAAGTTCAAAGAGAGTATAAAAGACATAGGGATATAACACATACTTACAAACTACTATTACCCTCAATCTAATGATTTGGCAGAAAAAAGCTGTTCAAAATTTGAAAGTATCAATAAATAAATTGGCGGAAATGAAAATACAAGCACTTTATACCACAGTCTTGTATCAGCACTCTATTTCAACTGCTAAATCAGGAAAATCACCTGCTGAATTATATTTAGGCCACAAGTCGCCTACCAAATTGTCTAACATAATGCCTAGTGATGATTACATTAAACAGGAAGCAACCGTAACTTTGCACCAGGTGATCGAGTAAGGGCAAAAATAGCTTGAATAAATTTTGAACATAAATAATAGTAAAGTGATATCTGTCAAAACAAGTTATAACGATTTGAACGAATGATGCCAAATTATTATAAAAACACATTAATCAAATGTGAAAAGACGAAGAGTAAAGATGTAATACTGTCTTTATTTAATGAAACTGCTTGCAATCCCGAAGATCAATCTGAGGAACCTAAACAAGAATTTGAACAGACTCATTCTAATAAGGAAGAAGTAGAATGTGTAACAGAAAAGACTGACACAAAAGAAGCTGACGTAGATGTTAATTCACATCCTGATTGGATTAGAAGAAAAATAAAAAAACCAGTTATCTTCACGGTTTTATTTTGACTTGGGAGAAAATGTAAATCTTGAAGTTGGAAAAAGTATACTATGTTGATATGTGTATGCTAAAATAGATACACATATATAGCTAAAAAACAGTTATAAACATTTGTGTATTTTATATATATATGCATGCACGTGAAATACATACACGATTTGAGTTTTAAAATAAATAGATTAAATATGATTAAAATTAAAACTGATTGAAGCAATAAATATATTAATCTTTAACTGAGGTTTAAAGTTTATACTTATGATAGAGATAATCGGTAGTTTAGTAAATGATTAGTAATAATTATTATTAAACCAATAAACATCACATGATCACTATTTCTTATACTTGCTTATAATTATTATTAAAACAGGCTAAACTCCCTTTACATATTGCCACTCAGTGCAAGCCAGAGTAATCAATGGATATCAGAAGGCTTGTGCTTAAAATCCCCATCTAGTGCCTACTCATCCAATATCCCAGATTAGTTTTAGTCTGTTTTAATAAGTTATAAGCAAGCATAAGAATTGGTGATCATGTGATGTTTATTGACTTAAAACCAATCCTGCCTAAAAAGATAATGGTGACTATGGTTATTAAAGAACCAAAATCACCAAAATGTATAGGTACTGAACTGAGCTCAGACCTATATGACTATATAAGCTAATGAGCTTGGATTGAACGTATTATATTGTTTCCAATTTAAGATTCATAGTTTTGTAGTTAAGTAGAGATAAAAGGTGGCTGCTGGAGGGTTGCATTAGATCCTAAGATATAGGTGCAGTATTCTCAGATCCAAGGATCCTCACTAATGAAGGCCACAAGCCAGAAACTAGTCTGGGGATATTGGATGAGTAGGCACTAGATGGGGATATTATGCACAAGCCTTCTGGCATACATTGATTACTCTGGTTTGCACTGAGTGGCAATATGTGTAGAGAGTTTTGCATGTTTTAATAATCATTATTATATTTATCTGAGATGGGTGATGTCAAAGTTGTGAGTGGCGTGAATTTGACAGTTGTAAATCAAAATGTAACAATAAAAGAATTAATATTATTAAAAGTTTAATTATAAATCCAGTAAACACTTTTCATTAAATTCCTAAAGAGCAGAAGAAATAGCAGAATTCCATCAGAAAATAATCTAATTTATTAGTGACAATTAAGAAGAAATTATTGGTAAACCAGATACATTGGACAATGTCGGCAGGATCTAAGTGACCCAACCAATTAGAGAGGAGTTTATTATTAATAATGAAAGAATGATATAGAAAAGAACCAGGATACACTTGCTTATGGCAGAGCGATTTGCCTCCAAACATGTCAATGCAAGTCTAGGAATTTAAAATAAGTCACACTAGCCTTTATTATAATTTGAGAATGTCTATGGATATGTAAATATATATGCTTTATATAAATTGTTAATATGTTTATGTGTGTAATTAAAATGCTCATAATAGTTGTATTATTAATCTATTAAATCATAATCCTTAGTTGCTGCAGTATTATTATTGTTACCAGGTGAATTTTATATAAGCCTATGTCTGTTCGGTAGCATCCATCCCAGATATAGCATTGGATAATTGACCTCTCACTAGGATATTGCTCGCACCACTGATAAACTTAATGGAAGATGGTTCATTTCAAGTAAATCTTTATGGATAATGATTTGTCAATATCTTTAAGGCTTGGGTTGTTGATTGATAGGTGTAGCATGTCAGAGATCAATATTTGTGCTTATTCCCATCAGAAATATGGAGATGATCCAGTTTATTGATGATGAATGATCTCTTTTGAGTGACAGTATTTTGTTTGCCATGCACAAAGTTTTTTTTAACATTTTTTTTTAAAAATTTGCCTAATCAGAGTAATTCATTCTGATGATGTTAAAGGTACAGGACTTCATCTGCTTGTTACCTGTCCAGGTTTGCTAATACCATAGTCCCTAAGGCATATTAATTAAAAGATCTGCAGTTGTAATTTATGAGTTTAAAATTTTTTATTTCTATGTAGTCTTGACCTAGTTCATCTTCAAAGACTTTCCAAATAGTTCTTCAAATTTATTATGTTTGTTAGGTAGCTCAATTTGTACCACTACATAGGCAAGTGGTATAATGAATCATGTACTTATTAATTTCTGTATTTTCCTGTGGATATGACAAGTGGCAAATATAACATTCTATGGAGGGTATTATATAACTTTTAGTCTTCCCTTTTAAGGATGTAAATTTACTTAAGTTGGTAATCTGTTTTTAATTAACTCCTGAATAACAGTTCATTATTTTTCTATTTATGATTGCTTGTGTAATTTTTGGTGTAACGGACACTTCAGATCTGAAATCTATATTTATTAATATCACTTTCTTCAATAGTGATCCCATATCTGAATCAATGTCACTCAATCATTTAACATTGTTTATAAAACCTTGTCCTGCATTGCCCCAGGATGAATTCTGATACTCACAGGTCAGGTACTTGAACTTGGTTATGAACTGATGAGCAGTAATGCCATATGCCATTTTTTAATCAAATGTAACACTATCCATAGGTGTTTTGAGAATGGATTGTTTTATCACTGCTTGCTGTATTATTTTATTAAGCAAGTTGATTGCTTTTTATACCTAATATAATTGTAATATTTTTAAACCATACATCTACACAGACATTAAGTCTGTGCATGTGTGGTGCTAATTGCACCTATGTCAAACATTTTTGGACTTTCTGATACATTATTTGGACAAGTATTAAAAACATTTTAGCTTATGGTTCTGATTTTTTACTTTGTCCAAATGGTATTAAGTAGCTTGACTTAGTACCAATGCTAAGCATTTCCACTTAATTAGCTCCATTCTTTTTACAAATTCCTGGGAGACTTCGGAATTGGAAGTCATGTCAGAGTCCATTGTTTATTTTAGTTTGAAGTTCTGATCTTTTTATTTTGACCAGATGGAATTAAGTAGACTGATTGATTATCTGTGATTTCTACTAGATACCTAAAGATCACATTATAGTCCATTATCTACTTTAGTTTGTGATCCTGATATTTCATTTTGACTTGATCGTATTAAGTGTGCTGATCACTGTAATATCAGGACTAAACATTCCACTTAATTAGCTATTGTTTATTCTAGGAATTCCTAGAAGACTGCAAAAGTGAAGGTCATGTTAGGATTCATGGACTCTTTTGCTGTGGACTTTCATCTCACTGAGTCAGTGCATTTTCTAATACCTTTTTGAAATAACTGTTCCTGGATAAATTCCTGAGCTTTATGACAAATTCTCTTCCCATATTCTCCTCGTTGGAGACCACATTGAATTGTATTCACAGAAATAATCTGTTGGCAGAAGGATTTCTTGCTTAAAATTCAGCTTAGATGGAATCATAATAGTTGACTGTGAGTGTGCCACACATACTTAAGGCACATGACCAATAAGATTTTACATGACGTTAGCTCACAAATGTTACTTATTTTAGGTTCTTTAAATTGGCTTATTTTATGAAAAAATAGACTGTTGTATATATTGACAATTGCCTTGATATTTGTTTTGAACTCTTCTAAGACACCAATCTTTGCCATCTTATAATAAAAATTTAGTGATTTTTTTTTTTTTAAGCAGGCTTTAATAATATGGTTGTTGGATTATTTCCATTATCTAATATTAATTGTCAAATGTCTTTAGAAAAATTCAAACTTTATTTAAACCTTTCAAACACATTTAACTATTGGAAATAAGCACACAGATTAGTATATAATGCAATGTTTCAATTTGGCATTGTTTTTCTCTCTTCTTTGGGCATTTCTGGTCTGACCAAGTGGCAGTACTAAGAGGGAATTTGAAATTGAAGTTTTAGATTTATGGATATTGAATTTAACACAATGTTATAACCAACTAGGCTATTATGATCAAAGGCAAGTGACCTTCTATTTTTCACTTTTTCTTAAGGGCAAGATTAATGAGTGATTTCCAAAGATTATCATTTATCACTCTAGATTTGCCATTATTGTGTGAGCAGCTTTTTAAAATTTTTCTAATGATTAGAAAATAGAAAACAGAAGTAGAAGACCTCTATGTACCAATAAGCTTTCGTTCAATTAGGAAAATTTTAAAATATTGAACAAAGAGGAACTACGACACAAACAAAGAAATTTAAAAAATCTTCTCACATGACAATGGCAAATAATCCCATAAGTCAACACTGCATGATAAGTCATAATATTTGGAGGCCACTCATTGGCCTTGTCCTTTAGAAAAAATGAAATCAGGAGGACTCATAAATAAATATATGATATTTCGGTAGTTGAGGAGGGACCATACTGCCACCGTCAGATGGCGCTGCGACACCATCAATAACTGGCCTGAAGCCTGCAAGTGATAAATTTATTTACGAAAGTGCCTGAAAATTGACAAATAAAAATGCCTGAGGCAATATATATCCATTTCTTGGATATATATATATCTTCAGGCATTTTTATTTTTCAATCTAAGTGAAGAAATTTTGATTTTAGGGGGGGGGGGTCTTTCTAATATTTTCATGGATTTTTTTTTTTTAATTTTATAGAATTTTCTTTTCTTTTTTTTATAATTTGTATTTTCGATCTAATTCGATCTAATTCTTGGATATATATATCTTCAGGCATTTTTATTTTTTGATTTAAGTGAAGAAATTTTGATTTTAGGGGGGGTAAGGTCTTTCTTGTATTTTCATGGATTTTTTTTTTTTTTTAATTTGAATTTTATAGCAATTTCTTGTTTTTTTTTTTTTTATAATTTGTGCTTTTGATATATTTCTTGGATATATATTGCCTCAGGCATTTTTATTTGTCATTTTTCAGCCACTTTCGTAAATAAATTTATCACTTGCAGGCTTTGGGCCAGTTGTTGATGGTGTTGCAGTGCCATCTAATGATGGCAGTACTGTCCCTCCTCAACTACCAAAATGTCTACTGACTATTACCTTTGACAGACCAGCCTAATTGGTTAGAAAAGACCCTGGCTTGATTCCATGCTAATACTGTAATTGGTCAGACAAGAAATACCTGAAGACAATAGGGAAATAATAACACTTGAAATGTGTTGTATGCTGACTGACCTGCGTGCTATTACTAACAGTTGAACGTATTTGAAAAGTTTAAATAAAGTTTGAACTTAACAATTAATATTAGATGATGGAAATAGTCAAACATAATTACAAGTACACATAAATCACAAATGTATTGATAGATTTTAATGATAAGGATCTGATCAACTTATGTACGCTGGTCATATTGACTGCATCAGTTTTATTATATATATATTATCTACAATTTTCTTCTCATCACCATCCAGCACAATTATTTTCAGTGGCAAAGACATTGTTAGATAGAACTAAGAGACTTTCTGATGACAACCATTTTCACCTAGATATCTGTGTTACTAAAAAAATGCTTCTTCATAATGGTTTTGATCATAGGATTATTAATAGAGCTTTTTTATATAATAAGAAAAAAGACTTTGATACTTCAAAAATTAAGACTATTCTGACATACATAAAGGGAGTAACTGATAAAATTTGGTGATGTTTTTAAAGAAAAATAACAGCCACACAATTTATACTACATTTAAAAAAATTAATAAAGTATTTCCACACCCTAAAAATAAATTTCCTCTGAATTCTCATGGTGTATATGAAATTTCATGTGCAGTTTATTTACATTTATACATTGGACAGACCAATCATCGAATAAATTTAAGAAAGGAAGAACACATTTTGGCAGTTAGAGACAAATCTAATTCATCAGCCATTTATTCACACATTAAATTAACAGACCACGACATCAATTTTAATAAAACTCATATTCTGGCAAAAACTGAACATTATGACCAGAGACTGCTAAGGGAAGCTATAGAGATCATAAATGAAAAGTATAAATATAAAAAAAATTAACAATATTTGAAAAAAAAGCTATTAATGTATAAATCAGTAATAAATGGATAAAATATTGTTTAAAACTTCTCAAACAAGGAGAATTTAAGAATGAGGAGAAAATAACAAAAGGAAAAAAATAATGATTTTAAATCTCACCACACACATTCTTATTATTTGAGAAAAAAAGCTCCTGAGGAAAGTATTTGTTATTGTATTGAAACATTAGCTTTTTTTTTTTAAATGTCATAGCATCGGCCGGGACACGAACCCGCAACCCGGGAAACTGCCTGCAAGTGCAAGGCAGTCGCGCTGACTTCTTGAGCACCAATGCAAGATGAAACATTAGCTATTTAGCTATTACATTTTTATTACATGGAAGCTCCTAGAAATAATACTACGAATACATATATACAAATCGTATTTAATATTTTCACAGTTATATCATGTAAATAAAGACTTTTTGGTGTTAAACTGTGTATTATTTTGTTTATTGAATTCCCAATGTTAGGATAAAATACCATTCATCATTTTCAAATTTATGGTCTTAATAAACTGTGTAATATTTGATATTTTATACCTCAGGAATTTTGTAAACAAAATAATATGTGGTATAACACAAAAAAAGACATTATATATGTAGTGTAATGCCAAGAAGTCAATTTTTTCTTTTAATTCAAAGAATTACGATAAACTAATGTAAAAGTATCAAATATTTATTAAACCTATTTATTTTATAATTTCACACAATAGTTAATTAATTTTTTCAGCCACTCATATTTGTCCACTAAACATCATATGATCACCATTCTTTATGTTACACAAGCTGTTTACACAAAGGCTGGAGATATTGGATGTATAGGCACTAGATAGGGATTTTATGCATGAACGTTCTTCCATCCATTGATTACTCTGATTTGCACTGAATGGTGCTACTGTATGGAGATTTTAGCTACTCATATTTGGTGAGAATATGAACATTAGTCTATTGTGTGGCCATAAATTACCAGTCAAGAAAAATGTCATGACAATCTAAAAAAAATCTATTGCCTTTATGGCTTGTTTTAACAATGTTTTCACAGTTATTTATAGCCAATAGTTTTTTGCTTTGAGCTTAACTGTATCTGATTGTTTATAAACAAGGCAAAACTCTCCATATAGTAGTACCACCCTGTGCCAACAAGAGTAATCAATGGATGTCAGAAGGCTTGTGCATAAAATCCCTATCTAATGCTTACTCATCCAATATCCTCAGACTAGTTTCTGGCTTGTGACCTTTGTCAGTGAGGAGCTTTGGATCTGAGAGCACTGCACCTAGATCTTAGGATCTAATGCAACCCTCCAGCAACCACCTTTTATCTCTACTTAACTATAAAACTATGAGGATGAAAACACAAAAATATTTTCAATCTAAGCTCAATAGCTTATATAGTCACATGGGTCTGAAGTCACTTTGCCTTGTTTATAAACAATTATGTGTTAGTATAAGAGATGGTGATCATGTGATGTGTCTGATTGCTTTGATAAAAATGTCAAAATGATCGTTGTTCAGAAAGTAATTCCTGATCATTGAATCATAGTCCTGTTGTAAGTTGGCTATCATTTAAATAGACTTTAATACTTACAGACATTTTCCTAATATAAGCAATACTGAATTTATTAGCTGATTTACTTAATTGGCCTAGATGTTACTCACATTGATTGTTTTAGATCTTACTTTTAGAAAGTTTTATTTATTCTTTGAACCAATTGTTTTAGGTTAAACTTTAAATGAGTTCATAATTCTTAATGTGATTTTACTATTATAAAATTTGTTGCCTATATCTATGTACAGTGCAGCACAGTAAGAAGGTGACCGATTCTCTATCTGAGCTGCCTGAAGCACTATCTCTGAATCAGTGCATTATGTTGTGATATAGTTTAGTTATTCACCCAAAATTTTTAAAGCAATAATGTTTCCAGATCATGAATTGTGACATTTGACATGACCACGTGCTAAATTATCAATCATCTTCATCCATCATCTTTAGTGCTCTATCTACCATCATGTAATCTTATAAATCATATGAAAACATTTTTGCAACTCATATCTTCACCGTCGTAAAGTGTGAATAATTTCAAACATTATCGTAGCAATTTTGCTCATTTTAAAACAAAAATGTTATCTTAGTGTCTTGATGCATCATAGGTTATGGTACAAAAATGCATTGTCACTTTTTCTGTCATAACTCATGGTCCAGGTCCCACTAGCACCTGAAAATGTTTGTGGTCAATACCTGTTATGTTGCTAAGTAACACATGCATTGATTTAAGGATAACACAGCAAGCAGTTAGAACGAGTTACCACACACTGGGTAGTTATTTATGCAGAACAGGCAAATTGATTAAAAATACATAACTGCCTAATTTACCTGTAGCTTAGCCCTATCAACTTTGATAAGTAGTGTTTGTGTTGTACTGAGACAATTGATTGGCTATTTCTTTTAGTGTGATATCATAATTAGTAAGTATAAGTTACAGGTACATTGATTGGCTGGTCGATTTAATCTTGATTAGGAATAGCTAATTTACATATTTTCACTTTAGCATTATGCACATTTAATTAATAATATAGAAGTTGTTAATTAATATTAATTTGCATTAAAGGGGTTGTAGATGTAGTTGATTTCAATTCTGGTTTAGGTTTTAATGATATAACATTAAAGTGCTTAATATTTAAAACTCATACTTTAAAATCTAATTAGTCTTTAATTTGCTATTTAGAAAAAAAAACTACATTAGATTGAGAGCTAATAGTAGCTCTTTAAATAGCTGATAAACAATGACTATTCTGAAAAAAATTATTCTGAAAAAAGTAATTGGTTGATTCTTTAATATGATGTCATAGTTGGTGAGTGTATATGATTGGGTGGTTTATTTAAATTTGGTAAAGAATAGCTAGTGTACATATGTAATTTTTATATTAATTCAAATTTTATCAATAGTTTTGTGAATATTTCAGCCAAGAATCCCAAAATCTTGAAGTTGAACAATATACTCCTTTTCTCCAAGAAGCAGGGACTTCAAATAAAAAAATCCAAACTGATTATCGTGAAAGTGAAGCCTTAACGGATCCGTATGCCCCAAAATATTATATTAAAGCTAATTCCTTGCCAGAAGTATTGGAACTGCATACGCTATCATATGGTAAGTTCTGGTATTAAAATGATCATTTTTCATTATGCAGTTGCACAAACATATACCTGCCACAGTGAAAAATTGTCTGGTTCTCTCTTTAAATTGCTTCCAGTGCATATATAGTGACATAATTTAACTATTCAAAATAAGGTGCTAACATGTCTGGATTATGAGAATTGACACAACCTGTGACTGTGTGTATCATACTTTTGTAGCTTATCTTAAATACTTTCTCTGCCATTACAAAAATCTTGCAATCCACTTCAAAACACTCTTGTGACCCAAGGCTTCACTGCCCATGTATAGTTTCCATCATTTCAAATATTTCAATGCAACTTTTACTCAATTTAGGCACAGAGCACTTTATGCCAAAATTCAAGATTCAGACATGCAAGATTTTTAAAATTGTTGTGGTTATTAGTTAGATTGTCACTGCATAAAGCATGAATTAATGTGGAGATGTCTTAGCTGACAGCTTGGAAACAGAACCAGTCATCTTTTCACAGTGCAGTATGTAATATTACTTAAGAACATGTCATTTAACCAACGGTGGTTACAAAAGATAAAATTAAAAGCAGTCACATAGCCATTACTCAGAAGCTTATATGGGTTTGCAGCTCTAAAAGTGATAGGTTTGAATTTCATTTATGAGATCTAGGTTTCTCCACACAACAGTGCCACCTAGTGTAAGTTCTAGTAATCAATAGATTATAGCAAGTTATGCATATTATTCCATATCCAATGTCTTCCCATTCAATATCCCCAGATTAGTTTCTAGTTTATGGCTTTTATCAGTGAGCTAGAAACTAATATGAGGACATTGGATAGGTACTAAAATGTGCAACCTTCTAACATCAATTTATTTCTAGAGCTTACACTAGATGGCATTATTGTGAGAAGGAATTTGCTACTGTTTTAACAGCTTGTAGCTAGTGAATCAGTTACTCTACTACTGCTGCCCAAAACATTGTCGTTAATAATTTTGTTATTAGTGTTTGATTTATATATTTTTAATGGATTTGTGTGTGTATTAAACTGTAAATTCCAACAGCTCACTGGTAACCATATGTAAATTACTTCATTGCAGCACCTCTCATACTTATACAAACCAATAGGATATAAGCAATCTGTAGTCATGACAGCACTGCCTAATCCTAATTGTAGTGGTGCCCTGGCAACATATTAGTTTGTTTGAGCAAGATGGCAGTGTAATTTATATGTACACAGTGTATCCCAGTGAAAAAATGACTTGTTTTCTCTCTAAGCTGTCTGCAGAGCCATCTCTTAAAGAACATATGTATTACATAATGACATAATTTAGCTGTTCAATACAAAAAGCTTCAAGTGGTTCCAAATTATGGTATGAAGTACGACAACATGTTTTATACCTTAACCCACAATGGTGCAACATCCTAACATTAAATTGTGTTTTAAATTGAGCAAAGCTGCTACTGAAACATTTAATTCAAACAAACTATATATTGAAATGAAGGAATAAGTCACAAGAAAATTTTCAAGGGGTTACAAAATTTTGGGACAGCAGGAAGGGCATTAAAAATGATTGATAATGGTGAAAAACACTTTGTCACATTGTATATCATATCTCATGATCCAGAAATACAAGTACCTTCAAATTTTATAGTGCAAAACTGAAATATATTGTTGTATAATGTGTGTTGATTCACATAGGTTCCTTCAAGTAGCTTGGAGAGAGAGAACTAGTCACCTTTTCATTGGAACAAACTGTATATTCATTCAAATTTTTTTAAATACGTTTATAAATATCTTAAATTATTTAATTACAAAGATTTTTGATGAACTCAATGTACAATCATAGATGTAAGTTACAGACTTTTTACACGTTTAATTTGTTCTACCTTTTAATATTCATACACACATTATTTACAGAGGCAAAACTCTCCTTACAATAGTGCGACTCAGTGCAAGCCAGAGTAATCAATGTATGCAAGAAGGTTTTTGCATAAAATCCCTGCATATATTGATTACTCTGGCTTGCACTGAGTGGCACTACTATATGGAGAGTTTTGCCTCTATGAAAAACAGCTGGTGTAAGCATAAAGAATAGTGATCATGTGATATTTTATGGTTTAACACAAATTATTTAATAAGCACATTGAGAATAGTACAAATTTATGGCATTACATAACGATTATGATTTTTGAAAGTGATATAATATTCTGAATTTTATAAAAGTAAAATAAAACAATATATAACATTACAATACTAGCCCAAAAAAAATTTACTAAAATTCTTCCATGATCATAGTTTTATCTATTAACAAACAGATCTTTTCAAATGAAATTCAACAAGATACAAACAACATACACAAAACACTTCAAAAACCAACTTCCTCTAACAACCCTTCCCATCATTCTCTTCGAACTCCAACTTTCTTTAACATTCATAATTCACTTCAAAAACCAGCCCTTCCCATCATTCTCTTCAAACTCCAACTTTCTTTAACATCCATAATTCACTTCAAAAACCAACTTCCTTTAACATTCTGATGTTAAAATAAATTTATTTTTGAAGTGAATGATGGGAAGGTTATTTTGTTTAGTATATATATATATGTTGTCTCTATCTTGCTGAATTTCACTTGAAAATGTCTAATTGTTAATAAATGAAACCATGGTCACAGGACGAGTTTTAGTAAATTTGTGTGTGCACAGTGTGTGTGACTAGTATAGTAATGATATTATTATTTTTTTATTTATCAATACTGTTATAGAAGTATGCAATATTTAAGTTTTTCTGAACTTTATTACACGTAGTGCCACTTTCCAAATGAGCGCACAGAAAAAAACTTAGCAAGTTGAAATATTGAGGTTGTAAACTGCAAATTCCATGTCAAACCTCCATTTGACTTGATTAAAAATTAGGAGTATGTTTAAAACATAAGTTCTTGAAAAACTTGGGGGGGGGGATGTAGTATTTATTTTTATTTCATATCACTAACCATCATTTTATTACAGAAGAATAAATTGAGATATTAAAGTACTTTTTGCACACTCTGGAATTGGACATCTAAATGTTGGAGATCTATTTGCTCCTTGAATTATGATGAAATTATAAGGATTAAACTGAATTTATCAAAAATATCTTTTCCCGGTGTATTTTAGATCTGGAAAAATATTCTCTTATTCTTCTTTTTTACTTTCTTTGCATATCTTCATATATTCATATATTGCTTATAATACTTCTTTCATATACACTTCAATGCAAACAAATTTTCATTTTCTTTACAGTTTCGACTGTCCAGCAGTCTTCATCAGAGCTTTATCAAATGCTTTTAATTTTTTTCCCCCTTGGAACTGTCTTTTGCTTCCTATCTTTCTTTCCTAAATAATGGCTAATCCTAGATTGTAGGTGCGTCATTTTAGCATTTGTTTTTACATCTTAATTTGGTTTTACCTTTCCTTATGCTGCTGGGTCTTTTTTTATTTTCTTCCCATAAAGCTTTTAACCAAGTAGATTGCAGAAAATGAATTCTATATGCATGATATGTTAGAAGACATTTTTCAATCATATTCATTCCAGTTATTCTGGGATTGTGTTGAATTATGGGATATTTTTTTATTGGAATGGTATCTTGAGTTATAGAATCGGGAACAAAATAGCCATAATATTCTTATGTGCAGAGAGGGAGAATTAATTTATAAATTAGCAGATAATTTTTTCTGGTATTTTGAATACTGGTAGTGTAATTTTTAAAACATCATATGACCACCTTTTCTTATGCTTACACAAGTTGCTAAAGCAATAGAAAATTTTTCCACACAATAGTGTCACTTAATGCCAGGTCTAGTAATCAATAGATTCCTTAATGCTGTGCATTTTAATCCCTGTCCAAGCAATTATGAGAGATTAAAATGCATAACACTCAAGCACTACTGATTTCTAGAGTTACACTAAGTGGCACTGCCAAGAGAAAAAATTTGTTGTATAACATGTGTTATAGATATATAATATTTAAGTATATGTATATTGTCTATACTAAACTTAATGTAATTGTAAGGGACTTTAACTCGAGCTTTCAAACTCCTTACATCTACCCAATCTATCTTATATCCCTTACACACATGACACATACATATATAAAAGATAAATGATCTCCAATATATGTATTTTATGCTGAACCAGAACTCATCAATTGGTCCAGATCACCATCTCACACTCATATATACAATCAGTTCTCGGTTTATATTAAGATAGCAAATCTTTAAACTTTAATGGACGGGCTTCAATCTTCAACTTTTCAGTCATCTATTTCATTGAAAATCAGGAAATATGAAATAAGTAAGTTGGAGATCATTTATCTTTTACACATGTATGTGGTCATGCATATAAATTGTATAAGCTAGATTAGATAGATGTAGGAAGTTTGAATTCAAGTCCTTTATAATTATATTTAGATATATATATATAACATTCATCAAAAATGGAAAGAAGTTTAATCCATAATGCTGCTTTTACATATATTTAAATAAGTCAATGATATAATATAAAATATCTATATAACAGCAATAATATATATATATAATAATTATATATAAAAAAACTCTTTTTGGCAAATATGAATTTTTGCTCTTTTCATTGTGCTTTAACTAATTTACAATTATGCTCTACATTGCATACATAGCGACATCTATCTTTTTTTCTAAAATTAACTATTTATAACCTCTTAAAACCATACAATATTTTCAGGATATACAAAAAAAAAGATAAATAAATGGAAGGTTATGTAATATACATTTATACAGTGGTTTTTTGTATGTCTTGAAAATAGTGTATGGTTTTAATAGGTTATAGTCAATTTTATAAATAAAGATAGATGTTTCTATATATGCAGTGTAGATCATAATTGTAAATTCGTTAAAGCACATCGAAAAGGGCAAAAATTAATATTTGTCGAAATGAGCTTTTTTGTGTATGATTATTATAAGAAGATATTTTAAATTATATTGTTGATTTATTTCAATATATCACATTTTATACAATCATTTAAATAGCATAGGAGATGTTATATTTTCCCCAAAGGAGTCCCCATCCTTTCTAAATTGTCTTTAATTATAAAGATTATTTTAAGTGACTAGAGCAGGAAATGTGAATATTAATCTAATTATTTATTGTAAGATATTTAATAAAGACGTTGATATATATTTAGTATAAACTTCATAAGTATATTGATAAAAATTTAAGTTTAAAACCAAAAAAGCAGAAAATGTTCAGATATGTGATTGTTAAAGCTATGGTGCTAAATGATTTGCATTGCCAAATGTTTTCTGGTGTCTTGCTGTTAAGTAAATGCAATACAAAATGTTTATGGCATCTATTTACACTAATAATATATTTATAACCGTTCAATGAATTCACTGACTATTATGGTTGGTGGAATTTGTTGGAAGTAATGGCCTGGAGGAATAATCTGATTCCTAATAAAATGTCTTATATTTTCTGCCACATTGGCCTGCTTTCTGAAAGGTTCATTTGACATCTGCACATTTCTTTTCAGAGTTTGAACACACCTACCAGAATTCTAGCCAAATATTGGACAGAGTGTTACTGTCAGAGTAATTCTAGACCAGTAAATTATGATGCATTAACTTTATCGTATTGCCAGATCTTCTCAAATGGATCTATATTTATTGCCAACTACCTCACCTGACTGTGAACCATTGAATTTACCAATCTAGTCATGTGGTCTGCTTTTTTATATCATTGGCTATTTTTGTGCATCATTGTTGTTTATTATAATCAATAGCACCTCTCTTTTTATATTTTGTACAATGCAAACATATTTTTCTCAAATAATTTTACTTTTTTATAGTTTCAACTTTGAGTATTTTTCAGAGCATTAAATAGAATGTTGAATAATATATGTATAGAAGATTTTGAAGATAAAAAGTAAAAAGAAAATTGTCATTAATTCTAATTATATATATATTAATGATTAGTTCATAGAAAATAAATAAAAAATAATTACTATTGTTTCATTGCTAATGTGTACTGAATCCAATCTAGGAAGGTCTAAACTTTGGAGAAGTCCATTTTTGAGGGTGTTAGAATGAATTCACAACAAATACTCATTTATTAATCATGTTTATAGTAGATGGTAAAGGGAACTCCCCTTGATGGCATATATGAGTTAGCTGAGGAAGTCATGGCATATTATTATCAGTATTTTGTTGTGACTTCAGTGACTTATGCAATGATTTCATTATTTATATAAAATTACAAGAACAATCATATAAATTTAAATTTTGATTTTAAAAAATTGGAAACAATAATTTAATTATATATATAATGTTAATGATTATTTGTACATCATGGGCAGAACAGTGAACCTGCCATATTGGTGCATGAGTAGTACATGATGTCTCAAATAAGGAATAACATGATTATAAGTATTCTTCATTATCTATGATAACTCTTTTACTGGGGTTTTATTGTTGAAATAATATATATATACCTGTATTTTATTTAATTTCTAAAAAGCATTATTTAAAAAAAAAAAATACAAAACCATTGTCACTAAAAATAGATCAAATACCTGCTACAAAGTATATGTTGTTCTAACAAGAAGGGGGGGGGGGTAGTTGACCAATAAACGGGCAGCAAACAATCTTTTCAAAAGAGTGGGGGGAAAAGAAGCAGGACGAAAAAAAAATTTTTTTACTGAAAGAAAAAACAAATAACGGGGTTATATCTTTTTTATATTTTAAAAAAATTGGATAAAAATTTAATAAAATATTATTATTTTCATCAAAGAAAAAGCAATAGATTTTAACTATCCAATTAATTATTGGATAATTATAAACTTCATATTTAAAATAATGGAATAACAATTGATTTCTACTAGGCAGATCGGCAATCGGAGATTCTTAAAAATCTCTTGGAAAGCATTATATTGAGAAAATAATCTAAGATGAATCATATGTGCTTACAAAAATATTATCAAGGAATATACTCACTGGAGGAAAACCATAATAGTGCTGGATTTATACCGAATTTCAGTGATAAACTAAAGGAAATAATCAGGCTGCAGATTCATCAAAATAGGTGAACACAGTTACAAGTACCAGGGAAGGACAAATAAAAGTATATTTCTTCGATCTAGCTAAGTATACAATTTTTAAAAATCTGTAGAATTAAACTAGTAATAGCTGAGAGTAGAAGGGAATCTGAATGGAAAGGTATACATTAGCATTAAAGTTAAATCTAAAAGCCTGATTAAATAAAGTTTGGTTTGAAGGAATAATTAACTCAGAACAGTATTGGTGGGAATATCTCTTTCTGTAGAGTTTTAAAAAGAAGCTACGTTGAATGATATATGTTTGATGGAAATCATGAGCATGCATACAGAATGATAGGGTTTGCTAATATAGTTGGAAGTATCTATTATCTAGAATGGATAGGGCCAGCCAGATATAATCTTCTATTACCAAAGAAAAAAAGAATGACTACAGTGTCAATAACCCAATGCCTGGTGAATTTTGGGGATAATAATAAAGGTGATAGTAATATTGCTATATAATCAGTTTATATGGTGAGGAACTATGAGAACACCAGGAAAATTTAAAGATTTTTTTTTTTAGAGCTGGTAGTTTAAAAGGAGAACCTGCTCCTAATGTTTATATTCATGTATATGTCTCAATCTATGAATTGTTATTACAATGGGGGGGGGGGGGCAATGACTAAATCAACAGATATCTAGAATTAATAAGAATTAATTCAATTGTTTACATCATTAGTTATTTAAAAGTTATGTTGTTATTAAATATTATTAGTTTATGATCAATTATTCCTAGAATGAAATGTATAATAATGTATTTAACACTATATATTGTTCCTGTCAAAATATGTTTATCCATCTAACATGAGCTGGAACTCACAAACTGTACTTCAAACCCAGTCAAGCCTTAGATTTAGGTCAGGGACCAGCCTGGATTCGAACCCACTCTCTAAGCCCCAGATCTAACACCTAATGAATAACATAATAGTGATGGTACACGAGAATTAATTTTAAATCCGGCCCACTAGCAAAGTGGAGAAGACAATGAGACATCTATTAACTATGACTTAACTAAAATATATACACGCATGGCTGTATGTTTGGAAGTGGAGAAAAAGGGATTCGAACAATCAAACAAGTTAAACAATAAATATTACTTTCATATAATGACAAATTATTTACATACATTTATAAATTGATTTCATACATTAGTATGTGCATGGATGAGCAAGCAGTAGATGATTACATAGTGTCATTCACGCTATTATTTCTCATATGCTCTTTATTAGCTAAATAATATATTATAAATAAAACACATCTTTGGTGGGTCCAATATTGAGATGCCAATTGATTATTAGAAAGAATTTACATAGAATTGCTATTAACGCTTTTATATATGGTTCTGAAACATGGTGACTAACATTATTTTGGGGAGCATTCCGAGATTCATTACAGATATAATACAAACTATTTTCACGCCATTATGGTCATGAAAATAAATAAAATACATTTGAAAACATATTTGATTATATGACAAAATACTTAATGAAACTTCTTTTAATTAGCGCTGGTAAGAAGAATGCTTTATTTTCCCCAAGGCATATAGATACTCTTAAATACAGAAATAAGTTACGATGGTGGGATTGTATAAGACTGAAATAAATTTAATTAATAAAACTAGAAGTAGTTGGCATTTATATATATTTTAAGCAGAGTGCAATTTTAATATTAGAGCATTAAAACTGGGTCATGAAGCAAAAGAAATAATAATACGAAGAAGTTTGCAGTGCTGACATAATAGCCAAGAAATAACAGGAAAAGTCATGCTTCTGGATGAAAGATGAAGTCTAAGACCCCCTTCTTGGGTAGTGCTTAGAGAAAAGTGGATAGGCATGCCATGGACGTCGCTGACGTGCAGGCCTTTTGTACAAAGAAAGTGGATAGGCATAGCATGTGCCAGACTTACTGGGAATCACTGCCAGAGGCCTTTTTATACAAAATAAATGGTCCTGGGAAGATTAACTATCCTCAGGACAAGGCTTGAAAAGAAATCTATGGGTTTGAACTTGTGTAACCCCCAGATTAAGAAGCACATATATATAATCACAAAGATAAGGCCAAATGTCAGTAACGCAGTACGGGTAAATGTCACTAACGACATTGAATAAGATTTACTGCTTTAAAAATAAATGACCCTAGTTTGAATGCCATAATTTATATAAATAAGATGCTATGCCACTAGAATATATATAGAGAGATTTAGATTTCATTTAATAAAATATACATTAAGATTTGACCCCCTCCTTTTCTGCTATTTAAAATAAATCAATCCCACCTTCATTGATTTTATAATAACTGGAATATTTAAGTACTGTATTTGATATTTTAAGAGTAAATAAAAAAAGACTACCAGTTATATAGAAAACAAATAATCGGTCACCTTTTCAGAATTGAATAACATTTATAAAATAGATAAGGTTTCAAAGCGTTAATTAGCTTGAGTTCTGGATTCACTTAGGGTAGAAAATCCAGAGTTAAACAAATATATTTTTTTATACTAAAACATAAATAAAATGTTGGCTCATAAAACAATCTGGTGAGCGTATTAATTAATAATGCTTTATGTTTTAAGGGAACGTTAATAATCTCAATTCATGAAGGTTTACTTAAAAGAAGAGAAGATTTTAGAAATTCAACTTGTCAGATTGCTTGAGACTGGCATATTAATAATAAAAACATGCATATAAATAAATGACCGCACTAGAGTTAAAGAAAGTTAGAGCATATGAGAGAGAAATAATTTATAGAAATCATTTGAGAGCAATTACATATTAGAAAAGTTACAAAATTAAATTATACATTAGGAGAAATTGATAGTAGAGTTTGAGATTAGTTAGACTAGGGTTACTTGCAGCTTGAAAATTTACTTTGCACTATTTTAAGAGTCCATTTTAGTATGGCACATGCATGGCAATTGAAATGCAAGTTCTTCAGTGGCAGCAAGCTTCTATTAGCATACTAAAGTTCTTAGGTCAGGCTTTTACTTCACTCTTGGGCAGCAGAATGGTATGGCCACTGGAAGATGATGACCCAACAGGACCGACTTACTACTACATCGTTTATAGTTTCATAACATCGAGTAGTATGTTAACAATACAGTTCTCCCAATAGTAGCTAATCTATTTTGATTTAAAATCCATCCATTTTATACTCTGCCCAGGTATTTCTGGAATGCTTTTAATTACTTAGTTTTAGCCTTAAAATCTAATCTCTGATTTAACAGAAATTTTACATTTCTTTGTTCATTGTTTTTGAAAGAAGCAATGTTAGATAACGTCCAAAAATAAATTCAAATCTATTTCCAGATTAGAAATAGATTTGACAAAAATGTTTATAACAAAAGAAAATCTTTAATCTTAATCCCCATTTTAAGTAAAAACTTTAATTAAAAATACCTTCCCCAGATTAAAACAATAGTGTTTCCAACCCTTTATTTTTGGACAATTACCGGTTGCATCTTCCATCTTGGATTTTATAAAATACAGTTTAATAGAGAAAAAACTACTTTAAAAAGAAAAAGCTGTATAAATGACATAATAAAATATTTAAAAAAATCAATATTGTTAATCAGTTTTTGCTCCTATATATATATTTGAGCCACACCTATAATACTTTAATAAAAAAGAACTAATAATTAATAAAAAAGAATTAAGAACAATTTTTAAAAATGTTATTGAAACATTAAAATTTTATAACTTAAGCGCGCATCTCAAATATATACATAAAATATATATACATGACATAAGGAGCGGGGTGGGATATAGGGTTTGAGTACAGGTTAGTAGGTGGAAACATGAAGCTCAATCTTAAGCTAATATTGACTGCTTCAATATATATGCGATTAAGAGGGCAGGGTGTGTTTACATATACAAATTGGGAAACGATATTTTCTAATGGGAAATATCCCAACTGCATTGCGTCATATGAGGAGATATTAATTTTGTTTGACTGTAATCACCCAGAATGTTAATCATTTCCCATTGTTTATTTTGTTATTATATTATGTAAGTGTACAACGTTAATAACTGTTATTTTGAAATTACTTGTTAATTGGAATGTTGATTTTAATGTTTTTGTGAATAATGTGATTAAAATTGTTATTTTAAAAGTTTACTTAATCTTAAAAGTTGCATTTCTTTTCTGGGCTTATTGTCACAACATCACATGAACTCAAAATGTACAGGTTGAAGTTAAAATGAGAGATCAATCCAGTTAGCAATCTAACAGTTAACTTAGCACACATCTCTTAATAGAGATTTTTTAGTTGCTACATGTTGCCTTGATTGGTCATAGATAACTTGGCCAATTATTAAAATATGTTTATTAAATGGTAAATTAATTATTCGTGAAAGTATCAATGCTAATTACAGTTTAGATAATAATATTATTTTAATAGTAAATATTAAAGAATATAAATAATAGTATAAGTTTGATTATCAACTCAGATTATAAGTCTTCTCCTAATTTCCTCTTGATATTCTACAGGTAGTATGAAGAATCAGTAAAAAAAATCAATGGTTATCCTGAGATCTCCTTATTATAAAATTATTCTTATGATATTTGCCAATTCTAATTATCTAAAATAATAAGAATAAAAGTTTATATACATTTAAATGATAGTCTAATTTAAGCTGTAAATGTGTTATTATAGCCATTTGGATATTATTGTTAGTCATGAGAGTATGTAGATACTTAATAAGGAGGAGTGTCTAGGTATTCTCATGCCATTGAGTAAATATTTTATATTTGTTTAATGTTAAAGGGATGTGATCTGTTTATAGGAAGATGAGTATCACATTTGTTATAATTAATTACACTCTATTTGAAAATATTTAATAATGTTAAAATGGACCTAGATGGAATAACAGTATTTGCTAAGTATAGTCATTATAATGGATTAAATGGAGTGGGAAATGGTAAGTATATTAAATGGTTATTAGACAGAAATTCCAGTATAACCTAATTTAGGGACTTGCCACATCTGCTTTGGGTCCTATCGACAGGGCACAATATATATATATATATATATATATATATAAACAAAGACATGTCAAAATGGTGTATGTTCTCCAAGATGAGAGTGGTATGATGATAATTACACTATAAAAATATTATTCATTAAGTGGAAAATCTCTAGTCTAATGAATGATTAATAAAAACTGTTAATATACTTTCATCAAATGATTTGAGTCAAAGTTGTGAGGTTGGTAAGTTTGACACATCATTTAAATATAATAAACAATGATAAAGCTATGTGAAAAAGATTGTGATCTAGGTCAAGTGATGAGTGCTTGTTTAGTATGAAGTGTGCATTTTGGGAATACATCTTACTATATACTTATGATTATACCCCTCCACAAGATGTTAAAAGCAGATAGAAACCAGTCTCTATTATGTGTGAGTGATGTGAGAATTTCTCTACAGAATTATTATTCATGAAATGTTGCATTTGATTGGATAAGGAAATATAATTAGATCATAATTTACTATTTTGAAGTCACATTAGCACTAAAAGTGTGAACGATAACATTTGTTGCAATAATTTTGTTTTGTTTTTTAAGGTAAGGGACTACCCCCAGGAGTTGCAACTGTGGAACTGATTGAACATTTGAGATATAAAAGAGCTTTGGAAGCATCATTACCCGAAACCATGGCACCTGCTGAAAAAATGAAAAAGTTAAGAAGTTCATCAGAATTAGATAGAAACGAATGGATTCTTAGAGAAAAGGAAATACAAGAGTAAATAAATTATAGTATTCTTTAACTGTTTAGTGATAAGTAGAATATTTTTCTATTGCTATATATAAACTAAACATGGATGATTTCTCTTACTGATCTCATTGATGCTAAAGACATTTCAAATCCTTAATAATAATAATAATTATTCTGTAACTCGATCCAATTTTGCTTCTTTTCTTAGCAAGGTAAATCCATAAGTAGCATTAACTCCACTTCTCAAGAAAATATTAAATTTTATTTCACAATTTAACTAATAATTCGCTGAATAATGCTTTTGACCAAGGAAGTCATAATCGTAGTGCTCAAACTTATCGGCTAAACTGATATTCTCTTATTCTTCTCCTTCACTTTCTTTGCATATCTTCATATAATCATATATATTACTTATAATACTTCATTCATATATACTTTAATGCAAGTAATTTTCTTAAATTTCTTACAGTTTCGACTGATGAAGACTGCTGGACAGTCGAAACTGTAAGAAAATAAAGAAATTTAAGAAAATTACTTGCATTAAAGTGTATATGAATGAAGTATTATAACTAAACTGATATTATTAGAAGAGAATATGACATTAATACTCGGTGGTTAGTATGTAGATTTATAATTTACAAATTCCATTTCTGGTTCAGTACTATACAAGAGTCTTTTTTGTTTATTGCTTGACTGTTGTTAATGATAAAGCAAGCCTCTCGATCGCTGTGTTCAGCAGATACTGTTTTAATATTCCATGGATTGAAAATATGATCAGATTCTAATTCATGCTCCAATAATACTGACATCACATTAGGATCTTTCTTTGCATAAGAATATGTGTATTGATTCTGTGCCAGCCTAGTGGTGCTGTTAGTGTGCGAATTTCTGAAGTAGATACTTTGCAATTGGCTCATTGCACTGATTTTGTAAACAATCTGGAGGGCTTGGTCTGGAGTTAGCCTGCACTTCATATTGTTTAAGAGCTTATTCAAATTTGGAGGGGATTCTGAAGCTGGAATTACATGCATCAGCACATATATTCTTTAATTGTTGGGATAAACTAGGCATGAAGGGAAGACTACCCACTTATTTGTGTTGTCATAATCTAAAGGGTAGATATTAAATTTAGAATAGAACTTTAAATAAAATGTTACACTTATAGCCTGCATTGACCAAGTCTTTGATGTACTTTTCAATATTTTTTTAATCCACTTAATAATTGCATAATATTTTTATTTCAATAAAAAACACATTTAAAGCCAGCCAACTTATGCAAGGTGGCAGTGTGTAACTGGGAATGTATTGCTCTGTGGACCTTTGAATGTATGAAACATAAGAAATAACATTGAAAAGTATATCAAAGACACGGTCAATGCAGCTATAAGCATAACATTTTATTTAAAGCTCTTAAGCATTTCTATTGCAGATTAAATACTCACCCTCCAGATTATGACAAGCCTATTAAATGAATTTTTCCCTTCATGCCTGGTTTATCGCAATGACTAAAAAATATATGTGCTGATTCATATAATGTCAGCTTCAGCCCCTCTCCAAATTTGAATAAGCTTTTAGATAATATGAAGGACAGGCTAATTTTGGACCAAGTTCTCCAGATTGCTTACAAAATCAGTTGCAATGAGTCTAATTGCAAAGCAAGCTATTATGGAGACTCACACATTAACAATGCCACTAGGCTGGTGCAGCATCAATACATATATTCTCCTGCAAAGGAAGATCCCAATGTGAAGTCTGTGTTTCTGGAACATGAATTAGAATCTTTTCATACTTTCAATCTATGGAATATTAAAATAGTATGTGCAGAGCACAGCAATCGGAAAAAAATTTAAAGAGTTTTGGATTATTGCTAATAACATCCACACAATAAACAAAAAAGACTATTGTATAGCACTGTCCTAGAAATAGAATATGTAAATTACAAATTTGCATATTAATGTTATGTTTTCTCCTTATAATACCAGTTTAGCCTATAAGTTTGAGCGATGTGATTATGACCTCCTAGGTTGAAAGCATTGCTCAGTAAATTATTGGTTAAATTGTGAAATAAAATTTAATCTCTTCTTGAGAAGCGAATTATTGCCTATTCATCCGATATCTCCAGAATAATTTCTAGCTTGTTTTCATCAGTGAGTTTTTGATCTCAGAGCACTGCACCCAGATAGGGATTTTATGTACAAACCTCTAACATTACTGTCTGGAGAGTTTACCACTGTTTTAACAACTTGTGTAAACATAAGAAATGATGATCATGTGATGTTAACTATTGTATAGAATCTTTCAGCAAACTTGAATCATGTTATTGACTTATTCATACCAAAACAGCCCATTACCAACAATCTTACCTCATGGTTTTCTAAATGATTTAAAAGTATTATTAGAAAATCCTACCATCACAGACAATATATGAAAACCAAAAATATTTTTTTACAATAATTTTATTAATTATACATTATCAAAGATTATTTATAGAAGAGACTAACAAAAATTTATGAAAGATGCGGAGAGTAAAAATATGGATAATCAAATTGCTTATTAGTTAAGGATTTGGATGTTACCAAGAGAAAAATACTTAACAGATGATGATTTGTCTCAATATTTTTCAGAACTCGCACAACATTATAATAATCATACATTGATTAATGAGAATGTAAGGAAAAGTATTTCACTCAACAGCCATTAAACAACTTAAATTGTATTCCAGACTGGATCCAGATAATATCTCACTTTTATTTATAAAGGTTATGCTAAATATATATTTCTTTACCTCTTTGTCACATTCTCAATTGTTCTATAAAAAAATTCTACTTTCCCTACATATCTAAAAATTGATGAAGTCATTCTTACCTTTAAAAGTGGAGATAAAGTCAATAATTATAGGCTCATTTCAGTCTTGCATACCATTCCAAGGATATTTGAAAGTTGCATCTATAATAAAGTAGTGCATATCATCAAATTACTGGCACCTGAGCAAGTTTTATACCAAATAAATCAATAAGAACAAATCTCTTTACTATACAGGACCACATTGTCCATGCTACTAAAAAACATTGTAAACTGAATGTTATCTATTTTGATATATTTAAAGCCTTTGATAAAGTTGATCATAACATCCTTATTAAATTACAAAGCTGTGATCTAGCAAATATCTTATCTGGATTGAATTCCTTATAGAAGTTAGAGCAGCTTTTGTTAAATTTAATGACTAATATCTTCCCAATATTATTGTTATATTGGAATGGCTCAAGGTAGTATTTTGGATACTTTATTTTTTACTATATAAATGAATTCAACAACTGTCTACAATACTGCCATTTCCTGTGTAATGCTGAATATGATTGTGTATTGCTTCAATATATTAATAGTTGTTCTAAATGATGTGGAAAAAAATGGAATAATAGTCAGTACAGACAAATTTTGTTCTGTATCTTATTTCAACAAACCTGAAAATCTAAGATTTAAATATTATATTAGTAATCTTAAATTAAACTCTGACATATTTTGGAATCTTGGAATTATATTTTTCTGTACCTCAAGATGTTGGGAATTATTTACAAACATGGAAATGCTTTTGAATACTCCATCAAATATAAATATTTCCTCTCTTTAATTCTTTCTATTTGGAATTTGGATAGTTTTATGGAATTAACTTTCTAAAAGAGATGAGTAAAATGCAATTACTTTTTAAAATTTTTTCAAAATGTTGTCATTTCAGAAATGATTGTAATATATCTATTTTGGCTACAAGAGCTAGAGGTATGAAATTTTCATACAAATTCAACATGCTTTCAAAACATCATTTGAATTCCTGTCAATATGAAACCTGTGCACATAATTATGTCTTCATTCAAACTTGTAAATGTGCTACCAGTACTTGCAATTTAGGTATTGTTGGTGAAAACCTTTTTCATCACAATATTAATAAATCTTTAAAGAGTCTTTAAAAATGTGTATATCTGATTAATCCTTTTCTTCTTCTCTTGAACCTTAAAACAGTGAGACAAACTTTCCATATAGTATTGCCACCCAATATAAAAGTCATAGTAATGAATGTATGCAAGGTTTATGTATAAAATCAGTCTAGTGTCCACTCATCCAATACCTTCAGACTAGTTTCTAACTTGTGGCTTTCATTATTGAAGAGCCTTGAATCTGAGAACACTGTATCTTAGGATCTAATGCAATGCTCCAGCAGTCATCATTAACCTTTTTAATTAACTATAAAACTAGGAGTCCAAAATGAAACAATCCAAGCTCATTTGTATAGACATACAGATCTAAATCCAGTTCATTATATATTTTGGCATCATGGTTCTTTAATAATTATAATCATCATCCCATGGGCAGGAATAGTGGTTTCACATGATGACCATTTTTTATGCTGATGCAAGGCAAAGTAATGGCAAACTCTCCGTACAGTATTGCCACCCAGTGCAAGCCATAAGAATCATTGGATGGAAGGTTTGTGCAAAAAGAGGGTTGTATTAGAGCCTAAGATCTAAATACACTGCTCTCAGTTCCAAAACTCTTAACTGATAAAAGCCATTAGACACTAGTCTGGGAATATTGGATGAGTAGGGCATTAAATACGAATTTTATTCCCAAACTTTTTGCATCCATTAATTATTACGGCCTATACTGATGACAATACTGTATGGAACGTTTGTTATTGTTTTAAGCATAGGAAATGGTGATGTGATGTTTAGTAGTTTTTGTCTTGATCCTTGTTATGTGCAATTTATAATTAGTCTTTGGCCATAGATATGTACATTAAATAAAGAATTGTATTACTATTATCATCATCATCATCATCATTATTATTATATCTTCATTTTTAATAAGTTATATAGATAATGACCCTTCGACGTGTGTTGTTTAATCATGTTACTAACTCATTGATGTTATAGCAAGTATGTAGGACTAATTTGGGCTTTATGTTGTTATTAAATAGTTCATTTTCTGAACTTAGCCAATCTAGTCCTTTTATCAACTATACATGATCCATCTCTTGAAATTATTTGTGCAGGACATGAGATGTTTCACTTATTTTGTCCAAAATTATCTAAAGTTGATGTTTCTATTTTCTTAAATGTAGGATCTGGTTTTTATAATTGTTATGATTGCAACAATATCTCAATTGGAAAAGAATCCCTGGGAATTGAGTCCAATCCACTCTCAGATTCTATGCTTTCCACTTTTCCTAATCATCTTATACTAGATGGTTCTGATACTTCTTGTAGCTTACCTCCTTGTACTTAATCTATTTTTTCACATACTGATGAATACTATTCCGCTTCCTTAAACATAATCAAAGACATAAGAAAGAATATTTTGATGAACCTAATGTATTAATTGAGTCTAATATCAATTTAGATTTAATTTTGTTGATGAATAATAGTGATATTAACACAGAGTCTTCCTAAATAAGCAGTACTGATGCTGTCTTCAGAAAGCTATGGATATGAATAAAATCATTGATAATCTTACTTACAATCCTGAAGATTTTACAATGGAGGTTTTACAAACATCTTTTCAACAAATTCACTCATTAATTATTAAGATATTAAGTCTCTTTTCCATCACAAATACAGGTATACAATGTACTTTTCACATGATTATGGATTGTCTTGTAATAATTACATTCTTCTGTTTACAATTCAAGTGCTAATGTTAATTTAGATACATCTATTATATTATAAAAATATACCAAAAAGCCTCAGAATTTCTTTGAGAGTGAAACTAGAATATTGGTAAAGCTCCCGCACAAACTAAATTTATAACTAACTAAATTATTTTGTTATTGATAAGGTTGATAATAATTGTGACACTAAAAGTCTCACATTGATGCAAAATCTTGTGCCCTCTCATCATCTAATAGTAAAACTACAGAAAAATATACATTAGTAATTTGTTCAATACAAGTATTCACAGAGACCATCTGCTATTTGAGATTCAATGTTAACTATTATCCAACTACCAAAAATTGGACCCAAATCTAATTGTAAATCAGCATAAGCAAGAATTTTTAACAGACTGAAAGCATAAGTCTTTCTGATAAGCTATCTAAAATTGTAAACTAACACTTGCATATAAAACTTAAGATAATAAATCAATATATTACTTCTGTTAATATAACTTATAAAATATAATACAGTATAACAATTCATCAATTGCTAAAACAGAGAATCATTAATATAAATAAAATAACTATTGCCAGGCACTTTCAACTCCTATGAGTCCTTGTCAAGGCAGTAAAAAACTCCTATTTTCTCCTAAGCAATAAATTCAACATTTCATTGCATTGGCCAGGAAACTACTAATCAGAAAACTGGTTAATCTTGTGCTATGAATTCAAAATTAACCAGTTTTCTGATTAGTTGTTTCTGGCCAATGCAATGAAATGTTGAATTTATCGCTTAAGAGAAAATAGGAGTTTTTTTTTTACTGCCTTGATAAAGACTCGTAGGAGTTGAAAGTGCTTGGCAATAGTTATTTTATTTATATTAATGATTCTCTGTTTTAGCAATTGACGAATTGTTATATTGTATTTTAAAACTTAAGATACAAAATTTGATTAAATTTTTTTAGGCCTAAAGTAACATTTTTTTTTCTATAAAGCATTTTAATTAGATATATAATTTTATGATTCAAAAGCAGTTGTTTTAAAGGAACAAAATCCTACTTTTGAGTTATTTAAATATATATATTAGAGTTTCTTTTCAATTGCTTCTTGTGAGAATTGGATAACTTAAAATGTTCTTTACCAGGTGACAAATAGTTATGAATACATTCAATAATATTATTTAATGAAGTAAATGTATTGGAAACATATAGCACAATAATGTTACTAAGACTCAAAATAATAATTCGGACTATTAACATTGAATTTAATATTTATTTTAAAAGATCCTGCTAATATCTTGTGGATATAAGAACTTGCAAGGAAACAAACTGATGATTAGAAGAGAGAAAATAGATTTATCTAAGGTAGTAGATCAGGTATGTACCAATGAACATAAGTTCAATTGTAAACATACAAAAATATTGGATAGAGAAGAAAAAGTACAAAAAAAGAAAATTTAAAAAACTGCTCACATGACAATGGCAAACAATCCCATAAGTCAACTTCGAGTGACTATACGCAATGCATGGAAACCACTAATCAACTTTGCTTTTAGGAAAAGATTGAGAAATCAGGAAATGAACCTCATAGATATGAAATTTCTACTGACTGTTGTCTTTGGCGGGATGGCTCAGTTGGTTAGAGCATTATTCAATAGGGTCCAGGGTCATTTCCCATGCTAGTACTGTCACTAGTCAGGCCAGCAACACCTGAGAAGAGGGGAGAATACCTCTCAAAATATTGTGCATATAACAGTTGAATGTATTTGGAATATTAAAATAAAGTTAATTTTTTCTAGACATTCAATACTCATATTAGATGATGCAAATAGTCCAACATATAAATACAACTAAAACACCATCATCATTAACCTTCAGGAAAACAATATGTACACTATCTTTCAGTGAAAAGGTAACTCTCTCCAAGCTTCCTGCACCTCTATTAACCACAAAAATTTAATGTGCTATTATGTCTGAATTACAAGTTTTGGTATGAAGTGTGACAACATGTTACATACCTCAACTATCATGAACAATTCACTATCATTAAATTTAGTAATGTTTGAAATGACTCAATCTGTGTATGGCAGTGAAGCCATGAGACATAAGAACATTGTCTTGCAATGTATTATGATAACAAAAAGACTACTGGTGATGGTTTATAAAGGTATAAAAGTCACATTTCACATTATAATCCATAATCATGACACATTAGCATCTTAAAATTTTTGTGGTCAATAACTAAACAATGTTTCCATGTAATATGCATTAATTTAGAGATGGTACTGCAGGCAGTTAGAGAGAACCAATCATCTTTTCACTTGGACCCAATATATGTGTGTGTAACCATATGTGATATTTTATTCATCTAATTACTTAATAAAATTTATTATAGCTATGTAAATATCTTCAATTTTCATACATGGCTAAGCTTTATACCTTGTTGTCACTGAATATCATTGATTATTGTCATCCAAACTCAATGGTAAGCTTTTGTTAGAAATGTTAATAGGAAGAGGTTATAATTATAAATTGTCATCAACCATTATCAATCCACTGCAGGATGAAGGTCTCTCCAAGTTCAATCCATCTTCTCTGATCCTTAGCTTTTTTTCTGCACATCACCTCTACACACTTTCTTATTTCATCCATCCATCTCACATGTGATCTCTTTCTGGGTCTTTTACAATCTCTTGGAATCCAGTTTAAGATTTCAATTGTCCATCTATAATCATCTCTTCTAGCAATATGTCCAGCCCAACTCCAGACTTTTAATTTTTTCAATGAGGTCAGTAACACCTGTTGATCATTGATAGTTTTTCCACCATGAAAGAATGCTCAAAATTATGTTAATAATGGCACCACATAAATAAAGCTACCAATGCAGGTAAACTTTCAGCAGACCATTGGATAGATGATTTGCAAAGTTGATAATGGTCAGGAAATATAATCAATATCTTTAGTAATACATTTTGTGTGGTCTTCAAAGAAACAGATGTATGGTAGTATTTTTAATAAGATATTTAAGCTAAGGATATTTTTTTTTTTTTGTATTCTAATAAATATACTATTATGTAAATAAATAACATCTCCCAATATATTAAGAATTGTATTCCAAATTACAATCTAAAAATATATAAAGCTGCAATGAAAACTGATGTTTTTATTCTTATTAAATATATACATAATTTGAAAATCATTGCATATCAAAATTTAAATATAAATTCACTTTTTAAAAAATTTTAATTTTAGTACGCATTTAATTTTTTTTTAAATGAATGAAACTTAAAAGTCATAATAAAGTATTCATCACTAATCTTTTACTGCTCATCTGTATATATGATTATATATTTACAATATATGATAGAGTTCGCCAAATTAGAATGGAATTATGGAAAAAGATGTTTGCTAACAGAGAAAAGCTTTTAGAAGAACGAAAATATACTAAACTTGAAAGTATCTGGTAAGCATTTTATATGTGTGTTTGTATATTGTTTTTTTATTTATTTTTTTCATATATGTTTTTATTTTATAATCATAAAATCAGTTATGTTTTATGTTTAGGCAGATTTGCAGTGTGGTATTTTTACTAGATTTCATATCATTGTCAACCATCACTGATCCACTGCATGATAGTCTCCAGCTTTAATCCAGTGTCACTAATCTCTAACCTATCTTCTTCATATCACACCAAATACTTTTTTATTTCATCCATCCATCTCACATGTGGTCTCATTCTAGGCCTTTTTACAATTTTTTAGGATTCAGTTTAAGACCTTAACTGTCCAATCATTATCATCTCTTCTAAGAATATGACAAACTCAGCTCTATTTTAGTCTTTTAATTATTTCAGTAATACCTATTTGTTTCCTCACCCATGTATTTTGTTTTTGATTTTTTTTTTGTTACTTTTAATATAAATCTCTCCAATAATTCTTTGAATAGTCTAAAGTCTCTGGGTAGCTCTTCTGTTAAGTGTTCAAGTCTCAGATCCATAAGTAAGAACCGGTAAAACACAGATTAAAAACCTTCCTTTTCAAACTCATTGGTAATATTAAGTTATTTCTACCAAAAGCACTCCGTTCAAGTTTAATTCTACGATTAATTTCATCCATTACATTTCCATTTGTATAAGTAATTTAATCAACGATAATTAGTTCATTTCTTCTAAAGTATGATTATCATTCTTTTATTTTTCTGAGAAAATCCATTCAACATTTCTTTAGTCTCTTTAACATGTATCTTTAATCCTACTTTCCTTTGGTAACTTTTGTAATTTGCAAAACCAATAACATCATTTGCAAAATCTAGAATGACTTAAATTATTTCCATTTTTGCTCTTTTAGCTTTCCATTTAAATCCACAAAACTGCTTCAAAGAAGTTTTAAACATCTGGCATTACCCTGTCATCCATCCATCTCAATGTTAATCTTCTTAGTTATCACCAGTAATCTAATCACTGATGTCGCATTTTGATAAAAAAAATTTCAGAATGACAATATCCTACATTTATTTTTTGATTGGATGCTTTAATCACTGTAGGTACACTTAAAAAATCAAATGATTTTCATAATGTATAAATCTAAATCATAATGGAAACTCGTATTCATTGGTCCTTTCTATAACTTCTCTCAATGCTTAGATATGACCCACTGTGTTAAACCACTTTCAAA
Organism: Epiperipatus broadwayi; assembly: GCA_028023455.1. NCBI lineage: Eukaryota > Metazoa > Onychophora > Udeonychophora > Euonychophora > Peripatidae > Epiperipatus > Epiperipatus broadwayi. The sequence goes on along the minus strand of JAQFVV010000057.1, from coordinate 6,613,599 downwards.
TCCAGCTTGTTCTTTTAGTTGATTAAAATCTAAAGATCATTATAGATGAATTGTAATTATCTTGATAGTATACAAACATTTTAAAATTGTGGTAGAAGCTGTTAATAGCAAACAATCAAAATGAGTGAATCCAGGCTAAATGCTTTTGAGGTGTTATTCCTCATAATCATAGCCAAAATAGTAATAGTTGTTGTGATATTATTAAATGGTAATATATGCAAATGTATATGTAAATTGGAAACATAATGGAGGAAATTAATCATAGAATTAAACTTGGTTGGAGTGCTTTTGGTAGAAATAACTTGATACTAAAAGGAAATATGCCTATGTGTTTGAAAAGAATGGTTTTTAACAAATGTGTTTTACCAGTTCTTACTTATGGATCTGAGACTTGGACACTTAATAGAAGAGCAATACAGAGACTTCAGACCACTCAAAGGAGTATGGAGATATGAATGTTGGGAGTAACAAGAAGAGATCGAAAACGCAATGTATGGGTAAGACAACAAACAGGTGTTACTGACCTTATTGAAAAAATTAAAAGATTGAAATGGAGTTGGGCTGGACATATTGCTAGAAGAAATGATAATAGATGGACAATTGAAATTTTAAACTGGATTCCAAGAGATTGTAAAAGACCCAGAAAGAGACCACATGTGAAATGGATGAATGAAATAAGAAAATGTGCAGGGGTGTTGTGGAAAAGAGAAGCTAAAGATCGAAGAAGATGGATTAAACTTGGAGAGACCTTCATCCTGCAGTGGATTGATAATGATTGATGATGATGATGATGATATGTAAATTAATCAGCTTGTCTATTTTCTGGAGATAGCGAAGCATGTGTCACATCTATTAATTGTGTTATTGCCATTGATGATAAAATATGCTTCTTTTATCTTTCTTTTGCAGTCGTTAGTTTCAAGGCACACAATTTTTGGGTTGGAGGGTTCAAACCTATGACTGGCCTGCTTCTCATGTTCGATGAATATTGAAATTTTGTCATTGTTCTTTTGAACTCTCCTGTATGCATACATATGCTGAGTGGCTCTATTATTGACAGTGGCCTTAGTTTTCCCATAATAGTGAAATATGTTTAAAAATACATATATACAAGCAACAAAGATTACAAATTATAAAATTATCATAGAAAAGCCTTTTTCGGAAAATTATGTTTTTTGCCCGTTTCAATATGTCTCCACGATTTAAAGCACATACAGCGACATCTATATCAATAGATGAGAGAAGACAGATAAACAAATGGATATTTGGCACGATCTATTATGTGATTTTTTTTTCTTTCTCAATCCTACTACAAAATTACTCTGTTATATATATTGAATTGATATATATCCACATATATTAATTAATTAACTACCCATTCTTTATCCATTAACCACTTATTATTCAACTTAATGGATGTTTTGTATATATTCATACAGTTGTTTTTATTGTATATATATATTGTACTATGGCCAGACGTCAAAGCAATTGGGAGAAAGAGCTGAAGAACACAATGATGCTATTGCTAGAAAAGATGATAGATCTGCATTATATGTTCATTATTTGGAGTATGGACATAAAATAAATTGTATTGATAATATAAGTGTTCTTAATTATATTAAAAATGTTAATAGATGTGAAATATATGAAACAAATTATATCATGTACAATAAAAACAACTGTATGAATATATACAAAACATCCATTAAGTTGAATAATAAGTGGTTAATGGATAAAGAATGGGTAGTTAATTAATTAATATATGTGGATATATATCAATTCAATATATATAACAGAGTAATTTTGTAGTAGGATTGAGAAAGAAAAAAAAAATCACATAATAGATTGTGTCAGATATCCATTTGTTTATCTGTCTTCTCTCAGGTATTGATATAGATGTTGCTGTATGTGCTTTAAATCGTGCAGACATATTGAAAAGGGCAAAAAACATAATTTGCCTAAAAAGGTTTTTCCATGATAATTTTATAATTTGTAATCTTTGTTGCTTGTATATATGTATTTTTAAACATATTTGATTATTGTATACTTGAAGTGCAACATAAAAAAGAATTGGTTTTAATTCTGATTCTTTTTCTGTATAGTATTTTCCCATAATATGTGGCACTGCATCTGGCCTGAGGGCATGAAATTGTATATACAATCTGGGGTGTATACATTTGCATATATTACCATTTAATAATATCACAACAACTATAACTATTTGGGCTATGATTATGAGGAATAATACCTCAAAAGCGCTTAGCCTGGATTCGCTCATTTTGATTGTTTGCTATTAACAGCTTCTTCAACCAGCATTTTAAAGCGCTTGTATATACTATTACAACTATTGGAGAAGTAAACTAAATTATTTTTACAATTATCTTGATAAAAAATATATACTAAATTGATAGGGATATAATTTCTAATATCTTCTTTCTTAAATATTATTACTACTTGTATTCTTCCAGTCACCATTTAAACATTTGATACATAACTTTATCAACAATTTTTATATTTCTTCACATGCTTTTTTTAAGATATTAATTATAATTCCGTCATTTCTTGAAGCTTTTCACTTAAAATGATGAGCAATTCAGAAAATATAAGTATAGGAGATATCTTTTCTTTTTCATCATTGCAATATAAAATTCTTCCACACATTTCATGATGTCATCTCTTTTTAATACTAATGTCATTTTTCTAATAATTGCTAAAATAAACTTTTTCCCAATATTGATTTACAGTTTTGACTTTTATTCTCTTCTATAACATTCTTTGGTAATTCACAAATATATTTTCTTATGTCATTAGTAATTCTTTTTCATACCATTTATAAAACTAGCAATTTTTTTAATGGATTATTTTTATATATGTTCATATTCCTCCTTTTCTTCATACAACTTTGTCTTGTGTCAAAAAAAAATTATCTCATAATTTTAGTTGTGTATTAATTATCACTCTATTAATTTCATTCAAATCTGAATCATTTCCAAAATCTGTTACTATTTTAAAACGATTAAAAGTTATAATTTAAATTCATTGTTATCTTTCTGGAAGTTAATAATATAAAGCGTAGAGATTGTTTTTCTTAATAATTTTTGTCTCTCTAGTTTTGCATCTTACATCTCATTAATCAATGATTATTTCCTGTGCTGAATTTATTAAAAACATATAATCTTATTAAAACAGGTAAATTCTCCATACAAGTAGTGCCACTCAGTGCAAGCCAGAGTAATCAATTGATACCAGAAGGCTTGTGCATAAAATCCCTATCTAGTGCCTATTCATCCAATATCCCCAGACTAGTTTCTGGCTTTTGGTCTCCATCAGTGAGAAGCCTTGGATCTGAGAGCACTGCACCTAGATCTTAGGACGTAATGCAACCCTCCAGCAGCCACCTTTTATCTCTACTTAACTACAAAACTATGATAATTAAATTGCAAACACAATATTTTCAATCCAAGCTCATTAGTTTATATAGTCATATAGGTCTGAACTCACATCAGTACACATACATTTTGGTGTCTTTGGTTCTTTAATAACCATAGCCATAAGCCAGAAATTAGTCTGGGGATATTGGATGAGTAGGTGCTAGATAGTGATTTTATGCACAAGCCTTCTGGCATCCACTGATTATTCTGGTTTGCACTGACTGGCACTACTATATGGAGAATTTTGCCTCTTTTAATAACAGTTATGAGCAAGCATAAGAAATCTTAAAATATGTTTTTTGTTAGTCAAAATATAACCCAATTCTTCTGTGCGTACATTTGGATGAGGGCTGGTTCAACACAAAATATGTATATTGGAGATCATTTATCTTTTTCATATGAATGTGATCATGAGTATCAGATGTATGAGATAGAGTGGATAGCTGAAAGGAGCTTGAAAGTCTGTGTTCAAATACTCCTTAATTAATTCAAAATTGTTATTTTTTATTCAGATTTTTCACTTTATATATTTTGGTGTTTTGATGGGAAGTAGAATTACTCAAAATAATTTGATTTACTTTTTGTCTTCTTCAGTCAAAATGTCTCTTTACAATGGTTTTGAGAATTAGAAGAAAAAAACACTTCCAATTGTTTCCAGTTCTAACATGAACTTGAATAACTGCTTTAGGTTCTAGCAGCCTCCAGTTCTAACATGAAATTTAATCACTGCTTTAGATTCTAGCAGCTTATAGTTCTAACGTGAACTTAAATCCATCTTTAGGTTCTAGAAGCTTCCAGTTCTAACACCAACTTTACTCAGTGCTCTAGGTTCTAGAAGGTTCCATTTCTAACATGAACTTGAATCTTGCTTTAAGTTCTAGAAGCTTCCAGTTTTCATGTGATTTTGTTCATGATTTTAACCATATAGTGGACAATTGATGCACTGCCATTCAGATCTGACATTTAATTTTCCCCTTAACCTTCAAGTGGACTGAAAACATTTGGATTCACTGAACATTATTGCTGATTGGGCTGTTTCTCCTATTGGATATATAATATCTATTCATACATCTATTAGTCCAATGAATTCACAATTCAATCAAGATAAGTTGGAATCTGCATTAGTTTATTAGCTGAATTTTTAACTTGAGATATAAAGCTCCATTTTTAAAAACATATGTAATTGGCTTGTGTAAAACTGTAGATCTGCCTTTAAAAATTAACATCAATACTTAAATGTTAGTTTTGTTTCGTGTTATTGTATTTCCTTATTATTTCCACCTTGAATAATAAGTTTTATTAAATTAAATAATTCCTCTGCCACTTTATAGTAAATTGTACTTAAGGTACTACCATTCTATGTTGTTGGTTTTTTTTTAATTTGCCTTCATGCTGAAAATTTAATGTACATGCATTTTTTATTACTTTTTAAATTAATATTTAGGCAGAAAAAAGAACCTCAAGCAGAAAATCAACTTTATAAAATCAATTCAGCTTATAATAAAAGTAAGTGCCATTTATTAGTTTATTTAATATCTGCAATATATGTATACAAAGTATCCAGTGAAAAAGCTATTCTCTCTTCAAACTGCCTGAAGCGCCATCTGTGTGTCAATACATATATTATATATAAGCAACATCCTAATATGTCTAGATCATGAATTATAACATGAAATTTGACAGTGTGTTTTATACCTTCATAGATCATCTTGAATACTCTCCCTGCCATCATGAAATCTTAAAACCACTTGAAAATATTTTTGGGAGTTAGGGATTCACTGCCATACACACTTTGAATCATTTTAAGCCATCTAAGCAGCAGCTTAGCTCAATTTAAAACAAAATTTAATATTAGCATGTTTTCTATCATAGAATACAAGTACAAAGTATACTGACACATTTTATGTCATAACTAGTGATTCACATATGTTACCATGGACTGTCTGCAAAATTTATCACCTGATTGTGCAGATATGTATATATTTATTTGATTGTAATATAAAGTTTCTATATTTAATCAGTACTTGTGTATTTCCTAGTCAACCAAAGGCTGAAGTGGGGTTCCCCTCCCTTTTTACACTTTCCAGGGCATACAATAATTCATATATATATTGCTTATAATATTTCTTTCATATACACATAAATGCAAACAAATTTTCTTAAAAAAAAATAAAGCAGAGGAGGACGAATAAAGCTCTGATGAAGACTGCTGGACAGTCGAAACTGTAAGGAAAATAAATAAGTTTTTTAAGAAAATTTGTTTGCATTGAAGTGTATATGAAAGAAGTATTATAAGCAATATATATATGAATATATGCGAAGAAAGTGAAAGAGAACAATAAGAGAGCATACAATAATTCTTTAAAACAAAATGGCTGAAAAGAACCAATTGTTTAATATTTTCAATTTTTTTTTAAATTACCGCTATTTTAAAAAAAGACAATTGTGTACCAAAATTCTTTAAAATATTTTCACTTATTATATTTCTTAATTTTTTTTTTCCTACTAATGGAATGAAAAAAAAAATGTAATAGATGTAAATAAAATCATTATAAATGAAACTTATTTTTTAAAAAAATGGCAGTTGATAATTATTCATATTGTGGCCATTAACACAGATTTTTTGAGAAGACAGGATCCCATATCTTTGGGAAAACTCCAGTACATGCTATTCTATTTGAGGAAATCCCAAATTTTCAGCATTTTAGAAAAATGCTGACTTTAAACAAACTATGAAAATGATTCAAGCATATTGGCATTTACATATGATAATATATATGAAATAAATCTTGTGAATACAATTTATAATAGATTTTTAAAATCTTTTAAACTTAATAACTAACAAATATTTGTTAAAATAAAATTGAGGGGAAAAATCAAATAAATACTTGGTGGGCCTCTGAAAGTGTATAATTAAATAAAAAACCTCTTCCACTTTTGGTTGACTTGGAAATGCACAAGTAACAATATAATTACAATCAATATTAAATATGAATAAATTTACCCCTAATTAATTACAGTCTAGAAAATTTACATTTATAAGTGTGTGTTGGACTTTAGTTAAGGGGTGCTAATATATTACTGAAGAAACTAGACTGATACTTACACTGCAGATAGTTATAGCAAAATCGTGTGTGTGTTTATAAAAATTGTAGTAAAGATAACACATAACTATGGATGATGTTTTCTATGCATGCATGTAAAAAAAATTATAGTCACACTACCTGAAGATACATTTATAATCAGGAATCTTATTTTCTAAATAGTATTAAATGTTTTAATTTTCATCTATTTATTATATATTAGTTTATTACGATTGAATAAACCCTTGTTTAAATTTTATTTGTGATGAATAGTTAAATCATATCTACACACAACCCATAAATTGATTCAGAGATTGCACTGCAGGCAGTTTGAATGTAGATGATAATTACTCAGTTTTTATTAGGCTGTAAATTGTTAATGTGATATGGGCTTCAGTATTAATAAGATTAAAATATATTTATTTATAAGTTCATAACAATTTCTATTTTTTTAACCATTCACTCTTTTCTACTTTCGTATCATGATCTTATATTTTTTAAAAATCTTATCTAACATGCAACCATAAATTTCAAATTTACGAATTAAATGTATGTAGAACTGTTATTTTAACTATCGTATGGAAGTGATATTCAACACCTTATTGATATGATATAAAGGCATTAAAAAACTTTCATTTAAACATAAATGGGAGTCTGTTTCACTCATGAAAAACATCTGGGTTGACTCCAAAATAGTTTTTTTTAAAATTGATATTTATTCAATGCATATGTTCAATCCAAACAAAGATATGATTTTACTCTTAATACATTTTATATTTCTGCATGTATAAATTGAATATATTAATTGGTGTTATGATCATGTGATATTTTTAGTTTTACACAGCATCATTGAATAAAATATTTTTCTTATCCCTTTATGATATTCATTAAGAATTTCTGATTTTTTACTGTAGATTAAGCAAAAATAATAGCTTTCTATATATAACTAATTTGGTTATGGTAGTCATAGCACTATGATGAAATATCCTATCTTTTAACCTGTTAAAAACAATAGCAGTGTGTGTGTGCGCATTGAACTTCGACCTCCAAGCTTATTATTCTGCTTAAAAAGTTATCAAGATATAAATTGACTCCCATTCTCATCTGCACTAAAAGTTGGCAAACATTTTTTCCATGACCATATAATAAAGAACTTAAAAATAACTCGGTGTTAATTACTAATCCAAAGTATTTATAGATTGCACTCAAAACATTTGGTATTCACATAATATGTGATCTATGCTCATTTTTTGTTTCAGTTTCTGCTTTTACTCACCATGTGGAGCTACTAGCGCCATATTAAAATACTAATTACTAAAGTAGCAAGAATAGAAGAATTTTCTAAAACATATTTTATGATGAATTGGAATGCACCTATGTGGAAGAGGCTGGATTTATTTTGTTCTAATGAATGATTATTTTAATGACATTCTAAAGATGTGTGATTTAAATTGCTTTTATTGAGGTAATACAACTGAGAATAGCTATACAATGCAGAGTTGCAAATAGACAAGGTGTTTATTTTTATATTTGACATCATTTAATATGTGTACTGAATGTCTTTAGAAAAATTTAACTTTATTTAAATATTCCAAATACATTCAACTATTAGTAACAGCACATCAAACATGTTAGTATATGCACAATGTTTCGAGAGGTATTATTCTTCTCTCTTCTTCATGTATTGTTGGCCTGACCAATGACAGTACTAGTATGGGATTCGAACCTGGATCCTTAGATTCTTGAAACCAGTGACAGTACTAGCATGGGATTTGAACCTGGATCCTTAGATTCTTGAGTATTTAATTTTAAGTTACTCAAGAATCCAAGGATCCAGGTTCAAACCCATGCTAGTACTGTCACTGATTAAGAGGGGAGAATAATACCTCTGTTGGCATATACTAGCCTGTTTGATGTGGCATTACTAACAGTTGAATGTATTTGGAATATAAGTTGTTGTTTTTTAAGTTGAATACACATATTAGATGATGGAAATAATTCAATATAAAAATACAACTAAAACACCATCATCACAAACCTTCAGAAAAACACTAAGGTATTGAAATGTATACAAAAAAGAATTTATTGCAAAGAAGTTTAAAAACAGATAAACAGAATAATGTATCATTATTCTATATGTGGTCATACTTGTGCTTGATAGGTTAGTTTGTACATCATTGTAAAACTCATCTCTGGTATGTTATTATTTTTGCTATTCATTTGCTAGTAACTTCTGCTGTTGATGATCAACAATAGCTAAGTTGAAAATAAATCCAAAAAAATAACAAAGACTAAAGATAGATATTGATACATAATGCATATTAAAATTTAATAAAATGATGTAATAAAAAAAAGTTTTCATCTAATAATTCATTCAACTTTAACTCTTCTCATATCTAGGATCTTGAAATGCAGTTCTAGAAAGTTTTATGTACTTTTAAGCAATAGTTTTTATCGGAAGGTTTGTGATGTTAAGATTTTAGCAATAATTATATTTTAAACTATTACCTTAATCTAATATTGAAAGTCTAGAAAAATTCAAACTTTATTTAAACTTATTCAAATATGTTTAACTGTTAGTAATAACACATAGATTAGAATATAACAAAATTATTCTCTGTTCTTCAAGTATTGCAGGTCTGACCAGTAAGAAAAATAGCATGAGAATAAAATCTGGACCTTTAGATTTTTAAATACTGAACTTAAGGTAACACTCAGATTGACTCAACTGTCTTGGTTAGGGCAGCACCCAAAATTCGATATTCACAAATCTAAAGGTTAAGGTTCAATTCCCATGCTACTATATCATTGGTCAGGCCAGAAATGCTTGAAGAAGAGAGAGTAATACCATTCCTAACATTGTTATGTTATAACATGTGAGCTATTACTAACAGTTGGATGTATTTGGAAAGTTTAATTAAATTTGAATATTTCTAAAGAGTTATAACAATTAATATTAGATGATAGAAATTGTTCAACATATAATTGCCTTTAAATAGTAGTGTTTCAACTATCCTTTATTTCAGATTAATAAATACTGTTATGTACTAATGTTTGCTTTGATCTCCTAATGAAAATACAATGATCTGAGTCATTTAGACATTTAAGATTAATGATTACATTAATAAACAACTGTTTTATTTACATTAGAGATGCGTTACTTAATTAATAAAAGAAAAGCCTTTAGAACAACAAAGAAAATGAAGAAAGATATCTGCAAACAGTATACTAACTATGGTTCAACTGTTTACGCACCACGGCCAATGGATGGAATGCTAATTGATCGTACACAACGGAAAGTAAAAAGTGTATATCTGACTTCATATAAAGGTATTTCAACTCATTTGTTTATATATTCACATTGCTATCTAAAATTAAAATTATAAAAGCTATAATACTTTATTAATTAGAAATAATATGAAATATTGCCAACTTATATCCTTCTATATGCATAAATAAAATTATAAAAAATTAAGCAAATCTTTTCCTTACAGTTTCTATTGACCAGCAATCTTCTTCAGAGCTAACTAATACAAATACCCATTCCTCCTTTACAGTTTTGATTGACCAGAAATCTGCTTCAGAGCTAATACCAATCCCCACCTCCTCCTTTTACAGTTTTGATGACCAGCAATTTTCTTCAGAGCTAACTAATACAAATACTTATTCCTCCTTTTACAGTTTCAATTGACCAGTAATCTTCTTCAGATCTAACTAATATCAATTCTCACTTCCTCCTTTACAGTTTTTGTTGACCAGCAATCTTCTTCAGTTCTAACTAATACCAATTCCCACCTCCTTTACAGTTTTGATTGACCAGCAATCTTTTTCAGAACTAACTAATACAAATACCCATTCCAAGTTTTGATTGACCAGAAATCTTCTTCAGAGCTAACTAATACCAATCCCCACCTTCTCTGTTTACAGTTTCAATTAACCAGCAGTCTTCTTCCGAGCTAACTAATACCAATCCTCATCTCCTCTCTTTACAGTTTTAATTGAACTTCTTCACAGCTAGATAATATCAAGCCCCACCTTCTCCATTTACAGTTTTGATTGACCAGAAATCTGCTTCAGAGCTAACTAATACCAATCCCTATCTTCTTTTACAGTTTCGATTGATCAGAAATCTTCTTCAGAGCTAACTAATACAAATACCCATTCCTTCTTTTACAGTTTCAATTGACTAGCAATCTTTTTCAGAGCCAACTAATACCAATACCTAACTCTTCTTTTTACAGTTTTGATTGATCTTCTTCACAGCTACTTCCTTTATTTATAGTTTCGACTGACCAGTAAACTTCTTCAGAGTTTAGGTATTTTGAAAAAATGAAGTATTTACAAAGGGAACCCTGCTCTCCCAAAAAGCACACAGTCTGACATTTTGTTTTTTATATTTTTATTATTTTTATATTAATGATTTGACTTATTACAAAAAAATAATATTTATCTATAGTAAATTGTTACATTTTTATTTACAACTGTCAAACTCATTCCACTCACAATTTTGACACCATCCACTTCAGATAAATACAATAATGATTATTACTAATCATTTTCTAAACCAGAGATTAAAGATTAATATATCCGATTTTTTTAATTTTTAACCATACACACACATGGAGTTATTCACCTTTCTTTTTCCCATGTGTAATATCTTTATAGATATATTAAACAAAGTCCATACTTCCTTATTCTTTTTAAATTCATATAAATAAAGATACAATAAAAGACAAGTGACTCCCAAGATGCATTTCATGGTGTCGAAGTTGTAAGTGATGCGAGTTTGACAATTGTAAAAAATAATAATAATAATAAATAAATTGGAAATATTATAATTAATTTTTTCAGAAATTTTTCTTTTTTTAAAATAACAATAAAAAAAATAAATGTAAATATTAAATATGACCACTACTTGTCAGCCATTTTGTTATTCAATTTTTATAGTATAACCTGAAACTATATTTTTTTTAAAAAAATGGTCTGTCAAGCTTGATAGAGAGAATAATGCACAAGTACCATTTAGTTAATTCATTTATGTATGTATAATCATAATTCAAAAAATCTAGTATTGTCAAAAAATATATGATCATTATAGTTACCAATCTGGAGGACTGCAGATTTTTTATCGGTGGGCTGAATGTTTGACATGCTTGCTTTACAAGATGATTGTAACAACAGGCAAAACTCTCCCTACAGCAGTGCCACTCACTGTAAGCCAGAGTAATCAATGGATGCAAGAAGGTTTGTGCATAAAATCCCTATCTAGTGCTTACTCATCAAAAATATCCCCAGACTAATTTCTAGCTTGTGGCTTTCATCATCAGTGAGGAGTCTTGGATCTGAGAGCACTGCACCTAGATCTTAGGATCTAATGCAACCCTCCAGCAGCCATCTTTTATCTCTACTTAACAACAAAACTATGAATCTAAAGTTGAAAACATAATAATACTTTCAATCCAACCTCATTAGCTTATATAGTCATATAAGTCTGAACTCAGTTCAGTACCCATACATTTTGGTGTCTTTGGTTCTTTAATAACCATATCCTTCTCTATCCTATTAGGCATGATTGATATTAAACCACTAAACATCACATGATCACCATTTCTTATCACTATGATGGTCAAATATCCAATATGATTTATTTGTCCATAATGTTGTCACAAACAGAAATAAATAAATAATCAATCAAACAAGATTGAAATAAACAACTATTAGTAATTATATTTAAATATTTATCAAACCGGCTTTCATCTCCATTGAGACCTTCTCAAGATGCTATATTATAGAATTCACATAAACAAATAATAATATTCACTCCATCTACTGGACATTATTTACATTATATTTCATTTTCTTTTTAAACATGTCCATATATTATACATAAATAAATTTAACATATTATACATCTAAAAATTTTAATATCCCCCCCCCAAAAAATAATAATAATAATTAAATATATATTTTACATCTTTTAAAAAATAAAAATAAATAAATAAATTGGTATTTACATATGTACAACCATTTCCTACACTTTCCAATTGTTTAATAAAGCCCATTTCCCACCTAATTTAGCTGGACCTTTTACTATATTTACACATTTGTCTAAGTTTTCTTGAATAGCTTGTTTAGAGCTATTAGCACGCTCTTAACTTTACATATTAGTAAGTGCAAGCTATATATAAGTCATGTGACTTCTGACTTGTTACTATTACTATTATTATTTTGCTGTTGTGGCTTTAGCTAAATTAAAGAGCTAAGCCTACTAATATATGGAGTATCTGAATTAAGTTCAGGCCCATATGATTCTTTCAGTTGGAGAGCTGACTTTAAAGACATGTAGATGTCTAAAAGTTTCAGATCTTTTTCTAACAATTATCTTTTAGATAAATGCTTTGCTTGAGTTGGTTTTTTAGATCTAATGTCCCAACTCCTCACTGAAGAGACCCATAGGTCCGATTTGAATGCCTTCTCTTGTAGTAGCATTTATCATAAATAAAAAAAAAAGCTTGTTTAGAGCTATTAGCACGCTCTTAACTTTACATATTAGTAAGTGCAAGCTATATATAAGTCATGTGACTTCTGACTTGTTACTATTACTATTATTATTTTGCTGTTGTGGCTTTAGCTAAATTAAAGAGCTAAGCCTACTAATATATGGAGTATCTGAATTAAGTTCAGGCCCATATGATTCTTTCAGTTGGAGAGCTGACTTTAAAGACATGTAGATGTCTAAAAGTTTCAGATCTTTTTCTAACAATTATCTTTTAGATAAATGCTTTGCTTGAGTTGGTTTTTTAGATCTAATGTCCCAACTCCTCACTGAAGAGACCCATAGGTCGAAACCGGTCTGGGGATGGGGACCATGATTTGAATGCCTTCTCTTGTAGTAGCATTTATCATAAATAAAAAAAAAGCTTGTTTAGAGCTATTAGCATGCTCTTAACTTTACATATTAGTAAGTGCAAGCTATATATAAGTCATGTGACTTCTGACTTGTTACTATTACTATTATTATTTTGCTGTTGTGGCTTTAGCTAAATTAAAGAGCTAAGCCTACTAATATATGGAGTATCTGAATTAAGTTCAGGCCCATATGATTCGTTCAGTTGGAGAGCTGACTTTAAAGACATGTAGATGTCTAAAAGTTTCAGATCTTTTTCTAACAATTATCTTTTAGATAAATGCTTTGCTTGAGTTGGTTTTTTAGATCTAATGTCCCAACTCTCACTAAGAGACCCATAGGTGAAACCGGTCTGGGGATGGGGACACGATTTGAATGCCTTCTCTTGTAGTAGCATTTATCATAAATTAAAAAAAAAGCTTGTTTAGAGCTATTAGCAGCTCTTAACTTTACATATTAGTAAGTGAGATATATAAGTCATGTGACTTCTGACTTGTTACTATTACTATTATTATTTTGTGTTGTGGCTTTAGCTAAATTAAAGAGCTAAGCCTACTAATATATGGAGTATCTGAATTAAGTTCAGGCCCATATGATTTTTTCAGTTGGAGAGCTGACTTTAAAGACATGTAGATGTCTAAAAGTTTCAGATCTTTTCTAACAATTATCTTTTAGATAAATGCTTTGTTGAGTGGTTTTTTAGATCAATGTCCAACTCTCACTAAGAGACCAAGGTGAAAGGTCTGGGGATGGGGACACGATTTGAATGCCTTCTCTTGTAGTAGCATTTATATAAATAAAAAAAAAGCTTGTTTAGAGCTATTAGCATGCTCTTAACTTTACATATTAGTAAGTAAGCTATATATAAGTCATGTGACTTCTGACTTGTTACTATTACTATTATTATTTTGCTGTTGTGGCTTTAGCTAAATTAAAGAGCTAAGCCTACTAATATATGGAGTATCTGAATTAAGTTCAGGATATGATTCTTTCAGTTGGAGAGCTGACTTTAAAGAATGTAGATGTCTAAAAGTTTCAGATCTTTTTAACAATTATCTTTTAGATAAATGCTTTGCTTGAGTTGGTTTTTTAGATCTAATGTCCAACTCCTCACTGAAGAGACCATAGGTGAACCGGTCTGGGGATGGGGACCACGATTTGAATGCCTTCTCTTGTAGTAGCATTTATCATAAATTAAAAAAAGCTTGTTTAGAGCTATTAGAGCTCTTAACTTTACTATTAGTAAGTGAGTATATATAAGTCATGTGACTTCTGACTTGTTACTATTACTATTATTATTTTGTGTTGTGGCTTTAGTAAATAAAGAGCTAAGCCTACTAATATATGGAGTATCTGAATTAAGTTCAGGCCCATATGATTCTTTCAGTTGGAGAGCTGACTTTAAAGACATGTAGATGTCTAAAAGTTTCAGATCTTTTTCTAACAATTATCTTTTAGATAAATGCTTTGCTTGAGTTGGTTTTTTAGATCTAATGTCCCAACTCCTCACTGAAGAGACCCATAGGTCGAAACCGGTCTGGGGATGGGGACCACGATTTGAATGCCTTCTCTTGTAGTAGCATTTATCATAAATAAAAAAAAAAAAAAGCTTGTTTAGAGCTATTAGCACGCTCTTAACTTTATAAGTAATAATGAGATTAAAGAATATTGTAGATATGTAGATGATATTGTTATTGTAGGAAATAGTAGGAGTATTAGTAAAATTTTTAATAAATTGAATGAGAATAAGTATAATATTAGATTTACAATGGGGAAAGAAGAAAATGGATTAAAATATTTAGATATTTTTTTAAGAAGAGGGATAATGAATGAGATAGTTGTTGAACATTATATTAAAGATGAAAAGACCAGAGGGTTGATTGTTCCAATTTCTTATCGGCCATGGTGCCAGAAAATGGGAGTTTTAAAGGGATTTAAAGTAAAGAAGGATAGATTAACATTAAATAAAACAAAGGCATATAAACAGAAATTAAAGATGAAAAATAATTATGTAAAAATAGGTTACAAAGAAAAGGAAATCAGACGAATTTTTGATGGTAAGGTAGATAAAGTAAATGAGAATAACAGGAATAAGTATAGAGATAGTAAATGGATGTCTATTCCATATTCAGAAAAAGTATATAAAAGATTAATGAAAGATAAATTGCCAAGTAATGTAAAAATAGCTTGGAAGAATAATAAGTCCTTGGGTAAATGGTTACATAATGCAAAGGAGTTAAATGATGTTAGTAATATGATGGGGCTGGTATATAAAATTAGCTGTGGAAAATTCAATAAAATATATATAGGACAGACAGGGAAAATGGCAGGTGAGAGAGGTAAGGAACATGATCAAGCAATTAATAGAAAAGACATGAGATCAGGGCCATATTTGCATTATTTGGATACAGGGCATAAAATGAAGTGTGAGGAAAATATAAGTGTTATTAAGTATGTGAAGAATTACCATAAGATAATATATTGTGACACATTATATATTCAAGAAAACTTAAACAAATCGGTAAATATAGTAAAAGGTCCAGCTAAATTAGGTGGGAAATGGGCTTTATTAGACAATTGGAAAGTGTAGGAAATGTTTGTACATATGTAAATACCAATTTATTCATTTATTTTTATTTTTTAAAAGATGTAAAATATATATTTAATTTTTTTTTTTTTGGGGGGGGGGAATATTATTAAAAATTTTAGATGTATAATATGTTAAATTTATTTATTTATAATATATGGACATGTTTAAAAATATATATATAATGTAAATAATGTCCAGTAGATGGAATGAATATTATTATTTGTTTATGTGAATTGTATAATATAATATCTTGAGAAGATCTCAATGGAGATGAAAGCCGGTTTGATAAATATTTAAATATAATTATTAATAGTTGTTTATTTCAATCTTGTTTGATTGATTATTTATTTACCATTTCTTATGTTTGCTCAAGCTGTTAAAACAGGCTAAACTCTCCATACAGTAGTGCCACTCAGTGCAAGCCAAAGTAAACAGAGGATGCAAGAAGGTTTGTGCTTAAAATCCTTATCTAGTGCCTACTCATCCAATATCCCCAGACAAGGTATCATAAAATATAAAATTTTCTCCATTTGAATTCATTAGTCATTTGAATTTTAGAAAACATATAGGTCTGAACTCTATTTTAAATCAAGTTATACATGATTTCTGAGAAGACTTTAATTGGTCACATAATTTTTACTTCTTTAATTATATATATATTTATCTTTTATAAGATAATTATAATAAGGTATTCTATTGATAGAAGAGTTGATAATAGATGGACAGTTGAAATTTCCAAAAGATTGTAAAAGACCTAGAAAGAGACCATTTGTGAGATGGATGAAATAAGAAATGGTGCTGAGATGTTGTGGAGGGGAGGCTAGAGATTGGAGATGGATTGAATTTGGAGAGATCTTCATCCTGCAGTGGATTGATGATGATTGAAAATAATGATCTTATTAAATATAGGGTTTGTTTAAACTTATTGCTTTTTTGTTCCCATTGTCAGTCAATCTTTAAGCTTTTTTGACTTTGATCGAATGAACATTATCAGATATTTTTTTATTATGCCAGTATAAAAGCATTTGAGCTGAAAATTTATTTTTTATATCAACTGCACCTGCTGATCTTTTCATCTTATATAATTTAGCTATTGTCCACAAAAATTTTAAGTCACTCAAGTGATCTGGATTACACATTATGATTCATGTGACTGTTCTGTATATTTATAGATTGTCTCCAGTGCTCTCTATGTCGTTACAAAAACCTGCAAGTCATATAATAACATTCTTGTGATTCATGGTTTAATGGCTCAAGTTGAATTATTTCAAATGTTTCAGTAGAAGTTTTGCTCAATTTGAAACAAAATTTAGTTGTTACTGTTCCATCGTGAACTAAGGTACAAAATTCACTCTCACATTTTATGCCATAACTTTCTAGTCATGCTAGCACCAATAAAATTTCGTGTGCAAAAACTGAACTGTGTCATTATGTTATAACTGCAATTCATAGATGGCACTGCAGGAAGTTTTGAAAAAGACTTAATCATCTTTTTGCTGGGATTCATTGGATATATACTCATATAATAAATGTCACAAAATACTTTTTATTTTTATACATATATTAAACAACCTCCATACTTCCCCATTCTTTTTAAATTCATATAAATAAAGATACAATAAAAGACAAATGACCCCCAAGATGCATTTCATGTTGAACCAGCACTCATCAGTTGGTCCAGGTCCCTATCTCTCACATATATCTAATTATATGAAGATTATTTATCTATAGTAAATTGTTACATTTTTATTTACAACTGTCAAACTTCTTCCACTAACAACTTTGACACCATCCACCACAGATTAGTACAATAATGATTATTACTAATCATTTATTAAACTAGAGATTATCTTTAGCACAGATATAAGCTTTAAACCTCAGTTAAAGTTTAATATATGACTTTTTTTAAACATACAGACAAATGGAGTTATTCACCTTTCTCTTTCCCATGTGTAATATCTTTATAGATATATTAAACAACCTCCATACTTCCATATTCTTTTTAAATTCATATAAATAAATATACAATAAAAGACAAATGCCCCCCAAGATGCATTTCATGCTGGACCAGCACTCATCAGTTAGTTCAGATCACTATCTCTCATATATGTCTATTATATGAAGAGTATTTATCTATAGTAAATTGTTACATTTTTATTTACAACTGTCAAACTCCCTCCACTCACAATTTTGACACTATCCACCTCAGATAAATATAATAATGATTATTACTAATCATTTATTAAACTAGAGATTATCTCTAACACATATATAAACTTTAAACCTAGTTAAATATTAATGTCTGATTTGTTTTTTTAAATTTTTATTTTCTTATAGATCTATACTGTTTCATATGAATACAATTACACTCCTCACTTTAAACATTTGGTTGCCATCGATAAGCAACCATATCCCACTGGATGGCGCAGTTATCACGCTAAAACTATAAAATATGATCATTCATGGGCCGTTATGTGTTTTTTGTAATGCAAAAATAAAAACAAAAGAAAATCGTCTTTTTTAAATATTATTTAATTTTAAATATTATTTTTTATTAATGTATACAAATTAAATGATAATAATAAAATAAACAAATTACAATTTGATTCGTCTTTTTTAGTTTTCTTTTTATTAGAAAAATCAATTTTCTAACGGAGATTTTTTTACTGGGGTTACGGCTTTTTTTTGTTGTTGTTTACCGCTATTTTTTATTTCAAATAGAATGACAACTAAAAGTAAAAGTTGTTACGGTTAGGTTTAGGGTTAGGTTTACGGTTAAAATAAAAAATATCAAAATCGTATTGGTAAAACTGACTTATATCTACCCGAACCATTCGCCCTCTATTTTTAAAAAACTTAACTACTTTTTAAAAAACTTAACTACTTTTTCCCCTCTAATAACTGTATCCAAATTTAATAAGTGTATGTAACTATATCTAAGTGTAAATGTTAATAATAAAAAAAAAGAAAAAAACTTGCATTTACGTGCGTATTTTTCACTTATAGCGGTCTTCGCTGTATATATAACTGTAAATAAATTAACTATAAATAGAGTGGAGATAGACATAATTAGAAAGATCCAACTTTAATATTCACTTTATACATATATCTTGTCAACATTTACTACTTAAAACTTCAATACACTACGGTGTAAAAAGTCTGTTAATTATTTTACAAAATCTGAACATTTCAATACTTTAAAATAAAAAAAAATCCAATGAAAATAACATTTCCATCCAATTAAAAAAAAACACACCCTTTCCCCAAGCCGTAACCATTTTATAAACTGTGCGAATTGGGCAAATGTATTTGTTGCGTAAACATACATGCTGTACTGCGACGCGACATCGCGGCCTGCAATCTGTAGTACAACGAAAAAGTTGTATACATCCAGTGGAATACGCGGGTTCAAACGTGTCGGCCGCGGAAACGGCATTTTTATCTGTAGTACAACGAAAAAGTTGTATACATCCAGTGGAATATGATGGCTCATCGACGACAACCAAACATTTTATTGCAAACATATATATATAAAGTGACATTTCGACTGTCTTGCAGTCTTCTTCAGAACTATGATACATTAATAAATAAAAAAAGTATGAATAAAATAATATAAACACATAAATAGTAAGACAACACACACAAAGAAAAATAAAATATAAACCAAGTAAATAAAACTAGATAAAAAAATAAAATAAAACAAGATTATTTAAAATATAAATATATACAGAATATATATCTTCCTGTTTGTATACATATTTACGAATACTGATATCAAAAATAATAAGATATATATAATGCATATAAATTAATGAATATTCATAAATATGCATATAAACAAGGATATGCATATATATTATATAATGATAAATAATTGTAACAAATTAAATAATTCAAATGGAAATAACTGTACCTCACACTGAGTTAGGTCAATCTTTTCATAGCTGTTGCTGTTTAAATAAGTCAATGGAACATATAGTTACTTCCATTTTAATTACATATATATTCTGTATATATTTATATTTCAATTAATCTATTATTTTAGTTTGTTTTTAATTGGTTTTATTAATTTGCTCATTTTTTTTTGTTTCTTTGTATTTTAAATTATCTATATTTTGTTCTGCTTATTTTTTTCATTTCATCATTTTCTTTTATTATTCAAAGCTTCTACAGGAAATTGCAGACACATCATTTATATATAAAAATATACAATAAAGTGTTTAAGGGAAGGAGTATAATTGTATTTATAATTAACATTATTTTTAAATATCCCAAACTTTTATTTGTTCTTAAAAACTTTCACCAATTCAATAAAAGCATTGTAAAAAGGCCATCATAAGAAGCATGTTTTGTTTGTCATTTTTTTTTGCAAAAATTTACAAAAACTAGTGATATAATAGTGGAAGACATTTTGGATATCTTACTTAAAGTCAGAGAAACTAGAAAAAGAATTTGAAAGTAGGTGATTAAATTTATTGTTATTAAAGAAAGGATAAGAGCACTAAAACAATACATGACATCATGTCCTATGCTTATACAAGCTGTTAAAACAGTAGCAACCTTTCCATACAGTAGTGCCACCCTGTGCAAGCCTTAGTAATCAATGGATGTAAGAACGTTTGAGCATAAAATTCCCAACTAATGCCTACCCATCCAATATTACTAGACTACTTTCTAGCTTATGGCTTTCATAAATCAGTAGCTTTGGATCTGAGAGTGCTGCACTAAGATCTTAGAATCGAATGCAATTCTCCAATGGCCATCTTTTACCTATTTAAGCCACCTTTTATCTATTTAGTTCAATACAAAGCTATGAGCCCAAGATGAAAACACAATGTTTTTAATTCAAGCTATCTTGAATTGGATGCAAATGAATGTAAATACAAATGCACCAAATGGTAGCAGGTGGAGTATAACCTTAGCTCCAGTGTGAACTGTAGAAGAAGAGATTGCATGTGCTCTTATGCATTTCCCTATCACTTCCAGCTGTATCTTGGCAGCCTGCCTCATGAGTAGGTATAGTAACCCTTCCAGCTGTTCTATGATAGCTTGTGTCATGCCAGTGTTTGGGTCTAGTAGCTTCCAATCCTGAGTGTGGAATTGCTTCACTGCATCAACCATTAGCTTTGATAACTATTGACTGGAGCATGTGTATTCTATCTTTCAGGTTTGACTAGTTCTCTAGAGAAGATATGTACTGCAGTTCAGGTTTGACAGTAGTTCTCTCTGACCCTATCTTTAAAAAAGACTGCCTGTTTATTGCCAGATCCCCATCCTTAATTGAAACATTCAGATTCTGAGAAGCATCATTGCCTATTAGCCATTCTTGCTGTTGGCTATGCATTATCTCTCTGTATATGCATTGTTTAGTGGCAATGAATGTGCAGTTCGATCTAGATAGGGATGGGATCTGGACTAATCCATTTTTGGATAGTTGAAATCAAGCAAAAAATGTTTAGAAAAAAGCTCAAGTAAAGGACAACTTCATACATTATCAATGGTGATATGTTTGGATGCATTTATAGTTCACAGATTCATTTGTATAAGTATTAAAATATTCATCATTACATTTTTTTATCTTTCTTATTTGGAATTTGCTAATGATGTTGTTGATGTATGTAATTATGTAGTTCTAACATAAGTTGAAACTTAATTAGTATGATATTAATTTGTTAATATTTCATTTTCTTTAAAACTTTCAGCCATACAATAATAATTTTAAATAATGGAAACTACAAATAAAGAGATGAATTTACTTTAAAATAAAATACCGAAAAATGTGATTTAGCGCTTACATTTTTAAAAAAACATTTTATTTTACATTTTAATTGAGTTATGTAAATATTTATTATTTATAAAGTAAAATTAAAGAAAATACAAGTCTAAAATAGCTCCCCATACAATGAATGCATTTCCAATACCTTTCTGCAATTTTTGATTAATCCTGGAGGAGACAAGATTATCCCTCAAATTAATCACCTCCTGGGGTGAGGCATTTGTAAATTTTTAATCTCTGATTTAGAGTAACTAGGTAATTTTCAAATGTTTTATTATAGATTTCTTTTCTTGTTCTGCAGTGAAAATCATGATACAATTTTAATATATATATATATATTTTGTACCGGGTTCCCTCCGCAGAAGATCTTACCCTACAAAGGTTTTGGCTGGTTTCAAACTTCTTTATAACACATTTATAATCTTATGTAATTGTAAATGTTACGTGAACGAACCAGCACGTTTGAGCAAGGTGGGAAATATTATTGATAGCTTTAACTATCAACAACACCCACGATCATTTCATGGCCCACCTTGGCTGCTAGATTCAAACTCCTACTATCCAAACACTTTATTTGTTTCTGAGTAAACCCCGGGCGCCAGCTAGTCAATGACTAACGTATTCGGACAGTAGGC
The DNA here is from genome assembly GCA_028023455.1 of Epiperipatus broadwayi. Lineage (NCBI taxonomy): Eukaryota > Metazoa > Onychophora > Udeonychophora > Euonychophora > Peripatidae > Epiperipatus > Epiperipatus broadwayi. The sequence goes on along the minus strand of JAQFVV010000057.1, from coordinate 6,591,177 downwards.
TCATAACTCAGAGCTCGAAACAATTTCCTTAACTAGCCCAGTCTATTTTTTTTTAATCATTAACAAAAATATTATTAATTAGTGGTGAAAATAATTAATAAAACAATTGATGAAAAGATTGGTAAAAAGAATTGACCGACAAATAAAGTTTAAGTTTTAAAGACCATTTATTTTAATTAACATTTACTAATTTTAAATATTTTATAAATCTAATATACCACACACACATTTTAAATTAACACCCTATAATATATATCTTATGAGAAAACATAAATAATATTTGATGTTTATAAAATTATACAGCATTCACAAACACGCACATCAATAGTTCATTTTATGCATGCTTATAGAGTTCAAATTACTTGTCTCTGGAAGTTTTACGAATTAATGTGATGGCTACTATAGAAATAAGAATATGAAATATGATTACCTAGGATTTTGATTGTGGATGTAGAACTTTGTTTTCTTTGGTTACTGCTTTAGGTGAGAATATTTCCAGCCAGCTGGGACGTTTCCTTGAAGAGTTTCATTATTATTCACTTTTATTATTATTGGAGACAATTAGATATTGACGGAGATTCTTCAAGCTGTTATGAAGACATTATTTCATGGGCAGATCTTGCTGATCTTATTTGACTCAGGCTGGAGAAAGATGTATGTTTTCCGAAGGTTTTAACACTGCATTTCTGTTTCTGGATACATAATAAATTGCACCATTATCTCTAGACTATACTGAAATGATTGTCCTCACTTAATAATAATTATTCTTTTATTTCCAAACCTTTCCTTTTATATTAATCTTTCGGATATAATGGGCATTACGTCATCGATGGTGATGGTCTTTTCGCTGAGGTCCGATTTCCCGATGGATTTCTTTCATTGGTCATTCTGTTCCTATTGCTTTTCTCTCCTATCTGACCTTTGCTTATACATTTTAAATGCCCAAGGGCTATTTTACATTTAACTAATTAAAACAATCATTTCCATTTTATGATTAATTAATGTGTTTTCCAAACTTAAAGATATATTTTTATCTCTAAATCTTTTTAAGATTTTGTTGAAAATTTAGTTTTAAAACTTTTTCTTTTTTTTAAATAAAGTTTCGTTTAATATTTTTTTTCATCTGTGCGATTTTATATATATACGAGTTTAAGATAAAATTAATTTTCAATTTTTATGACTTTAAAAAAAAAAGTTTTTAAATGCGAACTTATCAATGTCTCAATTTTTAAAAAAAATAATGTAATGGTGTATATGCCCGTTACAATATATATATATATATAATCAGTTTTAACACTTTTTAATGTTTCTATTATCTGCAGTCATCTTCAGGACTATAAATAATGATTATATTGTATTTTTACTTGTTACATTTTCAATTACTGATCAACATTGGATATCAGGTAGATTTGTTACAAACCAGTTAATATTGTCATTCTTGAAAATATTTCATTTGCTCTCGATGTGAATTCAGTGCCCCTGTAATATATCAATTACTACACCACCATCCCCTCCATCCTTTAGTCATTCTTGTAAAAAGTGATAAATTAGTTATATAAAAGTATTATTCTAACTATAAATTGTATTGTGAAATTTTAGAATATATAATATATCTAATTATACTGTCAACAATAAAAATATATGTTTTTACTAATATTTATTATTAGGGTTGAACGAATTGGAAAATATGTTGCCTCCGATAAGTCCCGATCCAGGGAAAATAGAAACAATACCAAGAGGATTCTGCACAAAACTTACAAGAAGACTAGACCGTGCAGTGCACTTAGTATATGAAGCATTGAAAGGTAGAATTTAATTATTTATGTGCATGTGTTTTAATTGTAAACAAAACATTTATTTTATTAATCAATATATATATATCCACCATGAAATAATTTTCTTAACAAAAAGTAATTATTTGCAACAAAAATATATGGAGGTCAAAAGGCCTTTGGATTTTCATGTGTATAAGAGGCAGTAAGAGACAATGCAGTGAAAATCAATAATCGAGTACTTCTGACTATTATATATGGGATCATAATTTCAGGAAATATTGCAATAGTTATCAGATGAAAGTAAAAAAGTTTGATCAAATGAAACGGCTACAATAATGTTCAATGATTTTTTTCAAAAGAAGAAAATAAAGTTTGATAATGTTTTTATAATTAGAGGATTTATTATCACTTTTTAACTACAATTAATTAATCTTCTCTTTCTTTCCCATGGTTAAAAATTATTACCCAGAACAAAAGTTTTTGAAAGGAACAAATAGAAAATGATATCAGGGATTCTCGCTCTTTTTACCATTGTTCTTCTGCTACTAACATATGGACGTTTATAATTTTACTTGTGTGGAGATAGTAATCTAGACCAACTGATGATTGCTGGTTAAGCATGAAATGTATATTGGTGGTTATTTATCTTTTCAACATGTGTGTGATCAGGTGGGTCAGCAATATGGGATGGCATGGAAAGTTGAGGTTCATATGAAAGTCTGAGTTCAAATCCTCTATATATTATATGTGCAGGTGTGTGTAAGTTTGTGCAGTGTATTAAATTACATATTGGAACATAGTACATTAAAAGTCTGCCCATCCCTTGCAAATGTATATAAATGGATTATTCTTTAGTACATGAGGGCTCAGAATGACTAACATCAACATGAGTAGGATGACAGCCTTGGCACTAATATGGGCTTTGAACATTCCATCATCAGATTTTTCAATGAAAATGGATGTCTGAAGAGTTGTGGGTTGGAGTAGTTTGAAGCCTGTCTATTAAAGTATAAAGATTGGCTATCTTAATATAAAGCTGAACACTGATTGTATATATGTGTGGAGATAGTAGTCTGTACCAACTGATGATTGCTGGTTTAGCATGAAATACATATATTGGTGATTATTTATCTTTTCAGTATGTGTGTGATCAGGTGGGTCAGCAATTTGAGATGGTATGGAGAGTTGAGGGTCATATGAAAGTCTGAGTTCGAATCCCTTATATATAATTTTACTTGTGGCAAATAAATGCATGAGTCAAATAAATCCATCTCAGAAGATCTCAAAATGGATCTAGGGTTATGAATGGCCTGTTGATTTATTATTATTTGTATATGCCTTTATCATTATTCCCACTAGTGTATGATGAACAAAAACAAAAAAAAAAAATAATCAAAAGAGATAATCATGAATGAAAGAAAATCAACAATTACAAATATTTGGATTAGATTATTAATACAAATGCAGATATAATGTATGTAATTAATCACAGAAATAAACTTGGATGAAGTGGTTTTGGTAGAAATAATTTGGTGCTAAAAGAAAATATGTCTATGTGTTAGAGGACAATTCTTAGCAGATGTATTTTAACAGTTCAGGTATTTGAACACATGAAAGAAAAGCAAAATCAGAGACTTCAGGCCACTAATTTGAAATATAGAGAGGTTGATGTTAGGAGTTACTAGAAGAGATAGAAAATGAAATACATGGCTGAGAGAACATATTGATATCACTGACATTATTGAAAAAATTAAGTGAGACTGAAATGGAACTGGTCTGGACATACTGCTTTAAGAGATAATAGTAGACGGACAGTTGATGGTTTATATAGGTTTCCAAAAGATTGGCTAAGATCTTAAGAGAGACCATATATGAGGTGAATGGTTGAAATGAGGAAGTTTGTTTGTGTGTTTTGAGAAGACTTTGAAAGTGATGATATGAATGAATTGTGATAACTTATTTTTTTCCGAACAATAGCAGTTAGATATCATTGCACAGTTATGATAACTATCAAAACCATTTACCATTACATTGCATTAATAAGTCCATGAAACCCTTCATATCATTTTAATAACATGTTTATCTTTTTTTTTTTAAAAAAAAAATCATTACTTTATTTTTTTTAAAAATCAAATGATTAATCTTAACAGGTCATATGTTACTTGGGTTGTTAATCAGGAATCTTTTGATTTAATTGTTCTTCCACTGAGCTAAGCCACACCATGTAATTATTTTATTTTGAACCTTGCATATTTTTAAAAAACACTTGACATTTATATTTTAGTTGATCTTGTACTCAAAAAATTTTAAAAATAGATATTTATAATAAAATTATCACATTTTAAAGATCGTCATAAGGTCTTAATAATTGTGCATTGACCAAATAAATATCAATTTAATTTCATTTATTTCTAAATGTACACAGTCTGTCACAATAAAAAAGTAACTGAAACAAGGTAAAACTCCATACAGTAGTGCCACCCTATGCCAACCAGAATAATCAATGGATGCCAGAAGGCTTGTGCATCAAATCCCTATCTAGTGCCTACTCATCCAATATCTCCAGACTAGTTTCTGGCTTGTGGCCTTTGTCAGTGAGGAGAGCACTGCACCTTGTTCAATAACAATTATGTGCTAGTATAAAAGATGGTGATCATGTGAAAAAGTATCTGATGATCAGTCCTCTTTCCTTACCTGAAGCACCTTTGAATCTATATTTGTTTTACCCAGCAACTTTGTTTAGTTATTCACCCAATAAATTGCAAGTTGATAGTGTATCTGAATTGTATATTACATCATAAAATGTGAAAACATGTTTTAACATCTATGTGTGTTACATACCAATATAGTTGCCACTGCTATGTCTCTGGCATATTTTTTCAATATCAAGCTGGGTAGCATCAATAACTCTATTTTAAAAAAAACAACAAACAAATTAAGACAATCTAAACTTAACACAATTTTATTCACTTACACCATTAAGCATCACATGATCACCATCTCTTATACTAGCACATAATTGTTTATAAACAAGGCAAAACTCTCCATACAGTAGTGCCACACTGTGCCAACCAGAGTAATCAATGGATGCCAAATGTATGGATGCTGAACTGAGTTCAGACTATAAGCTATTGAGCTTAGATTGAAGATATTTTTGTGTTTTCAATTTCATTCTCATAGTTTTATAGTTAAGTAGAGATAAAAGGTGGTTGCTAGAGGGTTGCATTAGATCCTAAGATCTAGGTGCAGTGCTCTCAGATCCAAAGCTCCTCACTGACGAAGGCCACAGGCCAGAAACTAGTCTGGGGATATTGGATGAGTAAGCATTAGATAGGGATTTTATGCACAAGTCTTCTGGCATTCCTTGATTACTCTGGTTGGCACAGAGTGGCACTACTCTATGAGAGTTTTGCCTTGTTTTATTCACTTGCCAATAAATGTATGTAAATAAAAGAATGAATAATAATTAGAAATTATTTTGTAATCTTTAAAGTCCATTATAATCTGTAGATGTCTGATTTAACTTATTCACATGCACAACAATTTAATACAGCTTATATAACTGTGTGTTACCATTAACTACAATTTTTTTCTCCCAGACATATTTGTATATATTATGTATGCAATGATTCCATAATGATTAATTATTTAGCTAACATTCTGTTGATAATTACATATATAATTAATATATCAGACAATATTTAAGTAGGCCAGCGCATGTTTTATATCGGTCCTTTCTGCATAATCTGAATTCATTTGCATATATTATCTTTTATTATCATTCGAAGATATTCAGGTTGTATATAAATTTTTCTAGAGGGAATATACTAATGAAGGGTGACAAACATGCCTTGCCTATATGTAAATTACAAAATGTTAATAAACTTTATTTACAATTTAATTACATACATGCACAAACAGTCCAGCCACAAAAATTTTAAGATATGATGTGTCTGGTTGTGTTAATCATGAAATGGAATAATGTACTTCATACTTCAACCGATGCTGGAACAATGCACTAACATTAATTTTTTGTTATAAATTGGGCAAAACTGCTACACAAACTCTGTATAGCAATGAATCCATGAGCTGTAAGAATATTTTAAAGTTGTTTGCAAAATCTTGTGATGACTAGAAGACATTGAAGTTGATCTACCGAAGACATGAAATACCGTTTTATTTCATGTCGTAATGCATGATTCAAATATGCTAACATTTTCAAATTTTTGTGTTTAATAGCTAAACTATTTTACAATGTAACATAGTGTTGAAATAATGATAGCACTATGGGTAGTTTGGAAAGAACCAGTTACTTTTTCATCTGGATACAATTTGTATATTTAAGTATTTATTTCTTTGCTCTAAACTTATTTATTAAACAAATTTTATATCTAAACAAATCTAAAAATTAAAGTTTTGTTGCATTATTTATCTTTACAGAAGAAGCACTCAAAGGAGAAGAGCCTCCGAGGGTACCAAGGTTATTGCAGAAAATAAAGAAACCTTGGGTTCGGCCACCTACACCATCATCAAAAGAGTTTGATGAGGTAAATATTTTTATTATTAATCATGTTACAGTAAATATTAATACATATACATTTTAAAAAATGTTTTGAAAAATAAATAGTTAAAAAAGTATATCTAATCTCATCAATTTTAAATTGAATTTTTTTTCAAACTATTATAATTTTTTGTTGTGTTTTGTAATTTATTTTACTCCTGTAGTTTGCATTTAGTCCCTTCTTGGACTGCTAATATATAATTTCCTCTCATTATAGTTTCAGCAGTTTTATTTGGATAAAAATTAGATAGTAATTAATAGTCTCATAAAATGATAATAATCTTGAGCATATTTATCAAGATGACATTGTGAATGCTCTTAAGAAATCTCATGCTTAAGACCATTAGACATCACATTGCGAATAAGATGTTGAATGACCTTTGCTTACACAAAATACAAGTTTTAGATCGATGCATAAACTTTGGAAAACACATTTATTAAAAACTTTCCTTTTCAAATATATAAGCATTTTTTATTTTAATAATAAGTTATTTCTATCAAAAGCACTTCATACAAGCTCAGTTTTATGATTAATGTTATCCACTATGTTTCTGTTGAATTAAGAAACTAACCAAGTGTAATAAACTGGTTTGGGAATAGGGATAATTTTAGATAGCGATTTTAAATGCTTTCTCTTGCAACATTTATTGAAAAAGCTTGTTTAGAGCTATTAGCACCCTCATTATATTACACTTTTAAATACATTGTCTTCAAGTGTCCCTTTTCATTGCAGTTTATGTAACTTTCTTCCTTCTGTTTGCTTTACTGCATCAGAAACGAATGAATTTCTTAACATTTTCAAATTTATTCATTGTCTTATCCCTTTCTGAAACTCCAGCATTTGAAATTCCCATGCTTGAATTATTACTAGCTTGTAAACTTCTGCCATTTGAATGGCCACCTTGTTAAACTAGTGGCAGAAAGCATCTGTTGTCTGCATCAGCCACCATACAATCCACACAACAGCTTTTCTAACAAGAATTTCTGCTCAGAGTCACCACAGATGCAGCATTTCACCATCTCTCTCAAGGCTTGGGCATACTATCTCAGTTTTTGGCCATGAATCTTGCCATCTATTCCAGATATAGAGACAAGCCACATCCTTTAATAGTTGAGGATTGAGATAATTATTCTACCTTTTATTACCTTAACATTTTGTAGCTTTTCTGAATCCACCAGAACATAAAGTTGATTTGTTAATTCAATCAGTCTTTGTCTACACAGTACAATAGTATGGCTATTTTAATTACAACATCGAAATCCCATTCATTAGTACATTTCTTTACTCTTTTCGTATAAATGAGCCAATTCAAAGGGCTATTAATGACAAATTCATTAATTGCTCCTTATGGCATAAACATCCTTATAATGTTTACTTATCATATGATCACCATTCTTTATGTTTACACAAGCTGTTTACACAAAGGCTAAACTCTTCATACAGTAGCGCCATTCAGTGCAAACCAGAGTAGTCAATGGATGCAGGAAAGTTTGTGCATAAAGTGCCTACTCATCCAATATCCCCAGACTAGTTTTTAGCTTATGGCTTTCATCAATGAGGAGCCTTGGATCTGAGAGCACTGTATCTATATCTTAGGAGCTAATGTAACCCTCCAGCAGCCATCTTTTACCTTATAAGCTAACTATAAAGCTTTGAGTCCAAAATGAAAACACAATAATGTTTTCAATTCAAGCTCATGAGCGCCTGTGTAAACACAGCTTGTGTAAACATAAAGAATGTTAATCATGTGATGTTTACTATTTTAATGATTTATGTTAGCTTTTGATCATTTCATTGACAAAGTTCACTTGAATTCAGTGTTTCGATTTACTCATGCTCTCATCATCATCAGCAGTCAATGGCACTATAATTACATTGTTCAGTGATAATAGTTCAATTCATCTACTGAGAATAAAACTGTTCTTTTACTATCTTTTCATCCCATTTTTTTAAACTTTATAATACAATTTTAATTAAAATTCTAAATACTTATTTCAGGATAGTAATTAATTTTTTTGTTTTAATATCAACTATTACAGTTTCTTCGAATATCAGTACTGTCTATATTTTAGTAATGGTCCAACCAAATAAGCTCATACCTGATTGTTTAACATTCACACGTACATGCATGCAAAAATTCTGTTCATTAATTCATACAAGCACACTCTTATTATTCAAGTTAATTATCTGACTACTAACTAAATATCTAGAGTTTGTACTTAGCCTTAATACTTGGGTTCAATTTTTTATGCTCTTCTCTTGCTAAAAATTTATTAAGATTTGTTTTAAATCTAGTTTTGATAAAAGTTTATTGGGAAATGTAATTATTAAAATAAATATAAAAAGAAATTATTTCACATTCAGCTGCCCACTATATATATACAATTTTAATGCACAAATCAGCGCATAACAGCAGAGCTTCTTCAAATTAAATCACAATTTATTACCCATGATTATGAGAGCTAAGTTCTCTTGAAAGCGCTCGGGCATTATTTATTATGTATTATAATTTATATTAAGTTTATAATAAATTGTGATTTAATTTGAAGAAGCTCTGCTGTTATGCGCTGATTTGTGCATTAAAATTGTATAAAATAAATATAGTAAGTTTTAAAGATTCCTTTTTCAGTTGCCATTCTGGAAAAACTGCGAAGTCAAATGACATACATTGCCCATTTTCTTTTATTGCTATATTTTATAATATATATAACACTGCTTTAATATTCGATTGTTGCATTTTGATTTACAAGCATCAAACATACCCCACTCATAACTTTGACATGATACATTCTAGATTAATGCATTAGTGATTTTCACTAATTATTTGTTAAATTAGAGATTATCTCTAGTCCAGGTTTATATTTTAAATCTAAGTTAGAAATTAATATATCTATTTTTTAATTAAACCCATTCACTTGGAATAATTCAACTTCATTCCTCTTTTTCCAGTGTAATATTATGTATTTTAAATCTTATTGGTGGTACGATGAAAACAATAGCAAGTTACACTGTGACTAATCAAGTGACTTATTTGTTCTTAAGTTCTAAAATATATTTTTAATTCAGTACACTTGGTTTCATCTTCTGTCTTATCACATACGTGTTGAATTTTATCAATTTATTGCATCTAATAAAACAAACAAGTTTATGTTATTGTTAAAACAATATTGACTATATAAAGTATTTTAATATTAATACTAGCTTTACTGTCACAATCATTAATATTATTAATTTTATTATCATTATGAATATATTATTAATATTTTATTATTACATTAGGAAGATGAAATAAGAGACACCACAACTTTATTGTGTCAGAAATTAATTAGAGGTCGAACTGCTCAAGTAAAGGTAAATAATATAATTATTAATTTTATAAAAAATATTTTTTTTGATATTTTTTGTTAACACTCTTTTTAAAAACATATTCAGGTTTGCCATTGAAAATAGTCACTGATGACTGGTTTTCTCTCCAAGCAACTGGAAGCCCACTTTTGAATTGGCACGTGTTACATAGTTCATGGTTAAAAAATTTTAAGGTGCTAAACATGTTTGGATTATGATTTATGACATGAAGTGTGATAGTATGTTTCATACCTTAATCATAATAGATCAATATACTAAATTTAAATTTTGTTTTAAATTGGACTAAACATTTGAAATGATTTAAATTGTATACGGCAGTGAAACCATGAGTTGCGTGAATGTTGCCAAGTTGTCTACAAGATTTTATAGTGTCAGGGAGAGCATTGAAGATGAACGACAAAAGTATGAACGCTATCACATTTTATGTCATATCTTATGATCTTGCTAACACCTTAAATATTTTGTGGTAAATAGATAAATTATATCACTACTTATTACATATATTAATTCAGAGATAGTGCTGGAGATAATTTGGAGAGAAAACTAATAACTTTTTTACCAGGACTCACTGGGTATGTCCTTAGGTAAATTTCATTTACACCATTTATCTCTACTGTGGATCATTTTTGTGGAAATAAGGACACATTCTGGTGCTTAACTTGCTTAATTCTCATGGTAAGTAATCTTCTAATGTAAATACATGTATCTGCTGTTTAGAAGTATTATGCTGGAATTGTTTAATTCTCATTGTAAATAATTTTCTAATGAAAATAGATGCCTCTGCTGTTTAAAAAATGTGCCATTGGACTTGCTTAATCCTCACCATAAATAGTCTTCTAATGAAAATAGATGATACTGCTATCTAGAAGTTATAACATAGATTAAGAGGGGGGAAAGAGCATAATACTTTGAATAAAGCTTTGTTATATTAAGCACTTTTTTTTGCCTCCGTTTTTTCCTATGTTGTATTTCGTTATCAAAAAAATACTTTTATTACATTAGAAAGAAAAAAATCAGTAAAAAAGATAATGCTTTGCTATGTCCAGAGGGTATAAATTTAATACCAGTCAGGCAGCCTCTAAATATTTTAAATAAATTTTAAGTACAACTTTGTGTAACAAAATAGATTTATTTAATATCATTAACAAAGCAGGAAAAAAAATGAGTAGAAATTTCATTAGAAATCTCTACTATCTATAAATAAACTTCTGTGTGTGTGTCTCTACGCATATTCAGTAAATAAACATAATCTATTGCCATGGATCTTAATTGAAGAAAGTCCTTTATGCATCTATTTGGGTATAACTGCATTATATATATATATAATTAATAATATAGTGATTTATATATCTGTAATATTGTGGAAGGAACTATTCCTCACACATGTGCTAGAATTGACATGCACTCTCATCAATAATTATTTTAAAACTAGCTATGACTTTAAAACAATTATTGATGGGAGAGAGGGCATGCTAATTCTAGCACAGGTGTGAAGAATAATCCCTTACACAATATATATATATCATCTTTTTCAACTATTATCGATTCACTGCAGGATGAAGGTCTCTAAGTTCAGTGCACTTTCTCCAAGGTTTTGCCTCCCTTCTCCACATCACACCAGAACACTTCCTTATTTCATTCATTCATCTCACATGTGGTCTGTTTTCAGGTCTTTTACAGTCTCTTATAATCCAGTTTAAGATTTCAACTGTTCATTTATTATCATCTCTTCTAGCAATACATCCAGCCCATCTCCACTTCAGTATCTTAATTCTTTCAATGATGTCAGTAACACCTGTTTATTTTCTCACCCATGTATTTCTTTTTGATCTTTTCTTGTTACTGCTAACATACATCATTCAATACTTTATGAGTGATCTGAAGTCCCTGTATTGCTTTTCTATTAAGTGTCCAAGTTTCAGATCTGTAAGTAAGAAACCTTCCTTTTCAAACACACACACACACCTATATGTTAGAACATCAATCAATTATAAACTATATCACCTTATACAGACAATAGCTGCCACCGTAATATGTGAATTATCTTCACAATTATTATACTTCCTTACAGTTCATTACTTCATTTCACCTTCATTGCATTCTTAGCACTTTCATAAAATCCTAGTGGAAGGTTTTATACAAGTGTCCATTTATACATAATTGTTCCTCATTTGCATAATTGACATGATTGGCATATGCAGATTTTCTAGAATAGCTTAATAATAATATTTTTTTTATTATTTACATTCATATATATATATATATATATATTATACATGCACAGACACCATGCTTAAAATCTCTGAATATTAAAATGGAATCCTATGTTTTTTATAAAATACAAGCTCATGTGTCTACAATACTGATCAATTTATTTTTAATCTATGATAATATAATGTAATTAATATTTAAAATAGTGTTTTCATGGCAAAACAAAATTACATTGAATTATTTTAAACTATTATACATTGCTACTTTTATACTACCAGTCACATTTGACGTAAAAACAGTAGCAACATTTTCCACACAATAGTGCAATCTAGGGCAAGCTTTAGTAATGTTTTAATGGTTTAATGGTAAATACAGTTGATGATGATTTTTAAATGGAATCAATAGCAAATCTCTTAGTTCTGATATAGTTATGGACAGAATACAAATAAGGACTAAAATTTTTTTCAAAAAATCAATTATATGTTACTCTGTCTCATAATATATTATGTGTGTGGTTGTATATATATATATATATATTTATACTGATTATTGTTCTTTGTATAAAATGTTTGTATGTAAAACATAGACAGACAGGAAATTAAATAATTTTCCTTTTTACTATAAACTCTAGAAAATTAATCGCAAGGATTTAAAATCCCAAAAGATTTGTTCCGAGTTTGCGGATGTATGTGGAAGACTGCAGAGAACAGTCTGTCATATTATGCTTTGTGAGAAATAGTGTCTATTATTTTGTGAGTTGTACATTTGTGAAATTGCAAAGGATTGTCTAGTAAACTAATTGTGAAGATGGATAATTATATTTGTTTATCTGTGAACAGGTAATAAACCCAGATTTGTTAAGTTTCACTGTTGTGTGAAACATTCATTTGTGATTAGAACTTATTCAGCTGGTAATGATCAGGTTATCCCGGATATAGCATATATACTGATGTTTTTAAAACTTGTGTGATCTGAGGTTTTCTTTAGAGGTCATCATAAATATAAGGTTTTCTTTAGATGTCATCATAATATATTATCTTTAACTAGGAGTTCATTAAAAGATAAAGTCTAGTTTTTATATGGAGATGTTAGATTCACTTTCAAAACTCATCCAAGCCATATTCTCTGCTGTAGTAATACATAGTATGCATTTAGTTTTCACAAAATTAATAACTTATCATGTTTATGCAGTCCATGAAGTTAAATAAATGAACAAAATGTTATCAATCTAAGGCAATGTTATAATTATGTTGTAAATCCTGTAAATCCATTTATTATATAGTTATAATGTTACCTTGATAACATTGTTAACATTTTATTCATTTATTTAAACCTTATGGCAGTGGTTATGTGATTTACTACCTAATGGTACTGTTGCCTTGAGAATGTATTGCTGATATGTTTATTTATGAAGTCCATGATGATATGATATCTATGTATGATAACTAGTTAGCTGTCAGCACTTAAGGTTTCTAATATTTTATCTATAAATTTTAGAATATATATATTATCATAGTTTCTTTTTATTATTATTATTATTATTATTATTATTATTATTATTATTATTATTATTATTATTATTATTATTATTATTATTATTATTATTATTATTATTATTATTATTATTATTATTATTATTATTATTATTATTATTATTATTATTATTATTATTATTATTATTATTATTATTATTATTATTATTATTATTATTATTATTATTATTATTATTATTATTATTATTATTATTATTATTATTATTATTATTATTATTATTATTATTATTATTATTATTATTATTATTATTATTATTATTATTATTATTATCATCATCATCATCATCATCATCATCATCATCATCATCATCATCATCATCATCATCATCATCATCATCATCATCATCAACATCATCACCATCATTATTATTATTATTTAATGTTCTAATCTGTGTCAAATCTATTTTGCAAGCCATGTGATAATTTGGAACTTTCAAGCTTTTTTATTTTTGTTCATTCAAAAAATAGCATTAAAATAGAAGAAGGTTATTACATATTAGAATTCACAACTTATTTTCTTATTTGATACTGAATTTTATATTTTCTTAATTAACATAAAATTGTTTAAAGTATAAAATGTGCTAAAATGCAAGAACACACAAATAAGATAGTTACATATTCCATTTCCTGGAGATCTTATAACAAGAGTTTTTTCTCCAGGAAGTGGAATACCTAACTATCTCATTTGCATCGTTCTTAATCAATTTATTTATTCACAAGACGGCTATGAATATGAGGACCCTGGCCCTTGAAAGCACTTAGCCACATACTTAGATACAGATATTTAGTTTGTATCAATCTGTATTAATATTTTTTTGTCTTCAGCTTTGTGTGTTCGTGCATTTTAGCACATTTTATACTTTGGAATAATTAGCCACAAAGTCTAAACTCTTTGCTCATAAAATTTTTAATAAGTTGTTTTTCTTTCACTTCTATACTGATTAAAAATTCTAATAAAAATAAAACTGAAAAACTAGTCATAATTAATTACCAATACTATTTATTTACTGAATTTGATTTCAGATGTTAGAAGGTTGTTCTAAACGTCAGAACTTGATTGACGAAATACGTACCACATTTACACTGTTGAAGGCAGAAATATCTGTAAAAGAAGACAAAAAGAATCAAATAATTGAAAATCAGAAAGAAGAACAACTTGCGGAACATAAGGTAATATTATTTGTTTTAAAACTGAGTAGAATAGCTTATAGCTTAAAATATTTTTTTTTCAAAAATCACATTCTCTCGGTTAACATTTACAATAATTAATCACCATTATTATTATTATTTGAAATAGTGGAAGCAGCTCTGAAAAAGGCTATCAGCTATTTTTAAATGTGTCGAAAAATAAAGTTTTTATACTATCATATAGTTATATGATTACAATACTACATCATCATCATCATTATTTTTAACTATTATTGATCTACTGCAAGATGAAGATTACTCCAAGTTTAAAACATCTTCTCTGGTCTCTAGCCTTTTTTCTCCACATCACCCCAGCGTACTTCATTATTTCATTCATCTATCTCACATGTGATTACTTTCTAAGTCTTTTTTAGTCTTTTGGAATCCAGTTTAAGATTTCAAATGTCCACCTATTATCATTTTTTCTAACAATGTGTCCAGCCCAACTTCACTTCAGCCTTGTAATTTTTTCAATTATGTCAATAATACCTGTTTGTTCTTTTACCCATGCATTTCATTTTCAATCTCTTTTTTGTTATTTCTAACATACATCTCTCCATACTTTATTGAGTAGACTGAAATCTCTATTATTAACTAATCTGTTATTAACTTTATAAAATCAGAGGAAATAATTGGAAAGGATTTACACATATATACCATCAATATACCATCAATTTGAACCATTATCAATCCACTACAGGATGGTCATCTCCAAGTATCCAATTTATCCCCTTTTTAATCTCTTCTTTACATCACATCAGTAAATTTCTTTATTTTGCCCTTTTATCTCACATGTGGTTTCTTTCTAGTTCTTTTATAATCTCTTGATATTCAGTTTAATATTTCAACTATTCATCTATTATTATCTTTTCTAACAATATGTCTAACCTAGAATCTTTTTAATCTCTTAATTCTTTCTTTTCTTTACATCACATCAGTAAATTTCTTTATTTTATCCATTTATCTCACGTGTGGTTTCTTTCTAGTTCTTTTATAATCTCTTGATATTCAGTGTAATATTTCAACTATTCATCTATTATTATCTTTTCTAACAATATGTAGAGCCTAGAATCTTTTAATTCTTTGAATTGATATTAATGGTCTGTCACGCATATATTTTGCTCTAAGTTCCTTTTTGTTACTCATTACTTATATTTTTATATACTTCCATCACATGATTACCATTTTCTCCATATAGTAGGGCCACCCAGTGCAAGCTTTAATAGTTAATGAATGCAAGATTTGTACATAAAATCCTTATCTAGTATTTACTCATCCAATATCCCCAGACTGGTTTCTAGCTTGTGGTTTTCATCAGTGAAGAACACTGCACTTAGATCTTAAGATCTAATACAATTCTCCAGAAGTCATCTTTTACCTATTTAGTTAACTATAAAACTGTGAGCCCAAGATGAGGGCTCACAGTTTTCAGCAGGGCCGGCGGAAGCGGGCATGCAACGCATGCTAGGCATGCGGGCGCTGGCAGAAGGAGGCGCCATCACTGAGAGATTATCATCTGAAAAAGAAGGCGCCATCCCTGAGAAATTAAAACTCTACTAACAAAAATACTCACATTTGAAGAATATTATTCTCAAATGTTTATTTACAAAAATTATTGAGAGTAGATTATTGAAAATCATATGAAGTCATATTATATCTTATTAAATGACACACACAAGCAGGCCTGCACACAAGCTCTGCTTAATATTAAAAATATAAAACAATCAAATCTATTATTTATCATGAACAATAAACTAAACATAAAGTTTATTATATTACAAATTTCATATTGTAATGTTTATATATATATAGTACTGCTTATAGTAAACTATAAGTAACTTTCTGCTAGCAAATATATAAATAAACACACACTAAAAGTATTATAAATTAGAACTTATGTATGTATATGCGTATATATATATTAGATCATGTACATAATTTTGAAATCGTAAGAAACGATTATAATATTGCAAAATAAAACATTTTCTAATTTTTTATTTAAATAATAATTTGATATAAATATTCGAACGTGTATGTAATATATATTATAGGTATAATTCCAGTAAACTTAATATAATTTTCAGTTTACTTTTTATTTTATATATTTTAATCGTTGTCAAAAGTCGATTTTTTCTGCATACTAATTAGGTTTGCAAATTAATTACATACGTTTGCTTATGATGTTTATCGCAAATTTTAAAATCTTAGTAAGAACTTGTAAACAATAATTATAATCCCAGGAAATTTTCTATTGAAATCAAATCAGGCCTGGCAGGCCACCTGTGTTAATTAGAAAAATATATGATAACAAAAGAAAATCTTGCCAATGGTAAAACTAAAATGTTCAATCAAGCGTAAAAAACTGGACACTTGAGTTATTTTAAAACCTGACCATTTTTAATGTCAATGGCTGAATATTTCCAATTTATTAGCTGCCTTTTTTAGGTAAACAAGTTAAACAACTTCTTCCCCTCCGCGTATAGAGTTTTGTATTTTGGCGCAAGAAGTAATTTGTGTTGGACATCTAAATTAGGATATATAATCTTAAGTATTAAGATACATGATGTAAATATATAAATTAGAGTCCGTATTTATTTATTTATTACATTTGAAAATTATTTTAAAGTGGCGTTCATGAGTAAAAGTAATATGGAATCAAAAACTAAGAAAAAACTATCCGGTGCACAAAATCGTAAACGCCAAGCTGAAAAAATAGCAAACATTAAAAAACAAAGTGGATCACTTAATAAATATCTTAAAATATCAGCTGCTTCTGAAATAGCTTATACTCAACAAGAACCAGAATCGTGCACATCATCTAGATCACATTCACAGGGAACTGTTGAAAATATTGAACAAGATTTTAGTAAGAAACAGTTAAGTGACAACAAAGTCATTGTGCCAATATCATATCAAATGTGTACAAATTTAGAAGATCCAGCTGAATGGAATAAAATCGATGACAAACTACGTGTTATTTTAGTAGAAATGGGGCCTGTTCAAAAGAAAGATATTATATATCCGAACGATGTACATGGCCGTAAATTTTCTGATGTATATTATAATAGAAAAATGGAAAACGGAGAAGTAGTTTTTCGAAAATGGCTTATTTATTCCGAAATTTTGAACTCTGTGTTTTGCTTTTGTTGCAAAGTTTTTGGATCTACTGAATCTAGCCTCATAGGATACAATAATTGGAGAAATTTAAGTACAACTTTACACAGACATGAAACTAGTATGGCTCACATGAAAAGTTTATTGAATTGGAATAAACTTGAGAAAAGATTAAAAAACAAAATTACTATTGATTGTCAATCTCAAAATTTATATGAAATGGAAAAGAAACATTGGAGGAGTGTTTTGGAACGGCTGATTGAAATTATCAAATTCCTTGGTAGTCAAAATTTAGCATTTCGCGGATCATCTGATAAATTATACGAAAAAAATAACGGAAATTTTTTAAAATTAATTGAATTATTTGCGAAGTTTGATCCCGTTATGGAAAATCATGTTGAGAGGGCCCTAGATCAAAACAATAGAGTACATTATTTGAGCAAAGATAGCCAAAATGAATTATTGGAAATTTTAAATACAGCAATTAGGGAAACAATTTTATTATCGATAAAGAAATCCAAATATTATTCTATTATTTTAGATTGTACACCAGATGCAAGTAAAACTGAACAAATGACCATAATTATTCGCTTCGTTTTTTGTAATAATGGAACGGTTAAAATTAGAGAAAACTTTTTAGGTTTCATAGATATAACAGATTCCACTGGACGAGGTTTATGTACAACAATAATTGAACAACTGGAAAAATGGAAGATTCCCATTGAAGACATGCGTGGTCAAGGGTATGATAATGGGGCCAACATGAAAGGCAAAAAGGCTGGACTTCAAAATTTGATTTTAACCAAAAACCCTCGTGCATTTTACGTACCATGTGCTGCTCATTCTTTAAACTTAATCATAAACGATGCCGCCAAAGTCAATGTAGATACAATTGGTTTTTTTGCAATTGTTCAAAAAATATGCAATTTTTTTTCATCATCTTATAAACGGTGGTCAATCCTTTTAAAATTTATTAAAACTTTAACTCTAAAACAACCATCAGAAACACGATGGGAAAGCAGAATTGATGCAATCCGGCCTCTACGGTATCAGTTGGGTGAAATTTATGATGCACTCTATGAAATAATGAACAACGAATCTTTTAATAGAGAAATTCAACATGAAGCTCAATCACTCTGCACTAACCTTAAGGATTACAAATTTATTTGTTCTTTAATAATTTGGCATGATATATTAAATAGAATAAATCCTGTCAGTAAAATGCTCCAAAATGTAAATATGAATGCTTCACTTGCTTTAGAATCGATCGCAAATCTAAATAAATTTTTACGAGAATATCGATCAGATTCAAATTTCAAAAACATTCTCAAAATTGCAGATGAACTTAGCGAAGAGGTTGATGGAGAGAAAGAATTTAAAACTGCCAAAGAAGTTCGACAACGGAAAAAAACTCGTCAATTTGATTACGAGCATCAGGACGAAACACCTCAAATACCTGAAGAAAAATTTAAAATAAACATGTTTTTTACACTTTTAGATGTAGCGATTAATTCTTTAACAGAACGCTTTGAACTCCTCGAAGCATGTTATAATAATTTCAATTTTCTATATAAAATATCAGAAATTAATAAGAGCGAGTTACAAGCAAAATGCAAAGATTTAGAAAATATTTTGAAATTTGATAACAGTAAAGATATTAATGCTACAGATTTATTCGACGAATTATGTGCTTTTCGAGATATTTTTCAAAAGGATTTTTTAAATTCTCAAAACCCTTAATTTTATAGTTTCTAATAATTTATCTATGCCAAACTTATCAATAGCTTTAAGAATATTATTAACATTACCTGTTAGTGTTGCAAGCGGTGAACGCTCTTTTTCTAAGTTAAAATTAATTAAAACTTACTTGAGAACAACTATGTCACAAAAACGGCTTGTTAATTTGGCATTAATTGCTATTGAAAATGATATTTGTGCAGAACTGGAAATAAATACAATCA
Source organism: Epiperipatus broadwayi (assembly GCA_028023455.1). NCBI lineage: Eukaryota > Metazoa > Onychophora > Udeonychophora > Euonychophora > Peripatidae > Epiperipatus > Epiperipatus broadwayi. The sequence goes on along the minus strand of JAQFVV010000057.1, from coordinate 6,571,447 downwards.
TATCAAGGTTTATTAATATGAAGTCAAGGAGTATAAAATTATTATAATTATAACATGTTTTGTAATGCATTTACTTTTTTTAACTGTATTTTCTTTTTTTTAATATTAAAAATTATTTATTTACATTGCCTTGTTTGTTTCCCTTAGAAAGATTTTGTACACTAATATTTATAACATGTAGGTGGTATACATTAAAGTGACCAGATTTTAACATTGGTAAAACGGGACACCATTGACTGGAGGGGGGGGGCTGATTAAAAATTTGGTTTATATGGAGCGTTTATATAGATATAGCGTACATTAATAATAATAAATTAAATATGTATGTTTGTAATATTATCTTTTTTTAAAATTATTTCATTTATAAATTGTAAATTTATTATTAAATTTGCTAATATTTGCATAAATTTAGAGGTTAGAAAAATTAGCAAAAATTTTAAAAATAATGGGTTTGTTAAAAACAGACAGTGACGCAAATAATAAATATGAAATTTAAAAAAAAAAAAAATATTTGAGATTAAAATATGTAAATGTTTTTCGAAAATTATTTTAAACATTTAAATATTTTAATCTCAAACATTATTTTTTTTTAATTTATTATATATATATATTTGAATCACTCTGTCTATTTTTAACAAACACATTATTTTTAAAATTTCTGCAAATTTTTCTAACATCTAAATTTGCCGTGTTAAATTATATATTATTTCATACAAACCGTTTGTATGAAATAATATATAATTTAACAATCAATTTTATGCTATTTTTGATATCAAAAATAGCATTACATCGTGCATTCTTTCTAAAAATCATGACTTTTTTAAAACGCCACGGGACACGGTCGGGTCACCTTAGTAAACATACATATTGACAGGGGCGCCAAAATCAAATTTGCATGCGGGCGCCTAGTACCCAGCGCCGGCCCTGGTTTTCAGTCCAAGCTCATTGAGTTGTATAGTTATATATATTGTGCCCTTTTCTATAGGTCAATGATGGTTATAAATGGTCAATTACTAAAAAATTTTAAAATTAATATTATATAGTATTTAAAATTATAGATTATATTAAGCAATAAAAGATTAATATGATATATTTAATAATAAATATTGTGATGGTGAGAATTGTATCTAATTCTATATTTTTCTAAATTGTTTTTCAAAATTTTATATAATTATTTTATATAATATAAGTAGCAAATTTATTAAGACAGATAAAAATAGACTAAACACCGGAAATGACTACGTGACTGTCTGAAATATTCTATGTATAAGCACCGGTTTAAATTAATACTAATAATTAAAATATTTAAATAGTATATTATAGAAGTGGATGGAATTGTCACACATCATAATAAAAATAAGTAGTATACACCTTTATTAATTATTGTTTCAAAATTGTTTTAAAGGTAGTTAAATTGTAATAGATAATAATTGATTTAAAAATAATAATTAGTTAACATTTAAGTCTATTACGTCATGATTTTAAAACTTTAGAAATTGTTTATAAATCCAAGTAGGGATTGACCAATAAAAAAAAAATAGATCTTGGCAGACAACCAAAATCGTGCCAACTAATTGTATAAACGGGGGAGAACAAAAATGTGTTGACTCCAGAGCAGAGGTAAAATTTTAAGCTCTCTAAATTTTTTTTACTTCAATTTATTAGTCAATTTTATTACAATTTTAATAATATCTTTGAAAGAAACCACCTGACAATTTAAAAATCATCCGAAGAGAATCTTAGAATAATATGTTTTAAAAAAAAAGTTTTTCATAGTAATGTTTCACTAACTTTACAGTAACCTGCCAGTGGATTCTATCGAAATATAATCAGAGTTTTCAATAGAAAATGGATAGATTCTTAAAACCAAGTTGTAAATTTTATAATGTTCCAAATATGTTAATATTATTCGTTGATATAGTTTATATAGCGTATCACTATGAAAGCTGTTTTCGTGCGTATAAAATCAATGAAAGGACATTGTGCGCAAAGTTAATGAAGATAATGGAAAATAAAAATAAGTATTATTCGTATAAGAATAAATGGACAAAAGGAATTGTAATATTGAAATAGTTTGAATTGCTTTCTTTAAGATGACTTGAGAAAATACTCTAGAAAATAGTTAAAGATCGGAAGTAGTGTATATAAAATAATAATGAATGAAAGTGAAGTTTACTAAGGAAAACACTTGCCTAAAGAAAAAAAAAAATTTTACAGAAGAGAAATATAAAATATTGGATCCATGGAAAATGCAATTGGTACCGTAATTATTAAATAATTGTAGTTTAACTAGAAATAAAGATGCATCAACGCGCCAAGGTAATATTTGCCAGAACATTAAAAAGCTTCGTGGGATAACTAAATAAAATGTTTTCTAATAATTTTGGATTAAACACTAAAACTAAAGATCGTCTAAACAGTTTATTAAATGAACTAATTTATTTAAAACTTTAATAAGCAGAAAGGAGAACATTTGGACAAAAGAAGAAATAATAAATATTATGGGACTAACCAAGATATACCGTCAGAAAAATATGTGATTATGGTTTGAATTATTTTCTTTACTAATCTAAGTTAAACATTAAGTTTTAGATAGCGATAGGGAAAACAAAATACATTAATTCGTGATATAACATTATATGAAATAATATGTTTTGATTTTGAATTTTAAAATAAAATTGTATGTATGTGGAAATTTGTATATTTGCGATGCTCGAAGAAAAAGAAACCTACTACGAACTCTGATAGGAAGATAAAGATTGTTTTTGGTAACATTTATAATTATTAATGATATATAATGCATGTTTTATTTATTTAGATTAGCTGAGAATCGAATGAATGTAGCGCAAAAGTTTTATTGTTATTATTGTTGTAAAACGCATTTTTGAAAACAACACTCTAAAACACTTTGAGATGTGATTAGATATTTTAAAAAATATGCATACGATAATCATTTTATGTGTTATTAATATAGTTCAATATAACCGATGGTTATGTGATATTTTCTGTTAATTTTTCGATTGGGATATTTAAATGTTATTTTAACAAAACGTAGATGTTGAACCTACAGTGTAATAAAGCAAGACAAATTGTTCTTATGGAATAGGGAAATGTTTTTATATTAGCGAATTTTGTTTATTGTTTTTAAAAAAAGTAGTTAGTATTTTATTGATGTTGGATACAGTAAAAATCTCGAGAGATAGTTTGGGTAGTGACTTGGTAATACGTGGTGATTCGGAAACCAAGAGGATGTATTAAAAACTAGGATGCTACAGGGAGTGAAATAATAAGTAGTTTTAGATGTTAATCAGCGTAGTTAACAAAGCCCTACGACTGGTACACATGTTGTCTTGGACAGTGGTATTTTATATATTTCTTGTGAGTCGTACTAGATGTTTGGTAAAGCTGAGTAAATAGCTGCCACATCATGCTTATCGCCAAGGTTATTAGACAATGAATGTCAGACCTATTCACACTGTTCCATACATTTTTGAAGTATATTGCGGATAAGTTATCTATCTATTTTCCCGATATCCTATACATCTTTCGCTATCTTTATCTGTATTTCTTGCAACTACATCGTTATATGATAAGTCTATTAAAAGGGAAACAATAGATATTTTAGAATGTATGTCATGCTATTATTTGGAATAAGAATAGTTAAGTATTAACGAAGAGTAGATTATGATTATTGAAAGAAAGATGCAGATATCCTAAGAAGGGAAGGAGTTAGAGAATTATTTTAATTCCTTTTAAGAAATGAACTATAATTTTATAAAAGTATATCCGAATAGAAATATAAAAAAAAATATTAAATATAATTTCACGTTTTCTTATTGTTAATTATATTTTAAAAAATATAAGTATTGCATATTTAAAAAATACAATAACATTCGATAATTATAGTATATGTGAAACTGTAACAGGTGATAATTAAACCCGTGTTATAGTATTGTACATGAGTATGGCTTATGGAATAAACGTATTATAGTTTACGAGCATTGGAGAACAAACGTCAAAAGTAATAATAATATTTGAATAATATGCGGAGTGACTTATATAAAGTTACAAGAAAATGTAATTTTCTTTTAAAAAACCATATTGATTGTAAAATTATGATGTTATAAATGATGTTTATCCACATAGATAATTTATAATACAGTAACTTTAATATTAAAAGGTAAAGAATGGTATTACCCATAAAATAGTTAAAATAAGTGATATGATAAACCTAATGAGAAATAAATAAATAACTTATAAAAGGCATAATAAGTTTAATTAACGATAAAAGAAATATAAATGTGTATAATTCAGCTATTGTAGTGTAAAGAAAAATGAGGATATCCCTTGTAAATAGATGTAGATGGATTTGTTTGTTTTATTTATTTTTATTGATGTTAATAAAATTTTAAAATTTGTTTATTAAAACTTGTGTCTGAGTTTTGTTTTCTCTACATCATTGCATGAATTCACAGGGTATGTTCACAACCATTAAACTAAGTATATGATTGTTTGCACAAAAGATAAATAGAGAAGTATGTTTAATCTTAAATATTTATTGATGTTCTTGTAATTAAATAATTATAAAATTGCCTTGCGTTACTGGTCATCAATCCATTATCATAATATTTTGCTAAATTATATGCTATTATTCACTTGCTTTATTTATCAGATTATCTAAACACTGCCACTTATTAATTTATTTTATTACTTAAAGATAAAAAAGGGGATATTAGATTATTAACTAATTTATTACGGTTATAAATTTGCGACGAAAGAAAAGCTGTACTAGTTGGATTAAGCAATGAAGATTGTGATTATTATTGTTTTATTATTAATCTAATTGCAGAGTAGTAGATTATGACATAAAATCCCTTATCATATTTTGCTACCATATGTTTATTAGCATATGAATAAATTTAAGAACCTGAGATTATTTCATTTGAGCTAGATGATTACTAATATTATTATTAGAGATAAAAGATTAATACTTTAATTGTTAAATGAGTCTTAGTGATTAGAAGTTGCAGAAGTCATAAGAATACTATGTAGTTATTATGTGTAATAGTAGTATAAGGGGGGGATAGTGTTCTTATGCCATTGAGGTGGTATCCTGTGGGATATTGTCTCAATGTAATCTACCTTGTCACCCGTATTTCCACTTCTAGTCTCATGAATTCCTGAATATTTATTTGAGTTAGTTTAAAACAGAACCTAAGTTAATTTTAAGAAATTTGAGGTAGTAAAGCATTTAATTGAATATTTCATTAATTATTAGAGCTAGAACTCGGTTAGGTGATTTTCACAATATTATATTTATTTTGGGGGAAGTGGAGATGCGGTAACGGGGCAGTTAGATTATGGCCATCAACTTGATTGGCCTGATGTGTAGTGGAGCTTCACACGATGACAAGGGCAGAATATATATCTAAACCCAGTTCAGTATTTGTATATTTTGGTGTCTTTGAGTTTTTAAAAACCATCATCCTATGGCCAAGATTGATATAAAACCACTAAAACATCACATGATCACCATTTTCTACACAAGTTGGTAAAACAGCAGCAAATTCTCCATGTAGTAGTATCACCCAGTTCAGATCTTAGTAAACAATGAATACAAGACAGTTTGTGTATAAAATCTTTATCTAGTCCCTATACACTGCCTTACAGCCAATTAAATAGGTAAAAGTTTGCTTCTGGGGAGTTGCATTAGATTCTAAGATTTAAATGCAGTACTCTCATATTCAAGACTCTTCCCTGATGAAAGCCACAAGTTAGAAACTAGTCTGGAGATATTTGATGGTTCGGCATTAAATAGGGAATTTATGCACCAACCTTCTTGTATCTATTGATGACTAAGGCTTTCACTGGTTAGTGCTACTGTAATCTCTGCATTCTTCTTTGAATAGTATGAAATCTTCTGTATTATTCTTCTGTTAAATGTTCAAGTATCAGATCCATATGTAGGAATTAGTAATAGATATCTTTTAAAAACCTTCCTTTTTAAATACATAAGCATATTTTTATTTAATATTCAACACTCCAAATTTACTTCTGTGATTAATTTTTATCAGATAACTTTTGCAACATTTACTGAAGCTCTGAAGTATTATTTGACAAAACAACGACATCATTCATAAGATCTAAACATCCTGATACACATTGTTTGAGTCTTATCTTTTTCTGGTGTGATTACACAATTTAATCACTATTGTTGCATTTTAATAAATATTCTTCACGGTATGGCAATATTCTGAATCTCTCCATATCTTATGGATATGCTTATTGAATCAAAAATGTTTTCATAAGCTACAAGTCCAAAGATTAATGGCTATTCTCTTTGATTGTTTTTCCAATATTGAAACATGCAGTGTAGGCAAATTGCAAATTGTGATTTTATACATATATTTTATACAATTTGGTTTACTCACAGCTTCAAGTGTCCATTTTAGATAAATACATTAATGATTATTACTATCATTTGTTAAGTAATAGAATTTTCTTCTTCTTCTTCCTTTTCCTATCTACTGATTTTTACTTTAACATATCATACAACTTTATACCTTTCTTAATCAGTTTCAACTGTCCTGCAGTCATCATCAGAGCTCTGATGATGACTGCAGGATAGTCGAAACTGTTAGTTTGATATAAATAAGGAGTATTGATAAAGTGTTTAAGAAAGGTGTAAATGGTATATCATTTGTTAAGTTAGATATGGAAAAACAGATGAATTAATTTACCCAGGTGCTTATGTTTAATTAAAAAGCAGATAATTATTCATTTTTAACTGAGGATAAAAGTTTATATCTGTGTTGATAGTGTCAAAGTTGTGAGTTTAGAATATTTTACACTTATAAATTAAAATGTAACAGAAGTTTTAAACATATCTTTTAAAAGAAATATGTGTGGCTATGAGAGTGGTGTAGTGAAATTACACTGCAGAAATATTATGCATTATTGGATAATCTCTAGTCTAATGAATGACTAATAAAAATGATTAATATCGTGTATGTGTGTTTGAATGTTAAACTTATATATTTACTTTCTTTTTTTTTAAAAAAAAAAGAAGTTATTTTTCATAATTGTTTCATTTTTGCAATCTGTTTTGAAAATTGTACTTTCCATTTATACATATGTAGCAACAACAGCTAAATGAATTTCTTAGCCAAGCCGAAGGTTCTACTATATCTGCTTTGCTTGATTTTCTCAACAAAGAATTAATAAGATTGCAAGAAGAACGACGTATAAGTGCTTTCGTTATGCTAGCTGAACGGCAGCGACATCTACGGGAAGCTGACGAAGCAGGTCTGCGGCAATTGGAAGAAAGACGTCGTAAAGAAGAAGACGAAATATTTAAACATGTGAGTAATATTTTATTTCTTTAATAACAAATATTATAGGAGTTATATATATATTTAAAAATGATTCTGCATCTATTATTATTTATTTTACTTTATATCACCATTGTTTACTAATGTACAATAAACTTATTCTGGTCTTACTTGTATTTATCTTTGGTCTATACTTTGCTTCTACTCCTACCAACCAATCTACCAAATCCTGTAGTTTTTTTTTGTTGTTGTAAGATTTCACACTGTAATATCGTAAATTAAAAACTCAGTGAGTAATAAATGAATATGTTTATATTTTCAAGCTTTCGGGCCAAGATGCTTAAGACTGACTGGCTTATATATATCAAAAGTTAAGTTGAGAGAAAGTTGGTATCATCCTTTTCTTATCAAAATCTCTGTCGAGTATCAAGGCCTGATCGTTCTTAAAGACAGCTGTTTAAAAATCTGATTGGCTGTCTGAGAAACAACTGTAGACACATGTGAAAGACTAGCAACCTTTCAATTATTACAAAGGTATATCTGTATATCACAAATTTCATACTTGTTTTCTGTCGTTAGAAAATTTTGAAAACATTCTAAATACTTTTTTAGCATCATCTCTACTGTAATAGTGAGTAAATCTGGTGAAAACATACTGCCTGTTTAATCCCTTTACCCACATGAAACCAATCTAATATTGTGTACATTGTACACCAGCTCCTTTAAAAATCATCCAAAGTCTCCTTTATTCTCCCCTTTGCTAAAATATTAAATAAATATGATGACAATACAAAGCCTTGTCTTATTTCTTATTCAAATGAAAATATATGAGATTGCTCACACTATACAGAATCCATTATGTTAAAATCATTCACCAGTTTCTCTCATTGACATCTTTGCAATAAATAATATTTGACCTAGTCTCATCTCTATGTCCACTTGAAATCAGACAGATTATCTGTACTGTACAGAATCTATTCTGAAAATCATCTAAATCCTCTCTCTTTAATATATCTGCAAAAAATATAGAGTAAATAAGGTGATAACATATAGCCCTGTCTCAACCCTTTACCCATTTGAAACCAATCTAAGATTGACTGCACTGTATACCATCCTCCTTGAAAATCACCAAAAGCCTTCTCCACTGCTCCCTTTGTTATAATATTAAATTAGCATCGTGACAATACAAAGCTTTGTCTTATCCATCATCACATAAAATTAATCTGAGATTACCCATACTATACAGAATCCACCATGAAAATCATTCAAAGGTTTTCTCATTGAAATCTCTGTAACAGATATTTAATCCAATCTCACCTCTATGCCTACTTGAAATCAATCTGTGCTATACAGCATATATTTTGAAAATCATCTAAATTCTCTCTCTAACACATCTTCAAAAATATTAAGTTAGATGATAACATACAGCACTGCCTGACCCCTTTGAAACCAGTCTAAGTTTGTCTGGACTATTTTCATTTTAATCTCTTGTCTCTTATATAATAAAATTTAAAAAAGGCATGAATTGTAATGATTCTATTTTATATATTCCAAGAAAGAATTGTTAAAAGTTGATGTTTTTTTACGCTGAATGTCTTCATACTATATTCATGCTGTTGTTTATATTTTTACCATCATCTTTAGTAATATTTATGTAATTATGAAATTATACCATTTATTCATTCTGTATATATAACTAATTCTTTTTAAATAATAAATTATTGGTATATTAACCAAATTTAAAATCATTAACATATAGAGAATATAAATTATCTGAATAAGTTTTATGTGTAATGATTGAGAATTTAGCTTATATTTTTTTTCCAAACAATAAACCCTACTTGGAAGCTTTAATATTTATTTTGTTTTACCATTCAATATTACTCTTATGTTTTTAAATTTGTTTTTATTAATAAACATAATTTTTTTAAAAAAATAAAAAATAAAGTTTCATAAGGTCTCTTATTGGTTTTAAGCCCCTTAAATTTTTGTAGACAATTTGAATAGAGAAAATTCTCTTGAACTTTTATTCTGTTTTTGATTCTCCTTAATCCTGTTACAATATAATTTTTCATGACCAGTGTGGGATGGTTTGAATAAAAAAACCTAATTTTATGGGAAGTTCAATCAATTAATGAAAGAGAACCTGTTGTGCTAAATGAAATGCACTTGTTAAGAAAGATCTAGTTTAAAGATTTTTAGTAACATATTCTCTTCCTTTTAGTCCAGTAATGCCACCTAGTGTAAGCTCGAGTAGTCACTGGATATTAGTATTTAATAATTCCTTATCCAATGCTGCTCTATCCATTTAGCACTATTATTTAATATCTAGTGATTACTCGAGCTTATACTAGGTGGCATTACTGGGGTAAGAGGTTGAGAATTGGTCACTAAAAATCATTAAAATCGATTTCTCTTAATCAGCACATTTCATTTAGCCCAACAGATTCTCTTTTGCTTTAGCAACCATTGATTACTTAAGCTTATATTAGGTGGCATAACTGGAGAAATGGATCATGTGATGTTTGATTGATTGAAAAGGTTTCTGTTTTAATGTTAATTTGTATTGTTACATCATGATATTAAATGATAATTGGCAAAATGTAGTGTAGATTGGAGAGATTTAGTGATGATTAATTTTGATAAGTCAATCATTATAAATGACATTATTTATAAAATAATTATTGGTAATAAAAACATTATTTTTTTTCTAATTTTAGGTCATCAAAGTTCACCAGACTACTGTAGATACCTATTTGGAAGATATTATTCTGTCATCTAGTGAAAGAGTTGCTGATGAAGAAAGTAGGAAAGAAATTCGAAAACTAGCAGATAAAATTAATAACATTGCTTTTGACATTGAGCAAAGGTATGTTTTCGAGTAATAGATATACTTTTAAAATATGAATATTATTTATATATATGTAAAATTGTCTACAGTCTTTTTCAGAGCAAAATAAAATACATAACTATATAATTTTATAAAAAATGTAAACCATAAAATTAAGAAAATAATAAAAAAAATCATATAAAATATAACAAGCCATAATAAAACTGAAATAAATATAATCAAACCCAAATAAAATAATCCAGTTAATATAAAATAAAATGTACAATATAAATATAAAATAAATATAAATTATACATCTATATTCCTGAGTGTGTATATACATATTCATGAATTTAAATATTTTATTATTTTTAATAATCTTCTAAGTACTTCTATTCCTTATAAAAAAAACTTTAGTTTTATTAGCTTTATCTTAATAAAATAAATAATAATTTTATTTTCATATAATTCTCAGTTCAACCTTAATTCATTTATTAATATTCTTTTTAATTTTTAAATCATATAATATTATTATTTTCTTATTTATTCTTCTGTTATTAATATAATTTTATATTTATATATTTTTTAATATCTAAAAACTATAAATATTATAATCTTTTAATTTATCCACATTTACTTTAAATTTTTTAAAAGTTAAAAATAATGTTTTTTTAATTATCTTATACCCTAGCTCCCTCTATTACATATTATTTAAACTAACTATATATAGCTCTCTCTAATAAATTTATATTATACTATTTTGTATGTAAGTATTATGCTAAGTTTTAAATATATTCATGTTTTTACTCCTATGTAATCACTTTTTTACAACCCATAATTTATTTATAAGTATTTTTTCTTTTTTATACTCTATATATCTTTTTTAAAAATTATATTTATACTAGTCTCATCTTAATTCCAGAATCCCTATTAAATTTTGGTTTTATCTTTCTTATTAGTATTGCATCTTTTATTTTCCTTTCTTTAATATTTTCTGTATGTAAGAACATTTTTATTGAACTTTGTGTAAATTTGTGTCCCGTTTCCTTCATATGTATATATATCGGTGATTTATTATCTGACGTATGTTGTTTTAATCTTGTTTTTATAGAATTTTTAAGTTCTCCCACATATTTGTTATCAATCCCACTATCTAAACATTGCTTGTATTTTATCATATATACTCCAATAATTATTTCTTTATTATATCCTATGTGTTTGTTATCCATTAATTTTACTAGGTTTTCTCTTTTTTTATTAATTATTCTTTTGCATTTTTTATAAATCTTGTTTATAATTTTATTAAATTTATTCACTATAATATTATTTGTTTTTATTCCTATATATCTATTTTCATTTTTCTTCTTTCCTTCACTCTTTTCATTTTTATTTATCTTATATTCTATTTTTTCAATACTTCTTTTATAAGTACAGGGAAGTCACTCTTTTCAACTCCTTGATTATTAAATCTTTTTGTGTAATATAGTCTTCTTTTTTTGAACAATACATTGCAGATCTGTATGTCTCAGTATTTACAACTAATTTTATATTCCCTATCAATATTGGAGAATGAATTTGTTATGTTATTGCCAATATTGTTTTTCTTATAAATATTTGTTTGAATATACCATTTTTTATCTATCAATTTCTTTTGAAACATTACATCTAGAGATGCAATTTTATTATTTTCTTCCCTTTCAACTGCAAATTTTATATTCTCTTCCACCTTATTAATATCATTGATATATCAGGTTATTTGTCTTTGGCTTTTATTAAAAATCATCAAATAATCAACTGCATATCTGTTAAAAAACAAAGAAGCATTTTTATTTTCTGTTATATTTTTATCAAACTCCTTCATATAGATATTGTTTAAAAATAGTTTCCATTTCAGTTGTCATTGACCTTCAGGCTCCACTCAGACCTTTCTGATTAGGCATTGGGTGTTTTCTAGGCATTATTTATCCAAGAAAGCTACAGCATCATGCTCTCTGGCAATTAAGGCAGCACCCCAGTAATATAGCATATTTGTCTAGCCCATACATATTGTTTTATAGCCTTAATAAATTATTTTAAAATATCAAAATATAGCTTTTATCAAAGGAATTACTCAAAGTAAATAGATAATATTTGATATGAATGAATATTTTACATAAAATATCAACAAATTCTTAATGCTTTCTGTGACATTCTTGCCAATAAGAAATTTAAATATTCTATGGCAACTTTAATGTAATGCAGATGTTCAAATGTATTTTGCAATTAACAATAGTTCTTGAGTCAAAATAATGGCAATAATAATGTTTAAAGTTTTTCTACATAGAAAATTTAAAGATAATACTCTAAACATTGTAATAATAAAATAGTATTACCACTAAAGCTGGCAGGTATAAAGATTTCAGCTTCTTTGTGTTTCAGTTTAGATAAGTGTCAAGATAGTTTTAAATTATCTTCTCATACTAAGCAGAAAAATAATAACGTTTAAATAAAATTACACTTTTAAAAATTTTAACTGGAGTTTTAAAATTCAACTGCTATAAACAAAAATATACTTAAAACTGATTGAGGACCTTGAACAGGTGACAATATCACCTATTTGTACTACTAGTCATGTGATCATTTTACAAGACTTTTGATTAACCTTTGCACCCTTCCCTTATTAGTTTGAATCCTGAGCTATTGTAACCAGGAAAGGTTGTTAAGCAAAAGTTTATCTAATTAATATTCAAATTTTAAGTAAATCAATTTTTGTTTAGACAATTACAAATTAATTAAAAACACTTTCTGGTTGCAAATAAAAATAATTACAAACACCAGGATAAAATATTACATAATGAAAAACAAATATTACAGACAATATTTAATATAATTATTTATCACTGTTTAAGTCTAAACAAATCTCAGAATATAAATTTTAAAACAAGCTTTTAAAAATATTTTAATATATATTGTTAAAATAAATATAGTTTTTATTCATTCATTCAACATTTATTCACCTATTACTTTAAATTTCTACCTTTAACTATTAGTTTTATTAAACTCTTTCTAATTAAATGAGTCTAAAGTATTTAACTAGAATATTACATGGAGAAAATTAAATTAAAATTAATTAAAATATTATAGCTTTAATTTTAAGTGAACCAAAATATATGGTTTGAACCTGGTTTCTTAATCTTAAAATTAATATAAGCTTTCTAAATATTTAAGTAGTTAGATTATTATTAAATTAGCATTATTAACTTTAAAATGCATTATTTATCATCTAAATTACCAGCTATTCAAAAATTTAAAGACTTTAATATGTTAAACACTTATTTATGCTTAAAACTATTATAATTTAAGCTGTGTAACTTTTATATGCCAAAATTTATAGCATTATAAAGTATTAGTAACAATTTGTTCATAACAAAATTAAACTATATAATTTTTTTTAGATGTCTTAGCACAAAATTTGACTTAACATTTAGCTTTTGCCAAAGCTAAAGGTTATAATATATTTATTATTAGCCTATTTCACAGAATAAATAAGTCCGAGTACAGCTAAAACAAGTTTCAAGCAAGCTCCTCAATTGCCTATCTTTTATTATATTAACACCAATCTACTGTGTCAGATTAGAGATCTTTATCTGACAAATTAGATTGGCAATGATATATAAAAAATGGACATTTTTCACAACTTTGTTTAAATGATTCTTTGGGTATCTTATTTGTAAGTTATCTTCATAACATATTTGTTTGTTTACACAGAGGCAAAATTCTCTATACAGTAGTGCCACTCATTGCAAGCCAGAGTAATCAAAGGATGATTAATTTGGCTTGCACTGAGTGGCTCTTCTGTATGGAGAGTTTTGCCTCTTGTGTAAGCATAAAGACAGGTGATCATATGATGTTTAGTAGTTTAATATTCATTTGCTCTGTGAAATATATTTATATTCTTAATGTTAAAAACACTAATCTTCCTGCATCCATTGATTACTATGACTTGACCTGAGTGGTGCTACTGTATGGAGAGTTTTGCCTATATGAAAAGCAATTTGTGTAAGCATAAAGAATGGTGATCATGTGATGTTTGATGTTTTAATTCTTAGTGTTATATATTTTATAAGCTGTAAAAATAATTGGTATATATTTATTAGCTATACATACTCATGACCGACAGATACAAGAATAGATTGACAAGAAATGGCCATTATTAATTGTTAATAAAGATAAATAATGTATAACATAACACCATAATAAACTATCACATGGTTTTTTGAGATGAATTTGATAACGATCATCTTCTCTTCACTCCAAAACAATCTTTGTTAGCATGAATTCATGAGGAATCAATGTATATTGAAAGCTATGTCCAAAAGAAACTAGCATTTATTTGCTGACTAGGCTTCCAATAATTGGGCTGTTTCTGATATTGGCTTGAAACTTTCAAATATGTAACATTTTGAGTTGTACAAGTCTACCACTAATTATAAGTCATTTGCAGACAGTTTTAACTTTTTAGTAAAAAAAAAAAAAAAGGTATATACCAAAACAAAGCAATATACTTTATATATTATCTGCACTTAGAAATACTAATCTCTCTTTATTCCTTTTCATTATCTTGAATTACATAATTAAAGATGACCAATGCATGGTTATAATGCAAAACCTCTTTGGTGTATATTGATTACTCATGCTTGCAAAAATATTTGGGTGAAAAGATAAGGATTATTGCTGTCAAATATCTAGCATTTTAAAATTAGAAAAAGTTGCCATAAGTTGTATTATCATCAATTTCATGCAATTATCTTTAATCTAAACCTATTTTTCTTTTTGTAATTTTTTTTTTTTATTAGTCGGACACAATTAGAGTCAGAAGAAATCACTGCAGACCTTGTACATAGCTTTTTATTGCCTGAAGTCTTAAAGTCATCTGCCAGAGAAAAAGGTAGTGTGGGAATCTAGAGTTAATTGCTATGTAATTATAAAAATATTGAGTTTTTTTCTCCTCTTATGATGTAGTATTAATAAAAATAAGATTTTGGGATAAATAATCAAGTATTAGTATTTTGGTCATACAATTCTACAATTTAACCATTCCAGTACTTTTTAGAGAAAAAAATATACATATGTAATTACTTGGCCATATGTTTTTAAATGAACACTTTCAATAGGAAGATATGAATAGTTTTAGAGCCTGTCTCTGTGTGGTTGTTTGTTATTAGTACCTACTCTTATGTCTTCATTTAAATAATCAGGTTGGCTAAGTAATTGTTGGTCAAAATTCTGATCTCTGATGATAAACTTTATGTGATATAAAAATTTTAACAGTAAGATTAAAATATTAATGTAAACAAACAATGCTCTTCTATGCAATTTACACAATGTAAATACAATACTTTACCATTCTTCGCTTCCAAAAATATCTGACAGTTTTGGCTGTCTCACAGTCATCTTCAGATTAATACTTTTAACATTCTGAGCATTCTCTTTTTTATTGTAGCTTATAAAAAGTTTATATTGTATAAAATAACTAATAGATAAGTCATGTGACAATTAACATTTAGTCTGTTTTCTGTGATCATCATCTTTATCAACAGTTACAAATTCACTATGCTTATTAAACGATGGAAGGTAAAGATATAGCAGAAACATTAGTACTAATAAACTAATAACAAGCAATCGTAACTACGTAGATGAAACCAAAACATATTTAAATTTGAAAGTTAATTTTTTAATTATAGATATATATTTACTGTATTTAAAACAACAATCAATCTTAAAGAAAATTAATAATAAACAATGTAAAAATAAATAAAATTTATTTAAAACATCCATCTGTTTAAAAACCTTATCAAGATATCGCCATTTTGTAATCACATGTGATGTGATGTGGTGCATTATGGCTTCTCCTATTCTATAGCAACTTCATCCAGTGCAGATCATTCATATTATAATACATTAAAAAGCAGTATATATAAAGAGAGATTAATAAGTAAATATGAGCATCTATTTATTTATTCATCATCATCATTATCAACCATTATCAATCCACTGCAGGATGAAGGTCTCTCCAAGTTTAATCCATCTTCTCCGATCTTCAACTTCTCTTCTCCACATCACCCCTGCACACTTTCTTATTTCATCCATCCATCTCACATGTGGTCTCTTTCTGGGTCTTTTACAATCTCTTGGAATCCAGTTTAAAATTTCAATTGTCCATCTATTATCATCTCTTCTAGCAATATGACCAGCTCAACTCCACTTCAATCTTTTAATTTTTTCAATGAGGTCATTGAAACAGACAGATCGAAGGATCGATCTTAGTTTCATAGTTTTCATTTTGAAGTACGGTAATTCTAAATCACTATTTAACCGCAGTGAGGCTTTTTCTATTCCAGGCCACATAAATTTTAAGTTAGTTATTTTATGCTTTGTTTAAAAGAATTTAATGTAAATATTACAAGTATAAATATTACAAATCATGATAAATAATATTCGTGTGTGTGGTTTGTGGGTTTATATTCGCTCAATTTAAAAGTTTCATTGCATGTATATTTTTTTTTTTTAAATTTTAAATCTTTCAAAATTATACAAAGTCATTTAAAAATGCTGATCAAAAGTCACATTCCTTTGATCAGTATTTTTAGTCAAATCTTACGTGTACAAAATGTATAGAATAATTAGTTTGTACTTTGAAAGTTAAGATAATG
The DNA here is from genome assembly GCA_028023455.1 of Epiperipatus broadwayi. Lineage (NCBI taxonomy): Eukaryota > Metazoa > Onychophora > Udeonychophora > Euonychophora > Peripatidae > Epiperipatus > Epiperipatus broadwayi. Next base: position 6,554,594 of record JAQFVV010000057.1, on the reverse strand, counting down.
AATTTCAATTTTGTATTCACGAATTCCTATGTAATTATTTAGTTTGTCAATGTAGAATCATGTATTGAATTTAGAAATAAATGTAAATCAAACAATGGAAATGAGAAATGTAGGACTCTTATCAAGAAAGGCAAATGCAATTGTATAGTCAAAATTAGATATTGCTGGAGGCCAGAAAATCAAAGGAGGCGGAGTCATGAACAAAAAACTATGCAGAGTGATCAACCGTAGCCATGATATATATTGTAATATGCTGGAAGACGCTACTTTTTGATTGTGCTGTGCGTAGACCGTCACGGGCTACAGCAAAGTAGTTGTTCCAGAGAAATCATCTCAACTGTGATTAAGAAGTTGCCCGGTAAATTGCAATAATGTTGGGCTAAGTCCAAGAAGCTGATCCCTGTTCTGCCGATTTAAATCTTTCGAGCCGCTGATCTATAATGTTTCCTGTGCTTCCAGTTTTCTCAATTCCAACCTTTAAATTAACCATGCCGTTCTAAGGAATCCAAAATGCGCGCCTACGTTCTGCATAAACATTACCGCAAGGAGAAAAGCCGGACGAAGAAAGAATGGTAACCCTTGTTACATGAACTTTTAACTTTCCTCTAAGCTTAATAATTTTATTATTTAATCTGTTATGAATTAATCTAAGTAATTACATGTAAATTTCTTGTTTTCCTTCGTTAAAATGTTACACTAAAGCCTGTCAGTAAAATTCTTCTCTAATATTCTGTGCTCTAGTCTTTAGATGATAATTTACTAATATTTTGTGCCTAATAGTAATTCATTAGTGAATATACTTATATTTTTATTATTACTTACATTTACAAACAAAGCGATGCCAATAATAATATTTTTCAACTCTAGTTAAAGCCATTAAAGTTTATTTCATAGTATTATTATTATATTCATTTTAAAAGTAATTTTCTTTTATCGAACTAAAAATTGGTTCGTTTATGTTGAGTTGAGAAGTATTAAGTACCTGTATTGTTCCTTTTATTTTGTCAAAATGATATTTTAATCTCTGCTCCAAATAACAAATATTTAAAATAAAGTCTAAATTTTTATTATATTATTTTTTTTTTTTATATACGAACGGAGTAATAATATAAAGTGAATATTTTTGTTACAATTATTACCTTCCGAACAACCTGGAGAGTTATGGGTTTCAGAGTGAAATTAATTAATTGTTACTGTCGTGATCTTTTGATTTCGCCATGTTTTATTTTGAATAGTCATATCAGATTGTTGCATAGAAAATGTTACGGAGAGATAACCAAGGTTTTATATAGTTTCGCTTTAAGTCCACTTCCGATCACTCTTCCTCGATGTTACTGTGGCAGTGCCTTTTCCTTCGCCTAAATTGGCGTCTCGTTTTTACTACCAATTGGAAAGAAAGAAATTCTTCTCCAGATAATCTCTTGGATCACCGGGGTTCGAAAATGATCCCGGCTGGTTGTAGTGTCCCGGATCTACTTGGGGGCATTAAGATTTGTCAAAGTACAAGCCGCCCGGTCTTCCGTCAATGCACCGCAAGTTATTATTGTAGTATATCTTAAGCTCTGCAACCATCAGTACATCATTATTATATTATATTTTTATATAAAACCTCCTCCAATTATCTGTATACGTAATGGTTTGAGTCTATTAAAATCAAACAACTTAATATAAAATAGTAATTAAATATTTTAAATGCTCAAATTACTCTGATTCCCATATCAACTCGTACGACCATTTAAAACATATAAATATTGGCATGCGTTTTGTTTATCAGTCTAAAACAATTATTAAGGACTAGCAGCAAATTATTATAAATATACGTATGAAAATTTTACCGTATCTATACATATTATTCAATGCTTTCAATAATTATTAAAAATTTATCTAATCTATTTTTGTCTCTCTTTTCTGAAACCTAGTTAATCACCTGCTTTCTGTATCGACAACTTAAATATATATTGAATTATTAACCGTACCAATATCTCGAATATAAGATATATATGAATAACTGATTGTAGGGTAATTTAGTCTGTGTTTTCCGATGAGCTAGTAAAGGGAAAACCACGTACCGTTGTTGCGTTGTTCATCGGTTGGTCATGCCAGAGGTTTGGGTTTGAATTTGGTTTGCATTTTGGAATTTATTCCTAGACGTGGACTGGGTTCGAATTCGGATTACTGTGCATGATTATGCATGGTGATTTTACCGGTATAGTCATTAACACCTGTTTGTTCTCTTACCCATACAATGCGTTTTCGATCTCTTCGTGTTACTCCCAACATACATCTCTCCATACTTCTTTGAGTGGTCTGAAGTCTCTATATTGCTCTTCTATTAAGTGTCCAAGTCTCAGATCCATAAATAAGAACTGGTAAAACACATTTGTTAAAAACCTTCCTTTTCAAACACATAGGCATATTTGTCTGAAGGTTTGTAATGATGGTATATTATAAGATGTAATATGTTGGACTATTTCCATCATTTATGAGTGAATGATGGAAATAGTCCAACATATTACATCTTACATAGGCATATTTCCTTTTAGTATCAAGTTATTTCTACCAAAAGCACTCCAACCAAGTTTAATTTCTATGATTAATTTCTTCCATTATGTTTCCATCTGTATTAATAATCTGACCAAGGTATTTGTAACTGTTAACTTCTTCTAATTCATCATAATCAATTTTTATTTTCATATTTTGAGCAAATCGATTAAACATTACTTTAGTCTTTTTAACATTTATCTTTAGTCCTACTTTTCTACTTTCATCTGCTAACTCCTGCAACATTTCCTGCAGCTCTGAAGCATTATTTGCAAAAACAACTACATCATCTGCAAAATCTAAATGACTTAAATACTCTCCATTTACTTTCATTCCTTTAGTTTCCCATTTTAATCCACAAAATATTTCTTGCAGCACTGCTGTAAAAAGTTTTTTTATTTATATATATATATATATTATAGTATGAATATTGATTTTTCTTTTCAATCTATGATTATGGTGACCTTCACTGAAAATGGACTCAGCTTTAGGTTATAAAGTATAAACTATTTCATTATGCAGATGAACAAATGTCTGCAAATTTGAATTATACTATGAATGATATCCATTGGATGGGGTTGAGAATAATTTGTCATGTGATTATTAATATTATGGACAATTTTTAAGCTTGAAATTTGATCTGAAGTAATTTATACTATATATATATGGAAAACTGATGAGGAACTATATTTTGAATAGTAATGTTTTTTTCTTGCTTTCACTCAATATATAGCTTCTCATTCCTAAATATACAAACATTTTAAATTATACTCAATTGTATCGTAGTGAAAAAGTAATTAATGATTGCTTCTCATCCAAGCTGCCTGAAATGCCACTTCCTAAATAATATAAATGTTATTTAGAAACATAGTTTAGCTATTCATGACAAAAACTGTAAGATGCCAACATGGCTGAATCATAAGTTACAACATAAAATGTGACCATGTGCTGTACCTTAACCTACAGTAGAACAGTATGCTAACATTGGGCAAAATTACTACTGAAATATTTGAAATGATTCAAACTGTATTACAGTGAAAGCTGTCAGTCACAAGAACATTTTTAAGTGGTTTGCAAAATTTCATGGTCGCAGAAAGATGATCTAAAATTGTTTTATTATTTGCATACACAAACTCATATAGGTTTGTATATATTTGTACTAAAAGTTATAAATATATTTTTAATTAGAGGGTATTTGAACCCAGACTTTCAAGCTCCCTTTAGTCATCCCACTCCATCTTATACAATCTACATACTTGACCACATACTTGCGAAAAAGATAAATGATCTCCAATATATATATTTCATGCTGAGCCAGCTCTCATCAGTTGGTCCAAATCATCATCTCCCACACATATACATAATCAGTGCTTGGTTTATATTAAGGTATCGGATCTTCAAACTTTAATGGACAGGTTTCAATCTTCTCCACTCTCCAACTGTTCAGTGATCCATATGATTGAAAATCTGATGAGTTTGGAGAAGATTGAAGCCTGTCCGTTAAAGTTTGAAGATATGCTATCTTAATATAAACTGAGCACTGATTATATACGTTTGTGGGAGTTGATGTTCTGCACCAACTGTTGAGTGCTGGTTCACCACGAAATATATATATTGGAAATCATTTATCTTTTTCGCATGTATGTGATCATGTGTGTCGGTTATATATGATGGAGTGGACCACTAAAGGGAGCTTGAAAGTCTGGATTCAAATCCCCTCTAATTATAACTAGCTTAAAAGTATATATAATACCCTTATATTCAAATATTAAACATGTTTTTAAGAAATGATGGTTTCATACACTTTAAATTTTTTGCACAAAACATATCTTCATCTCTGTTCTTCATTGTCTTTTGCTCTTAAAACACTTTACTTATTTATGTCTTTATGATCTCTTGTTTTCCTATTACTGTCATTTATAAGTATTTATGAAAAAAATACTTATTACTCACCATATAAAAAAATCACTGATTACTAACCCATGTGTTATTACTGAAAATCGAATGTATTCAAAAACTAAATACGGTTTGAACTTTTCTAAGCATTTGACCATTAATATTAGATTATGGAAATGGTCCAATATATAATTACTATGTTCATGTCACAGAATACTGTCATTCCAAATAAGTTACTCAGAATTATTTTGCATACAATAACAAATCATTTTTAATAAACTTGCAAATACAATTTCATTTTTCATTTATCTATATCTATTCATTCAGTCTAACAAAAGAATTCCTTTTTTATCTGACCTCCACAATCCAAAAAGTTTATTAAAAATAATTTGTTATGAATCTGTCTGTAAAATATTTCTAATGTATTTAAAGCAAGAGTACTCTGTGATATAATCATAAACATAACATATGCAATCAGTAGTAAAAATTATTTGCAGGCTGTTGAAATTAGTAATTACTATGATCATAGATATTTATTATTAATAAAATGATTACTAATAGATACTTCTTATAAAATAACAAAGTAAACAATTGTACAGAAATAGAATTGTTAATTAAATTATATTATAAAAGTAAAAAAAAAGATTTAGTCGAAGTTGTATGAAGTTTTCAGTATATGTGATACAAAATTAGCAATATTTGTCGTTGATTTTCCAATGGACTTATATATTACAAGAGAAATATATTGCAGATCAACTAAGAAATTTAATTTATATATGAGTTTTGGCCTATACATAAAAAACATTTATTATACAATAAATTAAAAATTGTAAATTATAATAGCTCAACATAAATGAAATTAAGCAGAAGTTACTGTAAACTCCCAGCAAGCTATATATAAACTAATATAAACCTGCCATAGATGAGAAAATACTGAGTGGTCCTACTTGTACTTTAGTTTGGATAATATTTACACTCTGAATTGTAACACCCCAATAAATTGAATGGTTAAATTCTATCTGAGCAAAAGTACAGATGGATTCACTGTATTTTTTTTTGCTTATTAGCAAGTTTATATTAGTTTATATATAGTTTACTGGGGATTTGCAGTAACTTCCACTTTAAATATAATATAATTTATTGTGATTTCTAAATAATTTAAAAATACATTTGAAATTAGTAAAATATACTATAAAAATCTAATTTTGGGGTACTTATGTATTATCTTGTCACCCACATTTGGTAGCCATTTTTTTAAATATACATTTTCAAAACTCCACAAGTATATGTTTGTGTTTTTTTCCTCAATATTATTTTAACAAATATGTATTATTTGTTAAGTTTAAATTGATTATAAATTCCTGATAACTTTAAAAAATATTAATGAATCTATTGAAATGAAATCCTTGTTTCTACTTCACCATCGAGCAGTAAGTTACAACTTACACATTACGCAAACAAGTGAAGCTTAATATCAAAAGAATTATCAGGCTCAGTGCTTTCAGGAAGCTTTAGTTCTCATAATCATAGCCTATCTTGGGAGAGTTGGCTTGAGTTGTGATTTTAAATGGCTGGATGGTAATTTATGCAAATTTATTCAATGTCTTCATATAGTCCACTTTTTAGATATGGAAAAACATGATTCTTTTCAGTTTATTACATTGTCATCATTTGCAATGAAGCACACTTTTATTTTGTGTTTAGTATCATTGTGCTCTGTGCACAGTGCCTTTGCTACTGTGGGTTCGAATATATGGCCCATGGATTTTTGGCGTGAAAGAAATATAGATTTACTTTCAGTATTGTTTAGTGCTCTCCTATATAAGTAGTTATGCTGAGAAGTTCTATTATAAATTCCATTTTGAAAGTTTAATTAAATTTTTATATACATATATTATAATCATGTAAACATTAACGTTCTCTGAACATTGTCATGGATTTTTTACATTCAGTGTGATATTGTCATGCTTTTTTTTTTACTTCCAGAATCTTCTTTTTTTTCACAAAAAGATTCATTTGTAGCAATTTTGCAGGCCACTAGGGATTTCAGGATGCTGACATGAATAATCCTTTTTTTAAAAACATTTGTTATTTTGTTTATAACTTACTAACACCGATTGTCATAAATGTTGAAAAAAAAATTACTTTGAAACTATTTTCTAAGATTCACAAACTAATTATAGTCACTATACACAAAGTTACTGCAGTTTAAATCATTAAATTTATTTTAATTACAATTAATTGTCATACTTTGTGTAATTTCTTTTATTTTTATAATACTAATAATAATAATAAGGTAAATATTAAATATGACCATTTCTTGTCAGCCATTTTATTTTAAAGATTAATATTTTTAAACTTAACAAATAATACATATTCCGTAAAATAATATTGAGAAAGAAACATAAACAAATACTTGCGGGCCCCTGAAAATGTATAATAAAAAATGGCTGTCAAGGTTGGGTAACAGGATAACATGTAAGTACCAGTTTTTGTATTACTATTACTCCAACATGACTTGCATGGTTTAATGTAATAGTAGAGGGTCAAACACTGGAGCATAAAGTCTTCGGATCAATTCCAATACTAGCACTTCCTGTTCAAATCTCTTACAAACTCCCAAGCAATAAAACCATTTGATTATTTCCATTTCCATTGAATAACCAACTTAATATGTTTGATCAACATGAATGCATATTTCTTTTTGAATTTCAAGAGAAAATTAATATACAGCTTTAGTAATCAAGATTTTTATTTTTGCTTAATGAAGAAATGGAATGAACTTTAATCACTAATTTTTTTCAAATACATTTCATTTGCTTTATTGTATTGTATTGTTGAAATCTTAAACCAGATTCCAAGAGATTGCAAAAGACCTAGAAAGAGACCACATGTGAGATGGATGACATAAGAAAGTGTGTTGTGAGGATGTGGAAAAGAGAGGCTAGAGATCAGAGATGATGGATTGAACTTGGAAAAACCGTCACCCTGCAGTGGTTTGATAAGATTGAAGATTATGAAAAAGCTAACAAGTAAGAATTTAACATGAGAGAGCAGAAAAAAGATTAAACGTTAATTATTAAAAACTAATTAAAAGTTAACATGGTCAATACTACTTGACAGTAAAATATAAAAATAAATTATAATCATTAAAGTTTCTTAATTACAAAACTATATTGTGGTTATAAAAATAAATTTTAATAATAGTGCACTGTTATTGTTTAATATTTACATTCAATACTTCTTAGGTTTCCAATCGCTTATGACACATAGTGTATATCTGATATGACTTGAATTGATCATCTCAAATTAAATCATGGAAGTGAACAGATATCAGAGCAACATATATTTAAAATTTCTGAACAAAAACAAAAATTACCATTGTACTCTTCTCATACTTATTCTCAATAATAAACTTATTGAAATTACAGAGCTGTCTTGATCAGATTCAAATACTATGCAGTTGACCAATGACTACAGTGGCATAAGCAAACAGCTGAGGGCATCACCAGGTCAGTCAAATAACCCTCAGTAAATACGATTGTTCACAATATAGTAGGTGAACTAGATATAAAGTCCAATCTATTTGATGGATAAGTGTAAGACATATTCAGAATAGTAATTCACTGACCTGGAATTACTGTTAGTAAACCACATACTGGTGAGACCAGTCATCCCATTGAAAAGCGTATGCAAGAAAACAAATTGATGATTAGAAGAGAGAAAACAAGGTAGCAGACCATGTATGTGCCAATGAACATATGTTCAATGGGGAAAATATAAGGACAGTGAAGAAAAGATACAAAGAAGAAAATTTAAAGAAGCTACTAACATGGCAATGCCAAGAAATTCTATAAGTCAACCTAGTTGTGACTATACATAATGTATTGAAACCACTAATCAGCTTTTCTCTTAGGAAAAAATGGAGAAATCAGGAGGAACCTCATAGATAAGTATATTAAATTTCTAATGACTGTTGCCTTTAGCAGGATGGTTCTGTTAGTTAGAGTGTTACTTCAAAATTCAATACACAAGAATCTAAGGGTCCAGGTGCAAATTACATGTTACTACTGTCACTGGTCAGGCCAGGAATAGCTGAAGAAGAGGGGAGAATAATACCTCTCAAAACATTGTGCATATACTAACCTGGATGCTATTACTAACAGTTGGATGTATTTGGAATATTTAAATAAAGTTAATTTTTTTTAAAGATATTCAATACTCATATTAGATAGTGGAAGTAGTCCAATATAAAAAATACAACAATGTCCACTATTTACATGTAGCAGTCAGATATGTTCAGATTTAGAGCTGGAAGTTGCTAGCAACAAATAATATTGGATCACTCATGAGATAAGCCAAGAATGGCAGAAAATGTAAGATTTATTAGAATGAATCATGGGTAATTGCAACTGCTAGGTATATTTCTTTAAGTCATTGACTATAAACATTATTTGCTCACAGCAAATATATGTACATAACTAATACTTTGTATTTTTATTTTTAATAATAAATAATAAAAATCATATACAACAGCACTGTAAAGATCCAAGAAGGCAAATATATGAAACATATTACATTAAGCATATCTTAAATAATTGTATGAATATCTATAAAATTTCAATAAATTTAATTAACAACTGATCTATTAAAAAATGAATGGAAAATTATATAAGAGAGTATATATAAAGTTGTATAATCTATAGATTATTTATTCTATCCCTTGTATATTTATTTAATGGATTATGTCCTGTACACGAAGGGTCAGATTGACTTTAGGTCAACATGGGTGTGACAAGAATCTCGGCCTCAGGGTGACCTTTGAGCATTCCATCATCAGATTTTCAATTGGATGGACGGTTGAAGAGTTGGAAAATGGAGTAGATTGAAGCCTGTCCATTAAAGTATGAGGACTGGCTATCTTAATATATATCTGAGCACTTATAGCATATATGTGTAGAGATGGTAATCTGAACCAACTGACGATTGCTGGTTTAGCATGAATTACGTATATTGGTGTTTATTTATCTTTTCAACATATATGTGTTCAGTGTATCAGTGTTATGAGATAGTGTGGAGAGTGGTGGATCATGTGAAAGTCTGTGCTCATATACCCTATATATTCTATACATTATGAAAATTGTTCTTCACATATAAAGCATGACAAATAGAGTAGCCAAAATTCAAAAAACATTAATCATAAAAAACAATTTGCCAAGCGCTTTCGGTACTGTATACCACAATCATGGTGACATATTGGAACTGAACAGTTAATATTCCAGTGCATGCTCAGTGGAACACTAGTGTTATGAATCCAGAGGAATCAATAGATAATGTGATAGGTAATGGGTTAAATTCAAATCAGTGACATACTTTTATGGATGTATTAGATACTCAAATTATCCAATGATACCATATGTATCTGTCCTTGGAATAATATTCAAAATTTGTTTCACATTTTGCAGTAAAATTTCATTTTTTTTTACAATAATCATGTTGCAATTTTTTTAAAAATTATTTTATTAGAAATTCTGTTTGTATATTTAGTTTGTGGTAAATCTTGTAATCAATTTTTAATATGAATGGATTTTCTTCAAATTTTATATGCATGCTAGGTATCGATAACAATACAATATATTAAAATATTTCAACTAGTTGTTCGGCCTAACAGTATTTGGCAGGCTGAATTTCAAAATGCATGACATTAGTATGGACTAGATTTATTTTTTTAAAAAAAAGATATTTTCGTTGAATATTCAATAAAAAGCCTTAACAGTTAATTAAAAAAAAATAAACAATTTTAATTTCTCTTGTGCAACTAAAATACATTTTATATATATCTTTTAAATAATTACTATCTTACATCTTTTGAGCAAAAAATATTTATTATTTTAATTAATTATAGTTTCGACTGTTCCTTAGTTTTCTTCAGATTAATTACAGTTTCGACTGTTCCTCACAGTCTTCAGATCTCAATTCTATTTCTCTACTTTTCTCTTTCCAACATTTTAAAAATTTTGTCTTCATAAACAAAAAAAATATTGTAAACGATTTTTAATGCATGTGAATTTTGTTTCAAAAACTAGAAATATGATGTCATTGTTTATATTCTTAATTAGTAAATTCGAATATGAATAGTTACAAAAATAAAAACATGTATTTTCTTGGATGAGTATTGCACTAAAAATCAAAAAGTATTTTTTTTCTTAGATCACAATAAGAAATTAATTGGTTTATGGATGTTTCTTGCTTCTATTTCAAATTAAATTTACCAATCCAAATTATGGTTTATGAAAACAATTTTTTGGTTGTTAGTGCATCACCTGTCAAATTAAGTATATGTTTTTGATCAAATATGATTGACATATATTATTTGCAGTCACCTTAGACCTTATTTGAAGTGATGGTTTTAAAAAAAGATTGCATATTTACCAATTACATGATATGCAGTAGAGTTGTGAACTATTCTATATTTTGTTCCAATCGTTCAAAGAAAATAGCATATAATAGCTCACTCTTTGTTGATGAACGTTGATTAGAATAAAATTTGCATTCTTTATTGAACTGCAAATGTCTAGTTTTTTTTCAACACACACACACACATATATATATATAACAGACACTTTATATGTATTTATAAATCAATTACAGTTTAAACAAAATTAAAAAGTTAATAATATAGTTATTAATAATAAATTGAGGGGATATTTATTTTATCTTACTGTGTGTGTATTCACTTATACATGTATTGAAGCAATAAGAATGAGGAAAAAAACCTAACTTACATAGTTCTGAGCAATATTCTTTTTTTCCCAACAACTTTTTTTTTTTTATAGAAACAATAGACTCATCTCTTTTTCAAAAAATTACTTTCTGTCTAATTATTTTAATGTTTTTAAATCAATCTTTGAAATTTTGTAAAACTTTTACTCTTAAAAAATATTTTATGAAATGAATACTTTATTATATTGCGCTTGAAACACACATACGTGAAGCTATATTACAAATTAATAATTGCTTAGCGCTTTCAGGAGCTTTGGGTTTCCATAATCATAGCTTATACTAATGATTGTTGTAATTATCTTTTTAATAAAGATATATGCAAATGTATGCAACTAGCCTAGATGGCCCATTTTTTCAAAATGGAGAAGAAGGCATCTCTCCTGTTGATGCTGTTGGGGTCATCTGCAATGAGCATGCTTTTTTAATCTTGTGCTTGTCAGCATTGTGCTCAGTGCACACCATTTCAGCTGTGGAGGGTTCGAACATGGGGCCTGTGGATTTTTGATGTTTGCGAAATATAGAGCTGCCCTGAGCTTTCATTCGAGCCCTATTTTATAAATATCAATGTTGTGATACCCTGGTAGCTGTTGCAGTACATGTTTTTCCATAATATGCTGCACTGCAGCCATTTTGGGTGCCTATGACTGGTCTGGTGCAAATTTGTTTTTTGAATTGTTAATTAATCTGTTGATGGCTGGTAGCATGTGAAAACTTAAATGAAAGTCTGTAGTAAGTGTTTTAATGAGTTTTTTTTAGCTAAAATATGTATATTCAGTAGAAGCATAGATGGTTTATCTTCATTGGCCGGGTTAGATTAGTTTATTATAAAATTGTTTGACTTTCCTGTTGATGACTCCATGTTTAAATCCAACATTCATCTGATTTCTGAAATAGCACATTAAATTGTTTTTTTCTGTCCCATTCAAATCTGCAGAGATGATGGTTTCTAAACAAGAATGCTGCCAAACCTGCTAATTTATGTGTTCCTGGTACTTTCAACATTGGGTGTGAGTACCTACGTATTTCAAGTAGCTTGATGATAATGCAGTAATTGATTTGTATTGAGTCTCTTTGTACCTGTATGTCTAAGTTTTTAACTTAAATACTGTATATCAAATTTAGAAAAGATAATAAAAAAGGTAAATATATGTGCTTTCAATAATAAACTTAAGATATTTTATTAATATACGAAATCTGTAAGCACTGGGCTCAGAGAAAGAAAAATGGTTGTCGAATATTCAAATTTGCAAATTTTAATGGGTTTTTTTGTTGTTGATTTATTTACATGTTACTTTCGATAGCATATAATTGAAATTGCATAGTTAGATACAGTGTACTTCACAGCCCCTTTGTAGTGTACATCAAATTCGGAAAAGATAATAAAGGAAGAATAAAGAATATGTGCTTTCATCATAAATTGAAGAAAATTCTTTAATATATGTAATTATTAAATGCTTGGCTCAGAAAATTACAAATGGCGGCTGAATATTAAAAATTTATGCATTTTAATGGTTTTTGTTTGTTGGTTTATTTACATTTTTGTTTGTTTGTTTGTTTACATTTTACTTTCAATAGTGAGGAATTGAAGTCATATAACCAGATACTGCATAGTTGAGTGATTCCACTGTATGCCCATTTATAGGATTAAAATAGGAAAATCTGCTAAAAAGGAAAACTTCTTATTCTATATATTAAAGCCAAGCAAACGATACGAATGTTCAGATAAAGTTTACAGATGATATATAAATGGAATTACAATCATTAGCATAGTTACAATTTAGCTTGAAATCTCAAGCAGCATATTTAATGATTAATTGATGATTTCTGTCTTAATAAACTGTGAAATATTTTTGCCATGAGAATTTCTGCAGATATTATAAATGTCTTTACTAGTGATGGCTGGAACACTAATACACTGCTTGGCTCTCTTGAAAAAAAAAAAGATCCCCCAACAGTCAACCAATAAAATGCAGGATAGCATCAAAAATGAGTCTCCTTAATTCTTATTTAGAATTTTCTATTGTTATTAGTCTCAGCAAGTGCAGATTTTTTTGGCTTCCCAATTCATTTTTTTGTAAAAAAAAAAGGGGGGGGGCATTAGAAGTAAAGATTTTGATCTACTGCTATTGCAATTGGTAATTACAATAAATTACATCTTGTATATAAATGATTCTTATTCAGGTCCATATGGTTAGGATTTAATGAGAAACATTTTCTTCTCATCGAAGATAAATTAATGTATAAACCACAATACACAATCTCCCTAGGAGAGGAAATTAACCAAATGTTAGATAAGCAGTTTCAAAGTGAGAGAAGTGTTACTAAATGTGCTCCATATTAGCATACATGGTGTGTGGTACATAAATTATGGCAAGAAATAAAGCATCTTGATTGTTTTGTCTGGAGTAGTTTGGTGCACTGATAGATTCTGGAGTTTAAGGTCCACAGAATATGACCAGATGTTATTTTCTGCCATCTTTGGCACACTGGTAGATTCCGGAGTTTTAAGGTCCATGGAGTATGCCCAAATCTGTCACTTCCTGCCACCAAACTTTTTAAGAATTTCCAAAAGTCATTTAATTATTATTATTATTTGATATTTAGATTAGAATTGATCTAAACTAGGGACCACATTTGCATTCTTAAAACATTTTGATCATGTAATGTTATTTGTGTAATAGTATAGTAGTTACCTGGGCAATCTTATTTTCTTTGCTACTTATGCATATTTCTATAGCTCTTTAAGAATCAAAAATGAAGTTTGCCCTTCATTTATTCATATCTTAGTTTGCAGTTTACAATAAACAATCTTTTTTAATGTAAATTTTATTTTCAGTGTTATTCCAGCAGAAAAAGTATTTACAAGCAGCAAGGGAACACATTTATGGTCCTGATCTTGATGGAAAAGATTTTTTTAATAAAGGATTCGATGAAGGAGAAATTCAGAGGAAGATTATGCTTTTAGAACAGGAAGCAATCAAGGCAATGAAATGGAACACTCCTTTACAACATTCAGCGGCCCTCACAAATATTAAAGAAGATGATATTAAAGATATTGTTACCCAAGATAAAGAACTTTTTCCAAGTGATAAAAGTTTGAGAAGATATTCAATGGTCAATACTTTGCAAAGTATCTCATCCAAAGATATCGAGGTATTGCGCGAACAAAGTAAATACATCAAAACGTCTCAATTTAAACCTTCAACTCAAAAAACCACTGATAGGAGTATGTCATTTGATCAAGAATGAGATATTAGAGAACATCTTTTCACTTTTGAATTAGAAGAAGAAAAAACGGAGACTTTTATCATTCAAAATTAAACTAAAGATTTTAAAGATGCATTTTAAATAAATTGCCATTTCGTTAGTATCTACAATAGTAAAAAAATAATATTACACTAAAAATTATTATACACTAGATGATTAAGGAAACAAATTTTTTTTTAAAAAAACACACCAATTATTTGTATTTTTATATGTATGGGTGTATATGCCAATAATTAAATAATTGGGACTGTTACCTGCTTTTGATTTTATTTTGCATAAATAATAGAAATAATTGAATTCAAGTTATGCATAGTCCACATACTATTGATAAAAATATAGTCATAAGGACATATAATTTAATAGTATATTAATAACTTTTATTAGTCATTCATTAGACTAGAATAACAAAATGGATCAAATTCATTTAAATAGTTGTAAAAATACCAACAGTGGTGGGTGATTTAAATTCACACAGTGGATATGTAAAATTGAAATAAATTGTAAAAAAAAATCCTTAAAACAAATTAAATACTTTTATTATAAATATATTAATTCAAATTTGCATATGTTTGTTCTTCTGCGTAATGAAATGGTTTCTTCTTTAAAATATTAAGAGAGCTACAATTATGGTGAAATTCACCAAAAGTGCACTCAACTTTAGATTATAAAGAATAAAGGAATCACTTCATTATGCAGATGAATGAACAAACATGTAAATTTAAATTACGAATACAAATGAAGGGAAAAATCAATGCAAATGTATTAAATAACTTCCACACCTCACATATTTTTTTGAAAACATGACTAAAATACAATAAAAGACAAATGATCCCAAAATGCATTATGTGCTGACCAACACTTATCTGTTGGTCCAGGTTACTAACTTTTATATACATCTCCTATATACAGGATACTTTAAATGATATTAAAACAGGCAAAACTCTCCATATAGTATTGCCACTCAGTGCAAGCCAGAATAATCAATGGATTCCAGAAGACTTGTGTATAAAATCCCCATCTAGTGCCTACTCATCCAATATCCCCAGACTCTGTCTGGCTTGTGGCCTTTGTCAGTGAGACTCCTTGAATCTAAGAGCACTGCACCTTAAGATCTAGGTGCAGTGCTCTCAGATCCAAGGCTCCTCACTGATGAAGGCCTCAAGCCAGAAACTAGTCTAGGGATATTGTATGAGTAGGTACTTGATGGGAATTTTGGCATCCATTGATTATTCTCACTTGCACTCAGTGGCACTGTATGGAGACTTTTGCCTGTTTTAATAATAGTTATAAGCAAGCATAAGAAATGATGATCATGTGATGTTTATTTACTCTAAATGATCAAATTTCAATGTTAAAATTTGACCATAATGTTCCCTTCTATATATAAAATTAAAAATAATTAATCTAAAACAAAACGTTACAGTTTCATTTTGACCCAATCCACTCTAAATACAAATTATTTATCATTATTTATTTATCAAACTAGATATTATCTCTAGCTCAGATATAAACTTTAAACTATTGTTAAAGATGAATATATCTGATTTTTTTTAAAATTAAACATGTACATGGAGTTATTCACTTTTCTTTTTGCATGTGCAATCTTTTATTAAGGTATCAAATAACCTTCACACCATCAAACACTCTTTTGAAAACATATGAATAAAGATACAATAAATACTTGTATTCACAAAAATATACTTAAAAAAAAGAAGCTGTAGTATGGATGGTGCAAAATGGCCGCCATTTGCTATTATTTAGTCACATAATATCCAAAATGTTGTGAAAGCTTATGAAAATTTATTTTTTTTACTTTTTAGTGCTTAATGATATGATATTAGATAACTCTAATGCTAAACATCACATGATCACCATTCTTTATGCTTACAGAAGCTGTTTATGCAAAGACTAAACTCTCCATACAGTAGCACCACTCAGTTCAAGCCAGAGTAATCAATGGATGCAGGAACTCAAAGCTTTATAGTTAGCTAATAAGGTAAAGGATAGCTGCTGGAGGGTTGTGTTAGATCCTAAGGTCTAGGAGCAGTGTTCTCAGATCTAAGGCTCCTCCTCACTGATAAAAGCCACAAGCTAGAAACTAGTCTGGGGATATTGGATGAGTTGGTATTAGATAGGGATTTATGCACAAACCTCCCTGCATCCATTGATTACTCTGACTTGTACAGATTGATGCTGTTGTATGGAGAGTTTAGCCTCTGTGTAAACAGCTTATGTAAGCATAAAAAATAATGATCATGTGTTTAGTGGTTTAATACCAATCCTCCCCAATAAGATTATGGTGATTGTGGCTACTAAAGAACCAAAGACATCAAAAAATATGCATGTTGAACTGAGTTCAGATCTATACAAGCTAATGAGCTTGCATTGAAAACATTATTGTTTTTAGTTTCAATTCAAAGCTTTATAATTGGATAATAAGGTAAAAGGTGGCTGCTGGAAGGTTGCATTAAATCATAAAGTCTAGGTATAGTGCTCTCAGATCCAAGTCTTCTCACTGATAAAAGCCACAAGCTAAAAACTAGTCTGCAGATATTGGATGAGTAGGCACTAGATAGGAATTTTATGCACAAACCTTCCTGCATCCATTGATTACTCTGGCTTGCATTGAGTGGCACGCATATGTCGTTACATTAAATTGAAATAAAAACTTTTAAGTTCGCATATAAAAATAAGTGTATTAAAAAGAAAAAAAAAACTAAACGCTAAAATTAAAATGTTTGTTAAACGTATATATTCGCACAGATGCTAAACTTTAAAAATTTTTTTTTTTAATAAATAAAAAAAGGTATTTGAATGTATTTTTTTTATAAAAAAAGATTTAAATATAAAAATAGTTTAAAAAAGAAATAACATAAGTAAAAATAAAAACAGGTATTAATTAATTCCTGTAATCTGTAAATGGAAATGATTGTTTATTAATTATCCAAAAGCTGTCTAATTAAAAAGTCAGAGAGTAAATTAGATAAGAGAATAAAGAGATTTTAGCTTGACCAATGGAAGCACCAAGCCCCAGCCCGGACCCGAACGAAAATTTGGATTAGTGACGTCTTTGTTCATTCAATCTGGAGATTTACTATAAAAAGAGAAATATTGAGCTCCAGACAGTTTTTTCGGACAGTTCCAGCATTGTGTGTTTGAGAGATGCGGTAGGACGCACATACCACACTCTCTATTTAAAAAAAAAAATGAAAAGACTGTGATACCTTGAACCAGCTATTGCCATCTCCAGAACATTATCTTCCAATGGAGACGTCGCGGAAATTAAAAGCAGAAACCTGGACTCTTCTACCATAAGCTATATGAAATGAACAATTGTTAAAATCAATTAAGAACTTTCGTCAAGTTTTACAAATTGATAAACAAGCCAACTTAAATGTTAAAACGGACTCTTATCTGACTTTTGTAAGTTTTTAAATCAAATTAATAATGTTTAATTTTATGTTTTCCGATTGATAAACATCATTTCCATTTTTTTTTCTTATTGTAAAGATTATTTAAATGCATGAAATTTAAGTTGTTTATAGACGCTTGCATGGATTCGTTTGCGGTTAATTATATTTTGGTTTTCATATTTGATCAAAATATAGACATTCGATAAATAATGACACCGTACGGTATCTAAAATGTATTTATTCGGATATCTTTTAAGTTATTGGTGACAACGCAAGTATCTTATGGTGAATACTATTGGGTTACTTATAAATTTCCCTCTGCGATTGTCAGTATCAATAATTTTGTATTTTGATCGTTTATGTTTATTTTGAAATGTTTTTGACCATGGAATCTATGTAATCGATCTATACCCAACATTTTTAAACAAATCTGTGTGAACGTATCTAAATGTTAAATTTAAGTCGGGCGTGAATGGCTATATAGTTTTGTAAAGTTATATTAAGGGAGGGTAATCTTAGGTTATTCATTTCATAGTTGAATTGGTTCAATGGATTGGATATATTTGTGTAATTGTAGATGTAGTATGAGGTCCGCTACGGGCAGGATTATAGATATACGCCACACACCCTCTGTTTGCCTATGGATGGATTTGTAAGACGACAAAGGACCGCAGTCCAGTCCTATGGAGTTTTATGTTTATTGTTCTACTCACCAACAGATGTCACATTCCTGTTGGTGGAGAGACAATGTCTTCTCTAATCTACTTATTGTTCAGATGTACATTCCTGACAGTATAGTACTTTGTGTTGTCATATCATGCTACATTGAATACATGAATGTATCAGATGGATTGGCGCCAGTTTGGTTGCGAAATTTGTTGCCTAAGGTTAAATCAGGGAAGAATATTTTCTTTTCAAATGCAGATCTATGTAGTCTATTCATACTTGACTATCTAAATAAAATATTAAACTCATTGAAACATAGTTAAATGTAAAATTAAAAGTTAATATAAAAATCTAAAATGTTAAACTTATTCCTCAAAATTTAAATGTTATTTTATATGTGCGTAAATAAATATTTTTATGTGTTAATTTCTGGCAGTGGCTTTTATTCTTTTATATTTAAGATATAAAATTTATATTTTATTATCTCTGCTACTCCACTGAGCTAGTGACTTGGGCTAACGATCGGAATATTTAAATAAAGTGGAATCTTAACAGCGCGTATCTGCCTACTTTATAAATTTTTCTAGGCTCAAATGCCTAGATGGCGCCCTGGTAGTTGCAGATATTGTTTTTGCGGTTAGATTCGATCTTCACTTTCATTTCGATCGTTATACTATATAGAGTTTAGCTTCTGTGTAACTCTAATGCCGTCATATCTTATGACTTGATTCCTTTGCAATTATATTTTTTGCTATTAAGGCTTTGGCAATTTTATATTGCTAAAGCTATTAATGTATCTGAACTTAGTTCAGCCCCATATGGCTATTTAAGTTAGCTGGATTTGAAGGCATACAGATGTCTGAAAATTTCAGGCATTCTACTTAATAGTTAACCATTAGATAAGAGTGTTGGGCTTGGCCTGATATTTTAAATCTAATGCTTGAATATCTTAGTACCTCACTGAGGCGTCCAGAAACTGGTCTGGGGTTGGGGATATTCTGAAAAGCTTATTAAGAGCTATTGGCAAGCTCATTAGATAACATAAGTTGTTTTAAAAAATATATATTGTAAGTTTTCATTTTTTTTAAAAAAAGTTAAAATCTATGGGGAAAAAAGAAAATGAAAACTAATTATATATAATTATAAAGTTTGATTAAAGCTAAATTTAATCATACAACATAGAATTAAAGATAAATTTGCAATTTTAAGGCAGTATGTCATTTCTTTACATTGAATGTTTCTTATATAAGTAATTAGAGGTATTTGAACTAAGGTTTTTTCAGTCTATTCATCCTCTACTCCATTTCAAGCAACCAGTACACAATACCACATGCATGTGATATATACATAATACCCAAAATATATATTTTGTACAGAACCAGCATTCATCAGTTGGTCCAGATCTCCCACACATTTATACAATATTAAATCCAATAAAGGCTTTGAGTGTTCCATCAATGATATGGATGGTTGAATAGTTGGAATGATGAGAAGATTGAAGCCTATCCATTAAAGTTTGAGGAATTGTTATCTTAAAATAAACCGAGCACTGATTATATATATATGTGTGGTAGATTATGATCTGGCCCAACTGATAAGCACTGGTAATGCATGAAATACATTTACTGAGGATCATGTATCTTTTTTGCATGTGTTGGTCAGGTGTATCAGCTGCTTGAGATGGAGTAAAGGTTGACAAATCTAGAGTTCAAATCCCTCTAATTAAAGGTAATTAATAGATTAAGTTGGAAACAAAAATGGAAAAAACAATTGGTAGCAAATCATTAGAACAAGTAAAAACAACAAAGATGACTATCTAAGACTTTTGGGAAGTTGTCCTTGGAAGGACATAGGCTATAAAAGGACGATGAAGAGGAAAGTAAATGTCACCAGCATCATATAGATTGAAAAGATTTCAATTCTAATTTCCAAAGCATTAAAAATTGGCTGAAACGACCACTGACATAGAACTTTTCAATACTGACAAAAACAATGTTGAAAATTCTGTGAAGTTAAAATAGTAAACAATTTGTGAAGCCCACCTGATGTGTGCCAGTCAGTCTGAAAATGAACTGTAAGGAAACTAGAGACAGAGAAGATACAAAATAGAGGGGGTTACAGAAGTTTCTTATAGCCTGCTTATTTAAACAATAGACTACCCAAAAAGCAAGGAATTATAATCAACGGAGACTAATATATCTCGGACTCACAAACATTATTCACCAGTAGTAACCATACTAAATTGTTTAAAGAAATTGGTGTAAGAATTTAAATTTTGATGCATATAGATGAAGCTTCTATATATATAAATTTCATACGTTTTATATTTTTGAATATGGACATGGTTTAAATTTTTATTATTAATTAATTCTTATTAGTAAAGTATAAATTGAATACAGACTCTTTAAATGTGTATATATGTCTATTTTTGATATTCATAGGCAGGGCCAGATTTATATTTTTTTAGGCTCGAAGCTAACAAAAAATTGAGGCCCCTTTCGCAATTTTTGTTTAACTGTATTAAAAAAACGTCTATTTACACAGATTAATACATGGTAAAGTCTTTATTAAATTATTTAACTTTAAGATTTTTAAGATTGATTTTTTTGTAATTTTATTTTTTGCTGTTGGCTTTGGTGATTTTATATTGTTCAAGCTATTAATATATGGTGTATCTGAAAGTTCAGTCCCATGTGACTATTTAAGTTAGATGGCTGGATTCGAAGACAAATGGATGTCTGAAAATTTCAGATTTTCTATTTAATAGTTATACATTAGATAAAGTGCTGGGCTTGTCCTGGTATTTTTAATCTAATGCTTGAATATCCTAGCACCTCACTGAGGATGCCAGTAGCAGAAACCGGTCTGAGGTTGGGGATATTCTACAAAGCTTAAGAGCTTACTTTGCGAGCTCTAAATATAACATTAACTTGTAAGACATATGCAATATAAATTAAACTACAATATAAAAACATACAAATATGTTTAACATAAACATTGTATTCATTGAAAATGATGCAAATATAAAAACACTGTTTAAACAATTTTCCAGATACAAAGTTAGAAATAGTATCCTTTCCACTAAATAGGATTGTAAGAGAATTGAGCCTTTTTTGAGTCATAATTGTTCAATATTCACATTTAATTTGCTGAAAGCTCATTCACCTGAACTATCACTTCTTTTATGCGGTAGCAAAAAAAAAAATTCCTGTTCAATTTTTTGCTTAAAATTTAGAAGCCCCCTAAAATCTGATGCCCCAAACTTTAGTTTATTTAGCTCAATGGTAAATCTGGCAGGTGCTCATAGTTAATCTTTGATATTCTTTCTTAATTGTATTGATTTATTGTACTAATTCCTAAATTATAATGTTTATATGCAATATCTAACATCAACCAAGATTATCTACAATAACTAATATTTAAATTACTTAATGTTTTTCTCTCGATAATTTTATCTCCAATATGAACTCATGTTTCTAAAACTTGTTGAGTTATTACCATGAGAATTACGATGATGATATCAGAAGGTAATATGTTCATAGATAACTTTCTTAGAAGAAAGTATTACTCTGAATCAGGGTTAATGAATTTCAAATCCTATAGATTCAAATAAATACTTAAGACCCTGAGATAAAATTTAATGTATGATGATAAGGATATATAATCCAGGTACTTTGTGTAAGCAGTTATGTAAGGGGCAGAAGCTTTGATCATTGTTATCAATATCCATTTTAATTAAATTTAAATGTCAATGAATCTTTGGTAAAATGAAGAAATGCATTTTATTAAAGTAATTCTGTTCTACTCCAGAAGTTTTATCTGAACATTGATCTATTCATATATACTGTAGTGTTTGTAAAACTATGTACATTGTAATTCAAAAACTATGTCTTGGTCAAGCGTTGTTAGCCGAGAGGTCATCGCACCCGCCTTGCAAGCAACGATTTGGTTGCAGACGAGTGTGGGTTCGCGTCCTGGCAGATGCTATAACTTATGAGGAAAAAAAAAAATTATGTCTTTTTGGTGCTCCAGGAAAAGTAAGGAAAATATATTAGAGGAATATATATTTGTTTAGACCACCAACAGATAAGAGTAAAATTAATGAATGTTTGGGTAAAGTAATTTAAGAAAAGTGAATGTTGTATAATTAAATCAAACAGAAAGTAAAAAGGTTTAATAATGATTAATGTTGCTGTAGGATTTAACAATAGAAAATATTTACATAATATGTGATAAGAAAATTGAATTTGGTAAATGCCAAGAAATAATTGCTAATTACAAATATTTCTTGATACAATAAAAGTGAAAATGACTAATTAAAATCACCCAAGAGGAAAACAAGACTGATAACAATCAAGAAAGAATCCTGGATTACTGGAGGCCAAAGTGCAGGAATAAATTAGCATGTGCAGCAAAGTCCAAGGTTCTCATTCCAATGGATTTACTAAGTGAACTGATAGTCGGAGATTTTAATGAATAATGGCTGAAAGAAGCTTAAGTCACAGCACAGTGCTCTAGTATGGAGCCAGCATGATTGTGAACAGCAGCTGAATGAAGCCAAGGAACTCTGTTAGTATGAGTAGTCGAGCTAAAATGTTTTGGAAATACGCGAATGGATATCACCCAGAAAATAGCTAGCTGTTATGTGCACCATGGGAATTCCATAAGTGAATTATATATTGTGTTGGAGTGCATCAATAATGTTTCGCTATTAATAATATTTCATCATTATCCAAGTTCTTATCTCGATTTCATTTGATTTATTTATTGGTATTATGAGTACCTGCATCCGAATACACAACACATACATATATATATAATTTCCTTTGTTTCCAGTCTCCTCTATTTTTATCACTATAACCAAATTTATATTTTGGTAATTGAATCTCACTAGTCAAGTTAACCCCGAGAGTAAATCATTTAATATCTCTTATGATTGCTCTTTGGTATCTATGCATAATTTATGTACATTTAGTACAAGTATTACTGACTTCATCGAAAAAATTAAAAGACTTAAGTGGAGTTGGGCTGGACATATTGCTAGAAGAGATGATAATAGGTGGACAATTGAAATCTTAAACTGGATTCGAAGAGATTGTAAAAGACCCAGAAAAAGACCACGTAGGAGATGGATGGATGAAATAAAAAAGTGTGCAGGGGTGATGTGGAGAAGAGAAGCTAGAGATCAGAGATTGATTGAATTGGTTAACGACAGTGATATATATATATGAGTCATCAGTATAAGCTCCATCATCGTTATCACTAAGGCAATTACTGTTACAGGGCATTTATGTAAATAAAAACATCTCTTTAAAAAAAAAATTCCTACTTTTTAATTTTATATAATTCAAAAAATTAAGTTTAGATACAATTTAATACTATTTGATAGTAGTTCCATGAAGAGGACTGAATCCTATATAAAATTAAAATTTTTTGCAATTTTTGTTAAAATTGTTTGCAAACTCTAGAAAAATGTGCAATGGAGCCACGAACTACGATATATTTTGTTCCAAGCCCCCCTTGCATTCAAGGAATATAGCATATTATAGCCCACCTTTTGTTAATAAACATTGATTAGAATAGAATCCCCATTGTCTACTGAACTGCAAATGTCTAGTACTTTCTAACATAAAACAGACAACTCTTCATACAGTAGTGCCATTCAGTGCAAGCCAGAGTAATCAATAGATGCCAGAAGGCTTGCGGATAAAATCCCTATCTAGTGCCTACTCATCCAATATCCCCAGACTAATTTCTAGCTTGTGGCTTTTATGGAGAATTTTGCCTGTTTTAAGAGCAAGCATAAGAAATGGCGATCATGTGCTGTTTAGTGGTTTAACTTTCTAACATACATACGTCTATATAAATCAAAATTATATATATACTTAATTATAAATGGAGGGGATATTTATTTTACATAGCCTGTGTTCATTCAAGCAGCTATTGAAGCAATAACAATAAGAAAAAACTAACACTTACTGTAAACAATGAGGATTGCCAATTCCTCCACAAGGTTTGTGATAAATGCTTGGCTAGAAAAAGCATTTAAAACATATCTGTCAGGACCCCACCCCCAAACCAAAAAAAAAAAAGAAATGCTTTCTTTAGCTAAGCATTTATTACAAAGCTTGTTGAGGAATTGACAATCCTTATTGTTTATAACTTACAAGCTTAAGAGAATAGGGTCATGTGATCTATGACTCTTATTTTGACTAATACTGTATTTTTATCTTTAATTAAATAGGAAAAGACACTCTGGGCAATATGCTTTTTTTTTTGAGTAAATTTTTTCTCTCTTCTAGAACAATAGATGTCTCTTTTTTTAAAAAATTACTATCTCCCCAATTATGTGAATGTTTAATGAGTATTCTGAAATCTTATAAAACTTATACTTTTAAAAAATATTTTATTAAGCAAAATATTATGCATCAAATTCGGAAAGATTATTAAAGAAACTTTATTCAAGGAAAAATACATTTATAGATATTTCAGTAAATTTCAATTTAAAAAAAAAAATTAATACAAAACTAATCAAAGAATATGACAATAAAGTATTTTCAATAGCATTCAGTGAATTATACTAGTATTAAAAACATTTACAATAAAATAGGAAACAGAAAATACATCTCACTAGAAGTTATAGCACTAGTAGACAAGTGACCAAGTGGCTGTTAAAATGTCTGATGGGGGTGATTTTTTTATCGCTTGCTTTATTGTTTCTAATTTGTTTTTAAAAGTATTAAAATGTCTTGTATTACTATTGTAAAGATAAATGCACCTTGTGTACCATAATGCATATAGTATAATTGTTGTACTTCTTATTTTTGTGAAGCAGGCATTTGGAAAAGACTAATTGAACTTATAGTGGCATTCTTTTTCTGATAAGTTTTTGTAAAATAAGATAGTTTATTGAAGGTTCTTACACTCAAAGAATATACGTTTTTGGTTATCTTCTGATCTGTGGCACAACTCACATATAGTGTCAATGATAAGTATATTTCTCATATCATGAAATATAATGTTAGTTCATTTTGAGTAGAAAATCAAAAAATTTGGGTTCGAGTGTCCAATACTTAAATTTACATATTAGCTAAATGAAGACTAAAATATATGGGACTTCAGCATAAACTGAAGCTATTTTATTAATATATGTAATTTGTAACACTTGGTTCAAAGAAGGAAAAATGCTGCGAATATTAAAATTTGAGAATTTTAATAATTTTTTTTTTGTTGATTTATTTACATTTTTATTTGTTTACACTTTACTTTGAATAGTGTATAACAAAGTGTCAATTATAGTTTCTCTGTATCATCATCAAGAATTTATATGTATACAAAGTTTCAATTAGTTTGGAAAATGAAGGAAATTAAATTACAGGATTTCATCAGACAGACATTGCAGAAAATAGGGAAAAAATTCTGGAGTACATTAGCTTGGCAGATACATGTAGATAACAAGTTAATATTAAATCATCTATGTTCTTTATTATTGTTTTTCAATGTTTTTTTGAAACCCACTATGACAGTTTTGATTGCCATAGCAATCTTCTTTAAAACTATAATTTCTATTTATATTTCCAAACCTTAAGTAGAAGTTATAGTTCTGAAGAAGATTGCTGGGACAATCGAAACTGTCATAGTGGATTGCAAAAAAGCATTGTAAAACAGTAATAAAGAACATAGATGATTTAATATTATATGGATTTGGCAATGCAATAAGAAGGATAAAGTTAGATAACAAGTTGTAAGATAAGTTTAAAACAAATTTAATGGAATTAAAATGAAAGTATAATTTGTGTGGAATAAAGGAAAAAAAACAGTCCTTAAATCAGTAAGAGGTCCATAGATAAGTTTGACATTGGATGAAACTTCAAATGATAAAAAACTATATCCAATGTTCTCAAATTGTGCTAACATTCAAAAAGATATTAATGACCATATTTAATAGATATAATTTAAAATATGCATGATATAAAGTACTTGAAAGTCTTCAATCTCATTTATCTAAGAAAATAATGAAAATAAAAGGAATATATTTATGAATTTAAATGACCTATGTAGTGTATTCAATATAGGATGAAATAAAAATTTGAAATAATCAAAACATATGAAGAAGGAATATCAAATGGTTGTTTTAAACCAGTGCGCCAAAAATAGATATATAGCAGTGGATACTTCCTATTTTTCTTTTTTATTTAAATTACAAATATTGAAAATGATGGCAGGTGGTGTAATGACTCTGAAACAGTATTGGAAGAATGAAAATGTGGAGATGTTCCGTGTGTTAAAAACCTGTGATACTAATCTATGATTATCACAGATAATTTATTATATCAGAGATAAATTTGATGAGGTGGTTTGTGTTTAGCCTTTTAGGTGATTAAGATATCTTCTATCAACATTCTGGAATATATTCCTAACATCCAGGAACATAAATCCTGTTCAACAATATAAATACTTCCTAGATGAATTCCTTCAGTGTGAGACTTCTGGTCAAAGAACTTGTGCAGCATGTTTAGATAATTATCATATACCATATTATTGGAAAAATAGCCCAATCACTGGACAATCTATCTTATACTGACATTTAACCAATTAAGATTTTCACCTGTTCAATGTATATAATTATGGCCATCATCTGTTCCATCAAACATCTTTAATATCACAAATTGTTTGATGTCTTGGTGGACAAGTATTAAACAGTTCTTAGCAAGCTCTGCATACCTCAATATTTTCAGTTCCTCATAATCCAATTTCTTTGTTTTTCCTTTAGATTCCCTGCGACAATTCTCAATACCTAAAAAATAGGCATACATTTTGGTTTATCTACTTTTAGTCCACTCATGCAATTTTAAATTTTCAAAAAAATAAATTGAAAATACATAACAGTAAGTTTATTTTTTTAAAAAAGGCATCTTTACCAATGAAAACAATGTAACATTGTATGGGTATGTAGTGTGTCTCAATGAAAAGCTGGTTGGTTCTTTCTCCAAGCTACTAACAGCTCCATCTATAATTCAATGCATGTGTTACATAAGACTACAGCACTAGTACTAGATTTTAAAAAATGCTAATGAGAATTACATCATGAGTCACAACATGAAATGTTTGCTTCATACTTCCAGTGATCGTCTTCAATACCATCATGAAATCTTGCAACCACTTGAAAACATTCTTGGAACTCATGGTTTCATGGCCATACACATTTTGAATCGTTTTAAATGTTTCAGTAGCCATTTTGCCATATTTAAATCAAAATTTAATGTTAGCACACCGTTCCATCATAGGTTAAGGTAGAAAACACAGACATTCCATGTCATAATTAATGATCCAACACTTTAGTATCTTGCAACTTTTGCGATGAATAGCTAAACTATGTTACTATATAACACGTTCATTAAGTGGCATTGTAGGCAGCTTGGACAGAGAACCAGTCATCTTTTCATTGGAACACACTGAATATAATTATATTAGTTTAAACAGTACCAGAATACTAATAAAAAAGGAATATCTTTAACTTTATATTTTATTAAAGATGTTAATTTTACAATCAGCCACTCTACAGACTGTTAATACTAAGGTTTTAAAATGTTACGTTACACACACACACACATATATATATATATATCAAAACACTCCAATGTTAGACAATTTTCAGCTATGGCTCTGTGAAATAACTGTTTAGAGTCAGCCAATTCAAAATGATACCACTTTGAACTATAAGCTGCAAAGATGTTAAATATTGAAATACAGGCTAATTCAAACAGCATGAAATTAAATAAGCAAAAAATTTTAAACTGCTCCTAAACAAATGTTTGAATTAGTCCATATTTAAATAATGAATATCTTTGCAACCTATAGTTCAAAGTAGTATTATTTTGAATTATCTGTTTTGAGATGCAGACTCTAAATGTTTATTTCACAGAGGGCATAGCTGAAAATTGCATAACATTAGGGTGATTTTATATTTGTTTATATATTTTGGATAGATATTTGCACTGGAAATATTTTTGTATATATCTGTGTTTGGGAGTTTCAAAGATACAAAAATGCATAAGGTTTAGTCTGACTTTGTGCAAGTATAGCAAATATGTTTGTTTAGGAGCAGTTTAAAAATCTTTACTTATTTAATTTCACATCATCTATTTGAATTAGTCTGTGTTTCAATATTTAATATCTCTGCAGCCTATAGTTCAAATTAGTATCATTTTGAATTAGCTGTTTTGAGATGTGGACTCCAAACATTTATTTCACAGAGGGCATAGCTGAAAATTGCTTAACGTTGAGGTGATTTGATATTTAATTATTTATTTCAGATAGCAGTTTGCACTGATATAATGTTCAAATGGAAACTAACTTTCCCCCATAAAGTATGGAAAAATAACACTTATCTCAATAAACAATTAAGAATAGAATGAATCTAAAATAAACCATTATCCTTTCAGTTTTTGCTTAATAAATAAAATATTAGACTTTATTGCTCAAAAACTCTTTAGGACGAGCGCAGAAAGTGCCGGCACCAGAATAGATCCCCGAATCCCACATTTCAGAGTCCGACCCTACTACTGTCCTAAACCACATAGGCCATTTATTTATCCATAGTTTATAAAGAGAATTATTTTCATCTGTTTGAATTTCATATGCATTAAGTTATATGTACTTAATTTATATACTGTAATGGCATAAAATGAGATTACAGCAGGGATGATGAAAAGTCATAGTCGAAACATTATTAGTCATCTACAATAACATGTTTTACTAAGTGTAGGAAATAAATAAAAACTAGCACAGGAAGCCGTTACAAGTAATAATATGCCATCATCATCAATTTTCATTAAGAGTCAACAGTTGGTCATCAAAGAGGTACACAATAAAATCTAGGATTAATCGTCATCTAGCTGAAGCTACATTTATGACATAATATATAATCAATTATCAAAATTTTATCTGCACACACATATTTAAGTTCTTAAACAGCTACAATAATAAACAAAAAAATGCTGGGATCATAATCATCATCAATGTTCTGGGCCATCCGATATCATGAATGTACTGGCCATCAATAAACTAATCAAATCTTTAAAATAAAGTAAAATATGTGGACTTTAAGGGTATCTTTTGGAACTGTAGTACCAACCAAATAATTCTACAGAGATCCATCTGGATATCCACACACACATATATTTCAAATATTTTTATATCTGAACTAACTTTGGATTCAAAAGGCTATGAACAAGATAAATATCCATGCCTAATTCATTCTACTATTAAATAATTTCATTGGTATACCCAACAAATTGCTTAAAACACAATTCTGATAAAATCAGTTATACATACTGATAATAAAGACAAAAAAATAAATTTCAGAGATTATTTTCTAAGGACATAAACGAATAAAACGTTTAGAACACGGTATTATAAAGTCAAAGTTAACTGTTTCACATTCAATTATTTTTCCGCCCAAACTTAATAAGATTTGAGTTAATAATTCAACATTTTAATGTTTAAAACCATTATTTAATATTATGAATCAATAAATTGGGTTTGATTTGTTACAATTTAAAGTTTACAAATGTAAAAATTCTAAAAATTATATTTGAGTTTTCCAAAAGTAAAAATGTGAAATATGTAATGGAATCAATGACTTTACATTTATTGGTTCTTTACCAAATAATGAAACACTTGTAGAATCAATTCCAATTTTTAAATCTGAACGAATTATTATAAAGTCATAAGAAATCTAAGAAACATAGTCAAGCATTGGTGGTCAAGAGGTCAGCGACGTTTGCTTTATAAGCAGTTGTCCCGGGTTAGCAGGTTCGCTTCTCAGCTTATGCTATGACACATGAGGGGAAAAAAAATCTAAGAAACATTGTTTTAAAATAGAAAATTGCATTTATATTTAAATTATCACAAAAATCCAGAAGCATCAGTTTGAGAATGTCACAACCGTAATTATCACTGCTTCCGCTATAAGGTTATTTTAAGGGTTAGGGTTAGAAATAAAACTAGTATTAAAAAATTTTTCAATCTTTCCATATCCTTAAGACATTTTCTGATTTGGGAAAAAGATTTCTATTGTGATGTCAAAACAAGGTCATTGGCATAAATGAATTTTAGGCATTTCGTAAAAGCGATGAAACATTCAATAAGAAAATTGTGAGGAACCATTTTGTAATTGACCTTTTTTTTTTACTTAAAAATGCTTCGTCAAATAAACTGTTTTCCTACTTTTAAAAATTTTAGAGTCTTTTAGGAGATCTTTTTCACAAAGAGAATTATAAACTGAGATTAGATAAATAAGGGTAGTATTGATCTTTCAATTATTTTGAAAAACTTTTCAGCGGGAGTTAAATTAACATACAGCCCGTTTCCAAAGTATATGGATATCAATTATTGACATAATTTTTATAAAAATCATTCTTTCAAAGTGTTTGAGCTAAAATATAATAACGATATTGTCGTATTCAACACATTAGGAAAGTGAACAACTTTAGTGCATTCACATGTATATAAAAATTAATAAAGAATATTACCTTACATAACATAACTATAAATCTATATAGAATGTAAAAAACATGCAAGAACAACTATGCAATAAAAGATGTGTTTGATAATTATTAGATTATCATTAAAAGACTAGATTTTTTGAATCAATATTAAATTTAAAGATTGCTATAATTTCTGGTATTTAATTTTACCAACTTTACTTGGCTTATATTTTTTAGAAACTCTGGAAGTATTTCATAGGTTCCTGGTTTCATTAACAAAAAAATCCAAATTAATCCATATCTAATGGTTCTATCAAAATTAGAATATTGTAAAAGAAAAACTTAATAGTTCACTCGTGCTTTTCCCACTTTTGTCAATTTGATATATGATTGGTCATTTCACTTATGGTAATTCTTTTAAAGATATTGTCATCTTTTTTGGCAGTTGTTTATAAAAAGTAATGCTGGTTATGTTCTAATCTAGAATTTTCTTTGAAAGATGGATCCATTGGCTTCCGTAATTTGTAAAACTTAATATAGCAGAATGGATGAAATTCTATTAATATCTTTCAAAATATTCAGTATGTTGATTCCAGTTAACTTTCCTTAAATTTCATTTCAAAAATGGGTGGCTTTCAACTATGAACATCAAAATTTCAGGAGGGATAAGATTAAAAATAATGAAACTTATCCAACTTTTTCAACACTGTAACAATGACTGTTTTATTATCTTAATCAATCTGAGTTTCAAATGACCAGCAGTATTCTTCAGAGCTAAAACATATCTAAATAAATGAATATAGAAAATACTTTATCGGATAAACAATACAACCAAATATTATATCTCATTATAAATTGACTCCTTATTTTATCTCTTTCTTCTAAAATCAACTTGAAATCAATAAATAATGGGAACAGAAGAAAATAAACATTTTCTGAATCTCGTATTCTGAATAATCAACTATGAAATATATGAGTGATTGTTCTTTACTTTACGCTCAATCTCGTTACTACTTAATATCTAACTTTTTTTAAAAAAAAACTTGACCTTGATAATAATGGATGTTATTTTCTAGAAACATTTGGCATACAAAATAATGCATGGTTTAATCCAAAAAATACTTTATATATATTATATAAAATACCACATTAAAATATATATACTGTAACGATTCAGAATCATGTGTTTAGCCAACAAGATTTAGAGACCCAGCAAAAGTACATCAAACCCAGCATGTTCGGAATATGGCAGTCGCGGAACAGTACTAGGCTTTAACCTATTTGCCAGTGCTCCAAAATATCCACTACCCGATAGTAATCAATTCTTTTCAGTTCTGATGGTCAGGGTGGAACAAGGACTCTAAGGAGTCAATCTCAGCCTCAGTCATGGATTAAAGAGTTACTAAATTAATTTGATTATATACTAACTAGCTCCCATAGGAAACACAATGCCTATAATACCATTTTAATATACTTCAAGGGTTATGAGCAGACTCATAGATCACTTAATTAAGTGTGGATATAGTTGAGTAGATGCGATGAATCATGGAAGGACACTGACAAATGCATAAACACAAATATACATGATTTATTAATAACAAAATCGATGAAGTTTAGGTTAACAATAATAATATTTGGATATCAGTATGACACGTATAAGAGCAGTACAAATGAACTATATGTTAACAATGACAATAATACTTGGATATCAGTATAACACGTATATAAGAGCAGCACAAATGAACTATATTGTACCGGGTCGAACCGCTGAAACCACTTACTTATACGTATATATAAGTTTTGGCCGGTTTCAAACTCCTTCCTAATACATTTATAATCTTATAAATGTTACGTGAACGAACCGGCACGTTCGAGCAAAATGGGAGATCTTATTGATAGCTTTAACTATCAACAATGGCCCATCTCGGCTGCTAGATTCAAACCCCTACTATCCAAATACTTTATGTTTCGGGGTAAACTCCAGGGCACCAGCTAGTCTTATGACTAACATATTCGGGCAGTAGGCTCATAATCCAGCGCTCGAAACATTCCCTAAAACTAGCTCAGTCTAATTTTAATTCAATAACAAAATTATACAAAATTTGTGGTGGAAAGAATTAATAAAAAGGTTAGTAAAAAGAATTGACCGACAAATAAAGTTTAAGTTTGAAGACATTTTATTTTAATTAACATTAATTAAGTTTAAAGATAATTTATTACCCAACATTAATTGACTAAATTTAAACATCTTTGTAAATCTAATTTAACACACACACATTTTTTAAAGTAACACATTATAACATATATCTGGTGAAAAGCATAAATAGGTAACATCGTTAAATTATCTCACATTCACACACACGCACATAATTCATTTTATGTATGCTTAAGAGTTCAAATTACTTTACTCGGTAGGATTGATGAATTACAGCGGTGGCTACTACGTATAAATGATAATAAATAAATGTTTACCTAGGATTTTTGGAATGTGGATATTGCTTGTTGTTGGCTGCTTCTGATGGATTATATCTAACTGGTTAGATATGGACGTTTCTTGAAGAGATTTTGTGCGAATCCATTGGTCTTATTCTTGAAGACAGTTGAACGTTTGACGGCGGATTTCTGAGTTGTTATGCAGACATTATTTCTCAGGCAGGTTTTGATGATCTTGTTGGACTAAAAAGGCTGAAGCACAAGCGTATATTTCCAAAAGCTGCTCAACAATGAATTTTTGTTTCTGGATACATAATAGAAATGCACTGTTATCTCAACTGAAACCAGACTGTCACTGCCAACTAGACTGAAAAAACTCTCAATTAATTGTCCGATAAAAAAAGTCTATTTATACCTGCGACGTGTTGTCCATGTAATATCCTCCGGCAAATATCTGTTGTCGAATTCCATTGGTAATTAATCCTATGACAATGTGCTTTTGACGATTGTTTAATTAGCAGTAGCTTTCATAAACGTATTGTTTTTATATCTTTAATTAGTAGCCCACCGCTGGTGTGGTTTTTTTTTAAATCTTTATTTAACTTAATAGCCATCGCTGTGTTTTCCAAATATAATTTCCTTTTTAACTTTCATTTACATATATTTTTTTTAATATTCTTTACATGCATACATTTATTTACACTCGCACGCACATATATAATTTATTATAATAAGCTTGAATAAAAAGAGATTTATATTTTTTTAAATTTTAAATTACTTATTTTTACGAATACTAATTTAGAAAAACTTTACTTTCTTTTATAACACTTTTAGTTTGACTTTAAGAAAAACCCCTTCCCACTTTTAATCTTTTATTTCAAACTCTTTTTCGAAAGATTTTTTTTTTTATTTTAATAATTTTTTTAGACAAAATTATTTTATATACATGTGCCAAATTGGCCTTGGCACATTACACCCCCCTCCGTTTTAGAGTAAAATGCGTCATTTTTGACCATTTTATCTCTTGCAATTTTAATTCTTGACTCTAAAGATTTATTAATTTATTATTTTTCTAAGTTAGCTTTTTAATATCTTTTACTTAATATACAAAGGGCAATCTGTTTTGACTATCCTTTCCTTCTATCTATGCCGAATACATTGCTCACAATGATCTAAATCATGGATAATGACCACCGGGACAAACTAATTTTGTGGCACAGGGATCTTTTGGAAATGACACAGAAGCAGATTCGCTGACTTACACCGACTTATTCGTGTATAAAATTGAAACTTCATTTGCCGATTCTCTTGATCGGACTTGGAAAAAGAAAGGGTCACTGCGAAATGGCAGGAATTTTCAACTGTCCATTTTCGACTTATGCTTTGGAAAGAGGAATGATCCCTGACAAGTCCGTTACGGGTACTAAAATTTATCCAGTTGGCAGCTTTAAACGTATCTTTAACTAAACTTATTTCTATACTACCCTCATTCCCTTTTGCTCTAGATAAATTCCTACACATGTGTATACGTGCATCATAATTCTACACCTACTAATATTCTAGATATCGAGTTATTACTGGACCTGCTTACAGGGAATCTATAATAAATAAATCCCTTTTTGCACGCATTATGAGGTGCAGCAGTGCCAAGAAAATAACCTAAAAGGATATCTAGATAAATACATTTAAGATACGCATCATGAGGTATCGTATTTATTGAATATTACCAGTGTATGTGCGCGTATATACACATGTATATTTACACACTCTTAATACACCTTAGATTGACTTTATATTTTTATTACTAATCTTACATTATTTTTAAATTCATATGAACATTATTCTAACATTTGTATTAACCTAATCTCACAATATTATTCTAAACTACCATGGACATCAGTTTTCATATTTATTTATATTAATCTAATCTCGAATATTATTTTCAACCCTTACTCAACTTTTTTATCTATGTGCATGTATTCAGAAAAACTATTTTACTTTATTACGATTCATTATTTACTCAACTTTTATTAACTTGCGTATGTTCAAAAACCTACTTTACTACGATTCATTATTACACTGATATATATATATTTTGACTTGACTTTAAATCATTTATTTACTTCCTTTTATTATCGTGCGTGTATTCCCAAAAAAAAAAAAATCTATTAGTTTATCACGAGTCACTTTTTATTATTTACTACAGATATATTTACGCTTATTTATTTAACTTGATTTTATCGATTTTATTTTAACTATTTGACCTACTTATTTATTTACGAACATTTTTCTTACTTAATATATGTGCGTTGATCACTTTTCCTAAGTATTGACCACTTCAAATTCTTATTTTTCTAGAGTGCATTTTTAGTTTTTATTTTCATCATTAGGTAATAAATGTAATGTTAAGAGAAGTAGGCAGCAAAGTATAAGGCAATTCAACACACAGATAGATTTTGTGCTGATTTAAACCAACTTTTAATTTCTTGCAGAAGTCATGCCTACAGCATGGGCAACTGTTGTGCACAACGGATCATGTAAAGGGACTTTAAGACTGCGAATGGCAGGGCTATCTCTACTGCACATTCGGCTTACTAAAATATTTATTTTATTTGGTTCTACTGGGAATTTTTCCTCCAGATTTATTAATTTTTATATGCCAGACCTTTTCTACTGTTGCATCAACATCAGTATTATTTATTCTTTGCACTACCCATCTGTAGAACAAAGTCACCACAAGAAAAGGCTTAATCCAACAAAAGTCAGGCCTGGAATTTATCTCCTTGCCCAAATACTCGCACACACCTCAATCCTAATTTTATACTTTTTTTGTAACTTTATTTGACAATGTTTTATTTTCATTAATACTTTCATTATACACGTATTTATTTCATTTTTATTTTTAAAGCATTATTTTTACTCTCCCTTTTTTTAAAAAAAAAAAAACATTTTCATTTTGCTTGTCTATTTTGATTTACACATTTATTTTGTTTGTGTCAAGCTCCACTATGTTCTAGACTTACGAGCTGGGATATCAATATAATCGATAAGACATAGAGGGTTTTGACATAAATTGTTTTATAAATGCTTTGACATTTTAAACTCTAAGATTATTTTATTTTACTAAGACTAACTTTAATCATTTTTAATTATTCAAACTATCTTGATACTCGTTTTTACATTTATTTCCTTAAACTTTATTAAACATTTTCCATTATTCCGAGTCCATGGTCATTATAAACTAGATCAAGCCGGCAAATCCGTCAGATTACATATTTTTAATTTTTGTCTGGCGGTTCTTTATTATATATTTTTTCTGCACATAGCCACTCGTGCTGGGGGATTGAGAATCATGCCTGGGCCTTTCGTTAAATCTAGTATGAGATGTCAGGATCGCTGCCGGTTCTACGAAAGATTTTTGTTCTCTCAGGACTATTAGAATTACGTCTCCTCTGGGGACTCCCCGAATTCGACGAAAGTCTATATCTTACGGCGTTTACAGCCGGCTCTAAGTTGGGATTTGAATCCCCTATCTCTCATGTCAAAAGTTGGTCTAGCTCTGTCGAAAGCACTCAACAATTCCGCCATTTGTTCCACTGTTTTCCTTTCAGTTCCTATGAGCATTTGCTCGACATTATGAGGAAAACTATGGTGGACTATCCTGACAATTTGTTGTTCAGATAGTGGGTCTGCTGTTAAAGAGCGTAATTTCGCCACTTGCCTTCTAAAAAAAACAACGAACGGTTCACCAGGTCACCATTTATCTTGCGAAATCGGGTGACGAAGATTTTCCTGATAATCTTCGTTCCAATAACTAGCTAAAACAGCAATTTTATATTCGGCAAAAGTGACGGGTTTTTTATATAAAGAGTCCCACCAAGATTGAGACCCCCTTGTAAATGGCTACAAGCTATTGCGATCATAGCCTCCTCACTTAATTGATTCAGAGTGAAATAGCGCTCCAAACTATTTAAATGCTCCATAGGAGCTTCACCTTGATGGCCAGAAAATATCCGTATTTTCAAAAACTGGTTCACGATTGCTGGATTGTTTATAATGTGCATGTTTGCACTCAAGTGGTCACACTTTTATTTCCGTTTGCGAACTATTTTTACTATTCTTTTGATTTACTTTCCAAGCTAAATCGGTCATTCCGACTTTTATCTCTTCAATTACTTTTCTATCTTATTTTTTTCTATTACTTGGTAAGCAGTCTCTATTTGATTTTCTACTTGTGTTTTAATCTCTTCTATTTCTTCCCTAATTCCTTCTTTTATTTTATTCTGGCCCATTTAGATCTGGTCCTTTAACTTTTCAAGCATTTCAGCTTGCCCTTCCTTTAAGCTCTTTGGCTATTTTTTTATATTCTTTGGCTGTTTCTTTTTGTTTTTCAAGCATGCTGGTTAGTAAAGCTACGATTTCTCTTTTTTCTTCTTTTTGCTCAACCTCTTTTTCGTTTTTATCTTTTTGTTCCTCACTAGAAGCATTCTCTACTTCTTTCGCTTGAGTTTCCATTTTTTCTTCACTGGGGACCTTTTCTATTTCAGTAGTTTCAGTTTTATTTTGTTCCTCGCTGGGAACATTGTCTGTTTTTTTACCTTGAGTCTCCATTCTAGGTTTATTTCTTGTCATATTTATACTTTTAAACTTTACTTTTTTATATTATTTTTCTTTAATATTATGTTTTTATTCACGCTCATAAGTTTACTAATTTCTATTTTATTTATTTCTTACTAAACTGGAAATACACACTGACTCCGCCCCTCCTTTGTCCATTTTTTTCCACCCAATCTTAATGCTTTAACTCCGCCCAAACATACAACTGTCTCTGATTTAACATAATGATTTATTTTAGATAATGTAAATAGCGTTTGGTCGGTTTCAAACTCCTTCCTAATACATTTATCTTATAAATATTACGTGAACGAACCGGCACGTTCGAGCAAAATGGGAGATCTTATTGATAGCTTTAACTATCAACAATGGCCCATCTCGGCTGCTAGATTCAAACCCCTACTATCCAAATACTTTATGTTTCGGGGTAAACTCCAGGGCACCAGCTAGTCTTATGACTAACATATTCGGGCAGTAGGCTCATAATCCAGCGCTCGAAACATTCCCTAAAACTAGCTCAGTCTAATTTTAATTCAATAACAAAATTATACAAAATTTGTGGTGGAAAGAATTAATAAAAAGGTTAGTAAAAAGAATTGACCGACAAATAAAGTTTAAGTTTGAAGACATTTTATTTTAATTAACATTAATTAGGTTTAAAGATAATTTATTACCCAACATTAATTGACTAAATTTAAACATCTTTGTAAATCTAATTTAACACACGCACATTTTTTAAAGTAACACATTATAACATATATCTGGTGGAAAGCATAAATAGATAACATCGTTAAATTATCTCACATTCACATAGACACACATCAATAGTTCATTTTATGCATGCTTAAGAGTTCAAATTACTTTACTCGGTAGGATTGACGAATTACAGCGGTGGCTACTACGTATAAATGATAATAAATAAATGTTTACCTAGGATTTTTGGAATGTGGATATTGCTTGTTGTTGGCTGCTTCTGATGGATTATATCTAACCGGTTAGATTTGGATGTTTCTTGAAGAGATTTTGTGCGAATCCATTGGTCTTATTCTTGAAGACAGTTGAACGTTTGATGGATGATTTCTGAGTTGTTTCTGATTGTTGCATTTTTGTTTCTGGATACATAATAGAAATGCACTGTTATCTCAACTGAAACCAGACTGTCACTGCCAACTAGACTGAAAAAACTCTCACAATTAATTGTCCAATAAAAAAAAAAGTCTATTTATACCTGCGACATGCTGTCCGTGTAATATCCTCCGGCAAATATCTGTTGTCGAATTCCATTGGTAATTAATCCTATGACGTGCTTTTGACGATTGTTTAATTAGCAGTAGCTTTCATAAACGTATTGTTTTTATATCTTTAATTAGTAGCCCACCGCTGGTGTGGTTTTTTTTTAAATCTTTATTTAACTTAATAGCCATTGCTGTGTTTTCCAAATATAATTTCTTTTTTAACTTTCATTTACATATTTTTTTTTTTTAATATTATTCTTTACACGCATACATTTATTTACACTCGCACGCACATATATAATTTATTATAATAAGCTTGAATGAAAAGAGATTTTTTTTTTTTTTTAAATTACTTATTTTTACGAATACTAATTTAGAAAAACTTTACTTTCTTTTATAACACTTTTAGTTTGACTTTAAAAAAAATCCCTTCCCACTTTTAATCTTTTATTTCAAACACTTTTTCGAAAGATTTCTTTTTTATTTTAATAATTTTTTTAGACAAAATTATTTTATATATATGTGCCAAATTGGCCTTGGCACAATATGTTAACAATGATGACAATATTTGGATATCAGTATGACATGTGTAAGAGCATTACAAATGAACATTTTACAATTTGGCCAAGAAATCATCATCATCAACCATTACCAATCCGCTGCAGAATGAAGGTCTCTCCAAGTTCAATCCATCTTCTCTGATCTTTAGTTTCTCTTCTCCATATCACTCCTGCACACTTTCTTATTTCATCCATCCATCTCACGTCTCTTTCTGGGTCTTTTACAATCTCTTGGAATCCAGTTTAAGATTTCAATTGTCCATCTATTATCATCTCTTCTAGCAATATATCCAGCCCAACTCCACTTCAGTCTTAATTTTTTCAATGAGGTCAGTAATACCTGTTTGTTCTCTTACCCATATATTGAGTTTTCTATCTCTTATTGTTACTCCCAACATGCATCTCTCCATACTTCTTTGAGTGATCTTAAGTCTCTATATTGCACTTCTATTAAGTGTTCAAGTCTCAGATCCATAAGTATTGGTAAAACACATTTATTAAAAACCTTCCTTTTCAAACATATAGGCATATTTCCTTTTAGTATAGAGTTATTTCTACCAAAAGCACTC
Organism: Epiperipatus broadwayi; assembly: GCA_028023455.1. Lineage (NCBI taxonomy): Eukaryota > Metazoa > Onychophora > Udeonychophora > Euonychophora > Peripatidae > Epiperipatus > Epiperipatus broadwayi. Next base: position 6,514,126 of record JAQFVV010000057.1, on the reverse strand, counting down.
CAACCAAGTTTAATTCTATGATTAATTTCATCCATTATGTATCAAGGTATTTGTAGCTGTTAACTTTTTCACATAATCCAATCTTTATTTTCATATTTTGAGAAAATCCATTAAACATTACTGTAGTCTTTTTAACATTTATCATTATTCCTACTTTCATCTGATACCTCCTGCAACATTTCCTGCAGCTCTAAAGTATTATTTTCAAACACAACTACATCATCTGCAAAATCTAAATGACTTAAATAATTTCCATTTACTTTCACTCCTTTAGCTTCCCATTTTAACCCACAAAATACTTCTTGCAGCGCTTCTGTAAATAGTTTTGGAGATATGGAGCCACCCTGTCTTACACCCTTCTCAATGTTGACTTTGCTAATATCATTATGTAATCTAACTGTTGCTGTTGCATTTTTATAAATATTCTTTAAAATATGACAATATCCTGGATCTATACCTTGATGATTCAATGCTTTAATCAGTGAAGAAATGTTTATAGAATCAAATGCATTTTCATAATCTACAAATCCAAAGCATAATAGCAACTCATATTCATTTGCCCTTTCTATAACTTCTCTCAATACCTGGATATGATCTACTGTACTAAAACCACTTTTAAATCCAGCTTGTTCTCTTCGTTGGTGGCCACTATAAAATGAATATGCCAATTACTAAGGATACCTGGTTATATAATAGATTAAGTTAATGGGCAAAATCTATATATAACAAATGGATGTGCGTACTTATATACATAGGGAAAGTTAAGTATCTTTTATTATTTTTTAGTCCCAGCAGGAGTTATAGAACAAAGCGGAATTATAGCTCACTTTATTATTATTCTATTGACAGGATTATCTCTCCCACATAGCATTATCAACAGGCCTGATTAATAAAATTACAATGTACAAGGCATGTATAAATCGAGAAAACCATCTCCAATAGAGGCAACAAGATACGCCTGCCGAGATAGAGCACTTTTCCCTAGATGTATGCGTTATTAGGTAGATATAGCGGGATGAACACATACTTTAATAATAAATAACACTGTACATTTTACATTAATTTTAAAAAAAAGATTATTTCTTTTAATACATGAATAAACACAGTATATATTATTTAACTTAATGGCCATACATAATTTCGACCAAATATAACCTAAATGAATGTTGACTTAAATAATAATTTCTGTTCTCATGTATTCTTAAAATTTATTAATGAGGTATTAATTTGCCTATAACATGACTACACATATATATAAGATTTCCAGTTTTAACTAAAATATCTTTTTTTTTAAACAAATGACCAATTTTTAACTAACAAGGATTCGGACGAATGATTTCATGAAACTAAAGCTTGCGCTTGTTACTTAAAGTTATAAAATAATTATCCCCCCCCTTCCACCCTAAAGATTGGAGACAAAACAAACAATTTATGCCTTAATTGATTAAATATTAAAATATTCTTCCAATACTTGTTGAGTTTGGCATATCAATCACAATATAGATATTAAAACCAATAAAATATATCTATTCATCACTAAAGAAAAGTGACGTGGCGGCATACTTCAAAAAGAAATTATAAAAAAAAAAAATCGATGCTATTAAGTTTACAGAATTTGATACTCTTTACACTTAAAAATTAAATTTCTGATATAGTCTGATTTGTTAACAGAGGGTTACAAAAATTATATATGGATTAATGTTTCTAAATTACATTTCTCTTTGGAATGAAGGTTTTATTACAGAGTAGTTAAAAGTTTAAGGTGTTAAATTTACATATTATATTATAGAGCTCTATAAAAATGCATTTGATTATTTTACCTTTAAAGGCAGAGTTCATACTTGCGTTGACGCTGTTTATGGATGGCGACTTTGATGAGTACGATGGAGCAATTATCTTCTTACAGGTTGAGACTTAGTTCTGGGCCGGCTCTCGGTTTATTGGACACCAGGAAAGGATTGGGTTTGACGCTGGTACATTCTCCCATTGTTCTCCCCACACCAAAGATGTACTCCCCCCCCTCCCCAGATAACTAGCGTGAAGTCTCTCATACTCAGTTAGTTGTTCAGCAAAAAAAAAATAAGATGTGACCCAGTATTTATATCCACCTCCAAAATAAATTTTCCCAGTACTCTAGAGGTACAATTAGATGCCCATTCCTCACAGTTTTATTTTTCTAGTTTTTTTTCTCTAAATATTTTCCTTTCAAAATCTATTTCCTACCATTACATTAATTTATATATTTTTAGTTTTTAATTCACCAGATTGTTTTTTTTTTCACATCCCAATTTAAAAGTTGACTTAAGTTGACCAACTCTTAATTCACACCCATCTAACAAACATTATTACGATCATGTCAAAGGACTTAACTGCTCTTAAAGATGAAATCATTCGCAGCTTTATGAAAATGTGTTTTTACTTACCAAATTCTTGATTTTAGCTAAATGTTTAGCAACATTGTAAATCTTTTAATTACAAAATGACTCACCTTAGAAATAAATATAAATATATATAAAAATGACTCACCTTATTGTCTATTTTTTTTTAGAAAAATATATCAAAAAAGAAATGTATTTCCTTTTCTAAATATACAAACGAAATGCGCTTAAATATTAACAATATATGCTTACTATAATTCAACCATACACACATTTGCATATACATATTGTTGTTGTTTTTAAATAATGAGCTTGAAGAATTACCTATTAGATCTATCACACTAGGTTCATTTTATTACATTGAAGTAAATATCATGAAGCTATGTGTGTGCATACACACAGACTGCTTCAATATATACATTTAAAAACTGCCAGATTAATTAAATTAAATAAAACAAGCATCGTCATAGTAATAAAAGAAATTGGATTAGTTTAATTATTTATAATTTTATCAACATTGAAATTTGATCATTTAAAGTATTTATAATTTTATCAATACGTGTATATAGGTTATAAACCGAAAAGAACATAATAAATACTTCATGAAGAAGACGATATGAATTGTTTTTTGTTCAAACAAAACATCTATCTGAATAAAATGTCCCTCATTACTTGACATTGTAAAAGATAGGCATGTTTAAAACTATCAAATCTAATATTTGAGATTCTCAGACTTGTATAAGAATTAAAATGACCTAAGAATGTAGGTATAGGATTATCCGAGAGATTTTAGAACTATTTTGTATTAGGATTGCAATTAATGTATATTTCTCTGAACGTGACCGCTGTATCTCTTGAAATAACCGTTATTTGCTTTGTTCAATAGTTTTAAGTAATGATAGTCGTATCATGTTTATTAAGGTAGACATGATTTTAAAAATGCGAAATTACATCTATATTACGATGTATGATTATTTTATAATGGGTCTACACATATGCCAGATGCAAACTTTATTATACTTGTCAATGTTGTGAAACAATTTTTTTGTAAAATAAATCTTGAATAAAATTTTGAACTAAAGTATTACTACAACAATGTATATAAATGAAGGATATCTGGTAAAATGAAAATATACACAGAAAAGATAACACTTTATTACTGCCTAGCTTGCTTTAGATATATTTTTGCTATATCATATTCATGGTATATAGTGATATGATTAAATGGATCTTTTAATTAATTAAACACTGATATAAAGAATTATTTACCACACCATTATATGCCATAAGATATAGTAAAAATATATGAAAAGCATGCTAGACAATAATAAAGCTAAATATAAAAAAACTAACTTACTGCGAATATTTTCATTTTACCCGATATTATGTTGGCTCAGAAAAGAAGAAAATTAGTAACAATTGAATTATAAATGAAAGATTAAAAAATAATAATAATAAAAATTGTAATAGAAGATAATTTGAAATTTTTTAACTCTATGACTAATTTCTGCGGGCCTAATCAAAAACGTTTTCACAGCGAAAAGACGAACTAAGTGAAAATAATTGCTCAAAAAAATTGGAACAATGTTTTTGAAAATTCTAACATTTACAGATTTATTATGTTCAACTAAATATTATAGAAAGTATCTTTTTTATTTCCCAAATAAAATACGATAACTGCGAGACTACATTAATGAAAATTGTAATTATCGCTAGAGGTCTCTTAAAGTTGGTCATGCTCATTAAAAATTAAAAGAAATCTAGAAATCACTGTACTTTTTAACGTTGGGTAAATTAAGTTAGTATTGAGTTCGAGTTCTGCTTTAACGGGATTTTTTCTAGATACCACAAAGGCGAAAGCTGATGAATTCTGCGGCAATTCCTACTCCCGTAGAAGATGTTCAAGGAGATGGACGGTGGTTAAGTGTGGTAATTTTGTCAGATTTTATATACAAACATATTGTAATTATAATTTTTTTTAAAAAAGAGTTTGATTATTTCTGCGTATTAAATAATTGAAAATATTTTTATATGATTTTCATAACTTTTGAGCTTCAATTGATTTACTTGTAAGATAGTTTTGCATTAAGAAAATTATCGCGTCAACGTCATTATTTAATTGCGATCACCCGTATTTATAGCATTCGAGTTTAAATTGGAAATATAAAAACATTTGAATTAATCCACAATCTTATATTAGTATTGACATGTATTTATAAACTAGATTCATGTAGATATTAATTACAATCATCTTTCACATAAGTAATTATGTATATTTCCTAGCAGTAGGATGTTGTTGGGAAAGTGAAATATCTGCTCATGAAATGAAACATTTGTTTTATGATTTTAACATTCACTTGAATTATTTCTGAATGAAATATTAACGTACTGTATGTAATAGTCTTTTGATTATTTTATATGTTATTGGAATGTATTTGAAAAAGTATAGCTCCATAAGGAAATTGTTCAACGTAATTATTTATTCATCCTTATACATTACATTTTACAGATAGTTTTAAAAACTAAATTGCACGTGTTTGTTTTGGATTATTTTATATATATGATTATCAAAGTTTAACATGCCTTTAGTTAATATCAAAGCTTATTTGTTGCCTAAAAAAAGATGTACACCTCATATACATGTAATTCGTAACATTTATATACGTATTCAGCATCCAGTTATACAAATTAGATAGTCCTGCAGAATGACGTAAATATGAATGTCTGTGTTTTCTTTTAAATATAAAAGCATGTGAATTCTTTATTGCTATCCATAGTAAGTTTGAATAAACATACATTACTATAGGGTAGTGCACTTATACCCCCAGATTGGTTTCTAGCTTATTACAGATGGTGCTATAGTAAGTAGCTGTTTTTATTAAAAGAATCATGGTACTGGATATTACAGGTTTATATAATATTTGTGATTTTTATTGGATTACCCATTTTAATCGAAGTATCGTCAGTCACACTCTATAAAATCATATATATGCCCAATAACGATCATGTATGTGCCAATAATTTACAATTAGACTGATTCCATACATGTCGGGCTATTTTCTAGGGTATCTTTTAAATAAGTATATATATTTGTCCAATGCCTTGCTTAGATTATTTATAAGCTCCACAAGTGATGGATAGGGTAAACCTTCAGATATAAAGGACAAATGTGAATAACGAATAAACAGTGCCTAAACAAGAATATCTTTTCTCTTATAAGATAGGATGTTAGTTCACTGAAGACTAGGTACTGTTTTTAGTGCAAACAATTTTTTTTTCCTTTTCTTCTTCATTCATGTAAGTTTGTGTATATCCATGTCATTATGAGCTTTTCGTGGTATAGGTCATCCCCAATGGGAATGTTTGTTTGTACAATAGCGATTCCTCCTTTAACTTCATGCACAGCATTGCTGACCATTCCATCCCCCCCCCCCTTTTTTTTAGCTCAAGTTTTTAAGAATTAAGAAAGTGATGACTTTAACAAGCTCAATAGGTTGGAAATTCTTACTTATGATTTTGGCTTGAGGCAATATAATTATTAATGAGTAGTTGGAACTGCAGTTTAAAAGAGGAATTCCAATTAGCAAAGATTGTATGTTTAGGCAACCCTATCAAAGAATTCCACTGACTACCACAGGGACCTAAAAAACGTTTAAAAGGCCTATCTCATACAGATTGGCCAAGTAATTGTTTCTAGCTGATAATTCATTTTAGTCAGGTTGTATTTGCTGTAAAATTTAGTTTACCATATTTGATGGTGTATAGGACACTTTTTCCCCTTCAAAATACACCTAAAATATGGAGTACTTCTTAGGCTCTGGTAATTAAAATTTTAATTTGAAATTTCAGTCAGTCTAAAACTTCTGATTTATATTAGTACATCATCATCATCAACCATTATCAATCCACTGCAGGATGACGGTCTCTCCAAGTTCAATCCATCTTTTCTGATCTTTAGCTTCTCTTCTCCACATCATCCCTGCACACTTTCTTATTTCAACCATCCCTCTCACATGTGGTCTCTTTTTGGGTCTTTTACAATCTCTTGGAATGCAGTTTAAAATTACAATTGTCCATCTATTATCATCTCTTCTAGCGGTATGTCCAGCCCAACTCCACTTCAGTCTTTTAATTTTTTCAATGAGGTCAGTAACACCTGTTGTCTTACCCATACATTGCGGTTTCGATCTCTTCTTGTTACTCCCAACATGCATCTCTCCATACTTCTTTGAGTGGTTTGAAGTCTCTGTATTGCTCTTCTATTAAGTGTCCAAGTCTCAGATCCATAGGTAAGAACTGGCAAAACAAGTATTCTATTGCATTTTGTTCTTTTTGCAAAACATAAAAATATTTACAACTACACATGTATATAAGCATGCATGTTAGCTATACAACATAACAAAACATTCAAAATAACAATATTCTCATAATTTTTTTTAAATTATTTTAAAATTAAATGGTTAAAATATATATAAAAAAGTTCTCTCAAAAATATAAATTTATCCGCAATGTAAATAACATACAGTTGAGAAAAGAGAGACAATCTTCAAAATGTTTAGCTCTAGAGATGAATTTCTAGGTTTTGAGGAAGATTAAAAGATACTTAACTACAGTGGTCTGTAGTTACATTTCTTGTATACCTAAATTAGATAGTAAATCATTATGGAAATTCATGAAAAAATGTAGAAAATTATTATATTTTTAAAAATATAAACATTACAAGCATAAAGCTAAACTAGTCAATATAAAATCAAAACTACCCCAAATCCAAAATTAGACCAGACCAGCATAAAAATAATATAAAAACACAACCTAAGGTTTCACTGCTACAAGCAGACTTCTCAAGTGTAAAGAACTACAAAAACTACACAATATATATAATATTAAAAACTACCCACAAATCCATTCACTTCCCATCCACCCTTAATATTAAAAGAACTCTTAAATAAGTTAATTGCTTTATTATTGAAAATTTATTATTCTGAAGCAATTAACTTATTTAAGAGTTCTTTTAATATTAAGGGTGGATGGGAAGTGAATGGATTTGTGGGTAGTTTTTAATATTATATATATTGTGTAGTTTTTGTAGTTCTTTACACTTGAGAAGTCTGCTTGTAGCAGTGAAACCTTAGGTTGTGTTTTTATATTATTTTTATGCTGGTCTGGTCTGGTCTAATTTTGAATTTGGGGTAGTTTTGATTTTAAAAATATGTATTAAAGGGAGTGTGTTTTTTACATCGCAGCATCCTATATGCCGATAAATATGGTTTCTTCTGTTGTTGAAATTTCTCATTGTTTCAATTGAGATGATAGTAGATGGACAATTGAAATCTTAAACCGGATTACAAGTGATTGTAAAAGACCCAGAAAGAGACCACATGTAAGATGGATGGATGAAATAAGAAAGTGTGCAGAGGTGATGTGGAGAAGAGAAGCTAAAGATCGGAGAAGATGGATTGAACTTGGAGAGACTTTCATCTTGCAGTGGATTGATAATGGTTGTTGATGATGATGATCATTGAAAGGCAAATGGTATTGAAGCTTGTCTTGCACTATGATACTAATGTTCAGTTTATTAATGCCTGGCTCCAACTTTAGATTCAGTAAATTTGGGAAAGCTACGAGTTAGGCAAGATTTTAATATATAAAAAAAGTACAATAAATAGTCCTATTCATCTGTAGTAGAATAAAATAGTTCATACATTCCCAAAATAAAATAAATAAATGATTTGTTGTGCAAGAGAGGTCATATAAAATTCACAGATATGAGATGGTATAGAGTTGAACTGAAATCTATGGAATTGGAACTCTAGAATCCAACATTTTACCACTGCACTAAATCATTCAGGGCAAGTGCAAAAATTTGTGCTAATTCAATATCATTCATGTTGCTAAAATGATAGATGTCATTCTATTGGATACTATTAAATAATGCTACATAATCATCATTATGCCATACTATACATAACCCATGTACCAACATTACTATATGTTTATTTATTGATTGATAGTAATTGAAGCTATGATAAAATCCATTTGCCAACATTAGGCTTAGCAGTATATTATACATATAAGTAAAACATTAATATGTTAGGCTTAGCAACTTATACATATAAGTAAAACATTAATATGTTGATTTATTGATTAGTAATAATTAAAGTTACAAGAAATAACCCATATGCTAACATTAACTATCACAGTTAACACATATAAGTAATATATTAATGTGTGGATTTACTGATTAATAGTAATTGAAGCTATGATAAAATAATCCATTTGCCAATATTAGGCTTAGCAGTATATTATACATATAAGTAAAACATTAATATGTTAGGCTTAGCAGTTTATACATATAAGTAAAACATTAATATGTTGATTTATTGATTAGTAATAATTAAAGTTACAAGAAATAACCCATATGCTAATATTAATTATCACAGTTAACACATATCAGTAATATATCAATGTGTGGATTTACTGATTAATAGTAATTAACATTACAGTAAAATAATCTTTGTGTTAATGTTAATCCTCACAGTTAACACATATAAGTAATACGATTTATTGATTAGTAGTACTTTTACAAGAAAATAACCCATGTGTCAATATTAGCTGTAAGACCGGCAAATAATACATTAATGTGTTAATTTATTAATAGTAATTAAACCCACAATAAAATATCATGTTCATTTCCTAGTTTTTCTTTTTTATTTATATTAAAAGAAGCAATAAAAATAATTATATAAAAAATAAAAATTCTAGAAAAGTAATATTTAAATAATTTGTGGCAAGAAACAGAAAAACCAATTATAATAGTTAACATAAAAATAGAATTAAGTAGAAATTAAAATTTAAAAGCAATAGCTTTCTGAGAAAACAATTAGTTCTTATTATTTTTTTCCCACTGACTTAATTTTCAGCTGGTCATTTATCTTCATTATTTTTCATATTGTTTACGATCTTTATTTCTTGCTTTTAAGCATGGGTGAGGTCCGTAGTTAAAGATGATATAAGGTAGAAAATTATATGCAAAACCATAGCTACACTCCCAGGTTTAGCACTTCAAACTTACGAACTCTACAACAGTAAAACCATGTGATTATTTTTTTATAACAACCTTCAATTATTATCTACGATAGCTCACTGTTGCTTGTCGCTCTCAATATAATTTATTCTATTTTCTCAATTTTAGATCCATATCATAAATTTTACTGACCATCACATCATTAAAGTGTATTAGAGTTATGGAACTGTAATGGAAAAATTTGAAACAAGTTAAAAAATAAGAATACCAAACTATCCGTACTGTAGTGCCACCATCAATGGATACAGGAAGGTTTGTGCATAAAATCCCTATCTAGTACCTACTCATCTAACATCCCAAGACTAGTTTCTAACTTGTGGCTTTCATCAGTGAAGAGCCTTGGATAGGGACTTATACGCAAACCTCCCTGCATCCATTACAAAGGCTTGCACTTGGTGGCACTACTGTATGGAGAGTTTGGTATTCTTATTAATAGCCTGTGTAAGCATATGAAATGGTGATCATGTGAAGTTTTGATAGTTTTAAATTAAAAAATAATTAGCAAATGACTTAAAACTTTCATTTTTGTGTGTGTGTGTGTGCTGACTTATTGTAGTGTCCCATTATCCACAGGAATCAAGAAATAGAGATAATTATTAATCGATGGATAGTTATCTTGCAATGGCCCCAAACCCCGGCTTTACTGCACTTAGATATATATATGAAGATAAATATATTAAAACAATATAGTTGTTATCATGACTGAAGATTAGCTATCAGTGAAAAAGTGATTGGGTTTCTCTTCAAGCTGCCTGTAGCTCCATCTATGAGTCATTGCGTGTGTTACATAGCGACACTTTCCCTATTCACAAAAATTTTTACTGCATTAGAGGGTCTGCATCTTCATTTATGACACCAAATGTGACTGTGTTTTATAACGTCCTAGTTTGTCTTTGATGCTTTTCCTGCCATCATGAAATCTTGCAAATCACGTAAAAGTGTCATGGTGACTTTTGGCTTCATTATCAGTTTAAATCATTTTAAAAGTTTCAGTAGAGTTTAGTCCAGTTTTAAACAAAATTTAATATTAGTGTTGTTCCATTGTGGGTTATAGTATAATACAGGGCATATTTCATGTTGCAACTCTTGATCCAGACACTAGTGTCTTAAACATTTTGAGATGAATAGCTAAATTATATTGGCATGTAATACATGTATTGGTTCATAGATGGCACTGCGGGCAGCATGGAGATAGGTTTGGGAAAAGATAAGGCGGATTTAAATATGAAGGTCATGGAGTTGACAAAGATTATGTTGTGGAAATGGGATGGAGCAGATTATGGGAAAACTTAGGGTGGACAATGGAAAAGGAAGGTAAAGTGGCTAACAGGTTTCTCTGAGCATAGCTGCTGAGAGATTCCTGACTCCGTTTAAGGAGAAGTCACAGTGCATCACATCACAAAGGAGAATTGTTGAGTGTTATAGTGGCAAAGAATAGGATAGAAGAATAAAGAATAGGGAGTTGGAGAGATGGAGAACTAGTATGGAGAGTAATATTGGGTGTGAGTTAATTTATGATAATAGCAAGGAAAATAGTTTACTGTTTAAGGCTCGATTAGGATTTTTAGCATCAAGGGAATATACACATAAATGAAAAAATGTGGATGATTTAGTCGGCAAGTTGTGTAAGGAAGGCATAGAAAATATTAGGCATCTGTTAATTGAATGTAAATGTCTGCAAGCAGAAAGGGTACGAATAATAAAGTTGTGGAAGAATAAAAATACACAATGTGATTATACAGAAAGTGGGTTCTTGGTTTTTTGCTGGGTTTGGGAAAAGATCAGGGGGATTTAGATATAAAGGCCATGGTGTTGACAAAGATTATATTTTGGAAAATGGGATGGTGCAGGATAGAGAAGAATATGGGGAAACCCTAGGGTTGTGAATGAAAAGGCAAGGTAGAGTGGCTAACAGGTTTCTCTGGTTATAGTAGCTGAGAGATCCCTGACTCCGAATAAGGAGAAGCCAAAGTGTGTCACATCACATCAAAGGATACAATTAGGGGATATAGAATCAGTTGAAGTTAAAAATGGCATGGGACTAAGGCAAGGATGCCCTATGTCACCTATTTTATTTTTGTTGTATTTGAGTGAAATGGAGAGAGCAATAGAAAGACTAGGAAGAGGGATAGAGATACCATTAATAGGTGGCAAGGGAGTATATATTTTGTCAGGTCTTTTTTTTTTTTTTGCGGATGTCTTTTTGTGTGCAGAAAGAAGAGAAGATATGGAAGTTATGCTGAGGACATGTGCAAGAGTAGGTAAAGAGATAGGGATTAAATTTAGTGAAGTGAAATCAAATATAATGATGGTTATTGCTGGGGAAAGAGAAGACAAATAATTTTTATTGGGGGATATAAAGTTAAGTGTGATGAATACATATAGTTATTTAGGAATCAACTTGAGTAATCAGAAAATTGCTTGGATGAATGGAAGAAAAAATTGATAAATGAAGCAAAGAAAAGAAAGGAAATTAACAGTGTTTTCATATAATAAATATGATGTAGCTAGAATTGTATGGAAGGGAATGGCAGTAGTAGGGTTAACATATGGCAAAGATGCATTATGTGTTGGTAAAGGGGTATTAGATTACTTAGAAAAAGTACAAGGGGAATTAGGAAGACCTGCATTAGATGCAGATGTGTAGACATCAAAGAAGGCAATTCAAGGAGAAATTGATTGGTCAATTTTTTATATGAGAGATGCAAAATGAAAATGTTCGGTGGATTGCGGTGTATGGATAATAAAAGAATAGCCAAAATAGTATTTGAGTTATGAGTAAAGGGCAGGCAACAAGACGGGTGAGAAAGGTAATGCAGTATGCAGAAGATTTGGATAAAGATTTTATATCTGTTTACTTGTACAACAGGTGGGATGATTGTGTTAGGAGGATTGTTGAGTGTTATAGTGGTAAGGAATGGAATAGAAGAATAGATACATTATTAAAGAATAGGGAGTTGGAGAGATGGAGAACTAGTATGGAGAGTAAAAAGAGTTTAAATGTATATAGAAGTAAATGGAACATTGGTGCGAGTTAATTTATGATAATAGTAAGGAACTGTTTAAGGCTCGAACAGGATCTTTAGCAACAAGTGAACATGCACATAAATGGAAAAATATGGGTGATTTAGTCTGCAAGTTGTGTAAAGAAGGCATAGAAAATATTAGGCATCTGTTGATTCAATATAAATGCTTGAAAGCAGAAAGGGTACAAATAATTAAGTTATGGAAGACTAAATATAAACAAAGAGATTATATAGAAAATGGGTTATTGTTTTTTATGCTGGGTTGGGAACAGGTAAGGGGGAATTAGATATGACAGCCATGGAGTTGACAAAGATTATGTTATGGAAATGATATGAAGCAGGATGTGGAGAAACTTTGGGTGTAGAATGGGAAGAGAAGGTAAAGTGACTAACAGGTTTCTCTGGGTATAGTAGCTGAGACATTCCTCTTCCGTATAAGGAGAAGTCACAGTGCATCACATCACAAAGTGGAAAATAGGGTTTTAGATGAGAATATTCAGAGTAAAAGTAATAAGAAAGTGAGAGTTAATAAAAGGTAAAAGAAATGAAAAAAGCATGCAGAGAATATAAGCATGCTATTAAGAACAAAAAAAGGGGAAAACATGTTAATGTTAAATGGGGAAAATATTTTAAAAAAAAGAAGTTGGCTAAAATAGGTAACTATAGAGAGAAAATGAAATTGGATAGTAAATTGTTGGAGGATATTAATAAAAGTGAAAGAGATGGGAATAAAAAAATTTTGGAAGTACATTAAAAGAACGAATGTAGGGGAGAGAAATAGTATTACTAGTTGATGAGAGATTAGAGTGTAGCTCTAGAGAAGAATTGGAGACAATCTTAAATAAGTATGTAATGGATATAGAAAAGATGTTAGATATGAAGGACAGAGGGATAACAAACATGCAAACATATAGTAATGGGAATATTAGGTTGCAGATAATGAATTGAATGAGGCAGGGAAGAAACTGAAAAGTGGAAAGGCAAGATGTTTGAATGGATGGGTAGCAGAGATAGTAATGAATTTAGGACATCAGGCAAAATTAAAACTATTATCATGTTTTAATGGGATGGCACAGAAGAGAGACTTTCTAGATAGTTGGAGTATTACAAGAGGAAGGTTATTATTTAAAAGAAAGGATAAGGATCATAGAAAGTTAAGCAATTATAAACCGATAGTGGTAATGTAGTTTAAAAGTTTTCACATACATGGAGGCTGGAAGGGTTGCAAAATGTTGGAAGAAAATAATATAGTCGGAGAAATGCAAGGCATATAGGAGATAGTTTATTTGTAGTTATACAATTTATAGATATGAGTAGAAACCAGATAGACAGTTAAACATGGTTTTTATAGATATAGAGAAGGCATATGATAGAGTAAATGGAAATAGATTATGAGTAAATTTGGAAATGAATGGAGCTTTAGTGGATATTATTAAGAGATTATATGAAAATAATTACTTATAAGTATCAATTAGGGAATATAGAATCAGGTAAAGTTAAAAATGGGGTTGGACTAAGGCAAGGATGCCCTATATCATCTATTTTGTTTTTGTTGTATTTGAGAGAAATGAAGAGAGCAATAAAAATATTAGGAAGAGGGGTAGAGATACCACTAATATGTGGCAAAGGAGTATATACATTATTGGGTTTTTATTTGCGGATGATGTCTTATTGTGCACAGAAAGTAGGGAAGAGACTGATGTTATGCTGAGGACATGCGCAAGAGTGGATTAAGAGATGGGGATAAATTTAGTGAGGAAAAATCAAAAGTAATGGTTATTAATACTGGGGAAAGAAAAGACAAAAATTTTTTATTGGGGGATATATAAAGTTAAGGGTGGTGAATAGGTATAATTATTTGGGAATCGTCTTAAGTAATCAATAGGAGAAAAAATTGATAAATGAAGCAAAGAAAAAAAAAAAGGACTGATAAAGAAATTAACAGTGTTTTCATACAATAAATATGATTTAGCTAAAATTGTATGGGTGTGTTAGTAGCAGGGTTAACATATGGTAACGAAGTGTTAGTAAAGGGGTATTAGATTACTTAGAAAAAGAACGAAGAGAAGTAGGAAGACATGCATTAGATAGAGATGTGTGGATGGCAAAGGAGCCAATTCAGGGAGAAATAGGATGGTCACATGTTTATCTGAGAGATGCAAAAAGCAAAATGAAAATGTTCGGTACATTGCAGTTTATGGATAATAAAAGAATAGCCAAAATAGTATTTAACTGGGTTATGAGTGAAGGGCAGGCGACAAGATGGGTGAGAAAGGTAGTATGGTATGCAGAAGATTTGGATAAAAAATTTACTTCTGTATATTTATATAAAAGATGGGTTGATTGTGTTAGGAGATTTGTTGAGTGTTATAATGATAAAGAATGGAATAGAAGAATAGATGCATTAATGAAGAATAGGGACTTGGAGAGATGGAGAACTAGTATGGAGAGTAAAGAGTTTAAATATATATAGAAGAAAACAATATAGGATGTGAGTTAATTTATAATAATAACAAAGAAAGTAGTTTACTGTTTAAGGCTCGAACAGGATCTTTAGCTACAAGGGAATGTACGCATAAATGGAAAAATGTGGGTGATTTTTTTGTCTGCAACTTATGTATGGAAGGCATAGAAAATATTAGGCATTTGTTAATTGAATGTATATGCCTGAAAGCAGAAAGGGTACAAATAATGAGGAATAAATATAAACAAAGTGATTATACAGAAAGTGGGTTATTGGTTTTTATGCTGGGTTTGAGAAAAGATAAGGGGGATTTAGATATAAAGGTCATGGAGTTGGCAAAGATTATGTTATGGAAATGGGATAGAGCAAAGTAGAGAAGAATATGGGGAAACTTAGAGCAGGGAATGGAAAGGGAAGGTAAAATGGCTAATAGGTTTCTCCAGGCATAGGAGCTGTGACTCCATATAATGGGAGGTTACAATGCATCCCAATCACTTGTCACTGAAACACACGGCTATATATTTTAAGTGATTGCATATTGCCTTTTTTTTTCACAGTATATACTAAGCAGATCTAAATAAACAATATTTTATGTACAAATACTCTAATTATAGTCATTTTTATGGCATGTGATATTACTAATTATTACATTCAGTAATCATTTTCTTGAAATGACTGCAATTTTTTGAATAATACCGTACGTTACAATGGTAGAAATATGGGCCATTTAAATAAAAATTAGAAGCATGAAAATTCTTCATTTTATTTGCATTGCATTTTCATCATATAAAATTTATTATTAAATATATTTTAAATCAAAAATGTTTACAATAATATGTGATTTTGATTTGACTGAAATCAGCATTCATAAAGGTTTTAATTTAAAATTTTTAATAATATATGACCAAAATTTATTTTTAGTTTTGTGCTGAAGAAATTTGTATTTTTTTTTTTTCACTATTTTTTTTTTAATTTACTGTACTGTCGCTATTGTTTTGCATATGTCTGAAATATAGATTACAAGTTTATGATTTAAAATCTAACAAGTAAATATTTTTAAACTAGATTTTTTGATCATAGTAGATTATATAATTCATTAGATTATTTTCTTCTTCACCGCCCCCCCTTTTTATTGAAAATACTTTCGATTAAAGCAGAGGCAAAACTGTCCATGTTGTAGTACCACATAAAGCAAGCCAGATGCTACAAAATCCCTATCTAGTGCCTACTCATCCAATATCCTCAAATTAGTTTCTAGCTTGTGGCTTTCATCAATGGGGAATTTTGGATTTGAGAGCATTACTTTAGATTAATGATAATATCAGTTTTAATTTAAGTTAGTTGACTGAATATTTTAGCTAATATAGTACACATATTAAAATTAATTACTAATATTTATAGTATATGACTAAAATTTATTATTAGTTTTATTTTGAATGAAATTTATTTTATTTTTTTTGGCACTGTATCTTTTTCTTATGTGATAATTTTATATAGAGTGGCTCTGAAAGGCTTAAATATTTATTAAACAAATTATATTTTTATTTAAAATTAAGCAAATATTGTATAGTAAATGATATTTTACACTTATATTTCATTTTTCTTTCTCAAAATAACTGCAATTTCTCGTATAGAAACAATAAATTCGTACCGTTTTCAAGAAATTACTTTTTCTGTAATAAAATTAATGTTTTTAAATTATTATTCCGTAGTTTTGTAAAACTTTTACTTTTAGAAAATATTTTAAGTGAAATATTGCACATCAAAATCAGAAGGAACGATAAAGGAAGAATAAATTATGAGCTTTCAACATAAATCGAAGAAATGTTATTAATATATATAATCTTTACTCATTCAGCTCACTGAATAAAAAATGGCAGCTGAATATTAAAATATGCAAATTTTAATGGTTTTTTTTTTTTTTGTTGGTTTATTTACATTTTTGTTTGTTTATCTTTTACTTTGGATAGTGTATAATTGATTTTGCATAGTTAGATATCGTATAGTTCATGACTCTACAATATATTATTTTAAATATTTTCTAATCCATTTGTGTTCTTTATATTATTAAAATTTATTTATTTATTATAAATCTTTTTAATACAATAGCATTTTAATACTACATCATTAAAATAAGATTTGATTCATCTATATGATTAATAACTGATTTATTATTATTATATCTATAGTAAATTTGCTTTTTTCCGGTAAAATCTTAGTTTTAATCACATATCTATTTAACTAGTTATGTATATAGCATTATTCACATTTTACTTCATAAATAAATATTTCGGATAGAGATTTTAAATATTTTCTCCTACCGCACTTACCAATTAAGAGCTTGTTTGAGCTATTGGTACGCTCTCTCTTATTTACTTCAAAAATAGTATGTATATTATTATTCATAATACATTTATGAATTAATATATCTATTATGTTCTTTTTATTAGTAATTTTAAAATTTATTTATTTTGCCTATAATTTTATATGTATTTTGATTATTTAATTTTATATCTACATAGTTTATTTCTATTTTTATTTTCTATTTTTTAAAAATAATATTTGTATTCATATTGCCTATTTTCTTTTTACTTTAAAGTATTTGTTTTTATTGGCTAATTACTTAGTTTAAATTCTATAATTTTGTTACTTACACATTAGACGTGACATAATGTTACAAATACAATAGTCAAAATAAGAGTCATAGATCACATGACTCTATTCTCTTAAGCTTGTAAGTTATAAACAATGAGGATTGCCAATTCCTCAACAAGCTTTGTGATAAATACTTAGCTAGAGAGAGCATTTAAAATATCTCTGTCAGGACCCCCCCCCCCAAACCTCTGACCATGGTTTCGCACTCTGGCATTCCTCAGAGAGGAGCTAGGGTAGGTTCAGACACTAAGCATTTATCACAAAGCTTGTTGAGGAATTGGCAATCCTCATTGTTTATATGTTAATGTTTGTATTTTTATTATATATTGTTTGCATCACAAAGTCTTTTTTTTAAGTGTAAATAAGTTGAGTTTTTTTTTAAATAAAAAAAATTTAAATATTGACATTCAATGTTAAATCTTTTTTCTTTTGATTAGTATTGTTTTGATTGATTATGTGTATGATATTTCATGGCAGATCTAATGCATAAGTATCATAATTTATTTATCAGAACTATAATTGCACTTTTTATGCTAGTTCTAAGACTATTATCCTTTTATATAATATTTATATTTGAATTTCAATTATATATATATATGTTTTATTATTTCCTGTTTTTATTTTTGGAATATTATTTCACAGAGGCAAAACTCTCCATGCAGTAGCGCCACTCAGTGCAAGCCAGAGTAATCAGTGTCTTGCACTGAATGGTGCGATTGTATGAAGAGTTTTGCCTCTGAAAAACAGCTTGTGTAACCATAAAAATAGGTGATTGTGTGATGTTTGATGGTTGTAATATTATTGTTAATTTCTTTTTATAATGAATTATCGCTGCAAGTAATTTTATTTAGTTCTTATTCCATTATAAATTTTTTATTTAAATTTTTGATAAATTTTTAATTTTTTCTTTTAGTTTTATTAATAACAATATTTTCCTTCATTACATATTATGTCAAACAATAAAATGTTATAAATTGCAAATATTAAATATTGCTTGCATTTTTTGCATAAATTTTTTATGAATATTGATTGAAATAATGTCTTACGAAACCTTGAAATCTTATTAGTTTAAATCATGGATGAGTATCTTCCAACCCATAGATCAAGTCTGCCGTTCTCAATGTGGCTACTAGACATTAACATATATAAAATGGACCTGTTTAAAATTGTTATTTGAACATGAACTCAGTGCAGTGCGGATATGTATTTGCAAATATTCATTTAAAACTGAAGTAAAGTAAAATATTTATTTTCTCTACTACATCTTTTTCTTTCTCCAACTTTCATAATCATTCTATTTTAATCTATCAGAGATGCAATATTCCAACAAATGATCTAGTTTGTGGTCTATCTGACAATGGATTTAATCGTTGATGCCAAGAGCATTTTGTATGTGTTGATAGTGATTTTCGTAGACAAACATATAAATAACAAAAATAAAACTCTGATTTTATTTCATTTTATTATTATTATTATTTTTTTATTAGAATGACTATATGGAATAGGATAATAAAAATTGACACATAAAATCACACATTTGAAAAGATATGGATCATTACATTATTTTTTTTTTATAGAAAGAAATAGTAAATCGATGTGCCTGAAATTACAAAGTAGTTCAATTAATAAAGAACACATTATAAAGAGACATTATTTAACAAGATATTCTGACTATAACAACAAAATTAATGGACCAGAAAGAGTATTAAAATAGGAAACTTGAAATGAAGCTTCATCAAATAGCTGACATGTTTCATAAAAAAATATAAACTAGTCGTAAAATTCTGTGAGAACAAGTTATTTAAAAAAAAAACAACAGAAAATTCAAAACCATTTTCTGAAGGCGCACTTATAATAGAATTAACCTGCCCAGAACATAAAAAGAAATTTGAGAAGTATATGTTCATGAAGATAAGTTCAACGTAAATCAGACAAATTGTCTTTAGATGTGGAACAGTCACTAATAATGATGTTACTCATTCACAAAAAAAATATGGCCCTCATTTAAATGGGAAAAGTTGGAATGGGTCTGCTAACTGAAAAGGTTGCCCACCCATAATGATTAGAGATAAATTAATTGAATTTTTGATCAATTATAATAGGCTAATTTTTAAGTTGATACGTTTTGTGTGGCCTGCGAATGAGATTCTAAATAGCCAAAAGGCTCCCTACCTCTGGTTTAAAGTATCATTTTTATTTTGTTAATTGTAGTTGTGATTTCTTCCTTTTCTTTAATAAAGACTTCATAAAAAAAAAATTATTAATTTAAAGGTTTTGACTTGAAAGTTTGTAGTATGCCATTTGTCATCACTGTATGGCATATTATATGAGTCCGAAGAGTCATAAGACGACTGAAAAATAGCCTCTCTTGTGTTGGTTTTTTAGCAAGTCATTATGCAGTCATTTTCTGAAACGAGTCCCAAGGTTTGAAAAATTTTAAGTTTCTAGCTTCTATAAATATTATTTTTTTGTTTGCCTATATTCAAGAGAACTTTAATAATAATATTATTACCAACATCACCTGGCTGCTTACATGCTTCCAAGAGGAATTGTCTTCATTTCACTGTGGCGCCATCTACTGAAAGCTTGAATAATTATTAGACACTAGGTGATATGGTGCTGTTAAATCCCAATCTTCAGTCTGACCACTGTCCATTTCATTATTCATACTTATAGTAGATTATGGTGAAGATAACTATCCTTGGAAGGCTGTAAGCACTTAGCGGTCCTGTATTGTTATTGCTGGCCAAAAGGTAGCAGTAACCTACAATTGTTATACAACTGAGGTCTTAAAAAATATATATGAAAATTGTTTGGATTTGAGTAAAATTCAGTCCATATAGGCATTAGTCCCAGGATTGAATTCTATTTTTAGTTGAAGAAGGCAAAAGCCAAAGAATGGTCAGTCTGGAGATGGGGATTTATAGAACTTGGGATATCCATTGATAACTCAAACTTGCACTAGAGGGCAGTAGTAAGATAAAGATTTATGGATAATAAGACAATAGCCAAAATAATATTTAATTGGATTATGAGTAAAGGGCAGGCAACAAGATGGGTGAGAAAGGTAATCTGGTATGCAGAAGATTTGGATACAGAATTTACTTCTGTATATTTATACAAAAGATGGGATGATTGTGTTAGGAGAATTGTTGGATGTTATAATGGTAAAGAATGGAATATAATAATAGATGCATTAATAAGAAATAGGAACTTGGAGAGATGGAGAACTAGTACGGAGAGTAAAAAGAGTTTAAATATATATAGAAGTAAACAATTTTGGATGTGAGTTAATTTATGATAATAGTAAGGAAAGTAGTTTATTGTTTAAGGCTAGAACAAGATCTTTAGCAACAAGGGACTATACACATAAATGGAAAAATATGGGTCATTTAGTCTGCAAGTTGGATAAGGAAGGCATAGAAAATATTAGGCATCTGTTAATTCAATGTAAATGCTTGTAACAAGAAAAGGTACAAATAATAAAGTTATGGAAGAATAAATATGAACAAGGTGATTATACAGAAAGTGGGTTATTGGTTTTTATGCTGGGTTTGGGAAAAGATAAGGGGCATTTAGATATGAACCCTATGGAGTTGACAAAGATTATGTTGTGGAAATGGGATGGAGCAGATTATGGTAAAACTTAGGATGGGGAATGGAAAGGGAGGGTAAAGTGGCTAACCGGTTTCTCTGGGCATAATTGCTGAGAGATTCCTGACTCCGTATAAGAAGTCACAGTGCTGATTATCACATCACAAAGTGGATTTTAGATATAAAGGTCATGGAGTTGACAAAGATTATGTTGTGGAAATGAGATGGAGCAGGATAGAGGAGATATGGGAAAACTTGGGTTGGGGAATGGAAAGGGAAGTCAAGGTGGCTAACAGGTTTCTCTGGGCCTAGTTGCTGAGAGATTCTTGACTCCATATAAGAAGTCACGGTGCATCGCATCACTCTGTATAACATTACTCCGCAAATGTTTGTGTAATTGAAATCTAAAGTAGCTACACTGCCAATTCAATTCATTGTTGAAGAAAGATATGGAGCTTAAGCATTTCATTAGCGTGTGTCAATAAATATGAATCAAATATTTTTAAAAAATTAGCAAAGAGATTCATTATATTGGAGTTTAGGTTTATTTGTAAGACACCATTAATGAAGTGCTATCATTATCATTTGTGACCATTATTGATCCAGTTCAGGATGGTCTTTTCCGTTTCTCCAGTGTCGTCTTTTCCGTTTCTCCAGTGTCTAACCTCTCCATTTCTCACCAGAAGACTTCATTATTTCATCCATCCATCTCCCATACAATCTTGTTCTAAGTCTTTTACAATATCTTGGGATCTGATTTCTTCCAATTATCCATCTTTTACCATCTCTTCTAACAATGCATCTATCGTAAGAGACTTAACGGGTCATGGTAACGAGGTGTAACAATCAATTCTAAGGTTTAAAAATTGTATTTAAAGTGATATTGTAATTTCTTTTATCTAAAAGTATGTGCTATAGTTTTTTTTAAAATTGTTTTCATATAATTTTTTTTTATTATTAATAATCTCTTTTTATAGTGATTGAGTTACATATTAGATAAGGGCAACCGTTCTTAGCACATTTACCTTAATAATTATTATCAATTCTAAAAGAATGCTAATAAATTTCTTGTCATATGATTGTTTTTTTTTTTTGTTTTTTTTCTATTTATAATAAATATTCTCATTATTAATTGTCTTAAATTTGGGTGTGTCTATTTTTTATAACAATCAGTTTTACTTCATAATTGTGACTTCAAAAAGTATACTGCAGTTGGATTTTTTTCCTGTAATAACTTATGCTTATATTCAAAATATCAGATTATTTGTATCTTACCCATATTTACACATACTGAATTTAAATAAGTATTATGCAGGTAATTCATAATGTTGAAAATTAATATTTTCTGGCAGCCAAAAATTATTTGATACTAAGATTCTCAACATTAGCTGGAGATGGATGGCTTTGGAGGTTTAATATCTCAAAACAAGTATTCCAAAAATTAAACATTCTAACTTAAATATTAGGAAAATTGTTGGAAATTCATCAAAATAAGGAATGAAACAATATTTCCTACTATGTAAATGAGTTGTGAGGCAAGAACGGGATAGTTAAAACATAGCAATGTATATTGGATTTTTTTTAAATCTATTTGTATAGAGATATAAAAATAAACCAAATATATTTTCAGAATCCAAAAATATCTTTAATGAAGATATAATGGATGAAAATTAATCTTATTTGTAGTAGTAATTTTTTTAAAAAAAAATCTCTTTGGAGAACTTCTGGAATGTTTAATGTCTATTTCATGGAACAAATAAGTCCAAATATATTACTATAACAATTTACAAGCAAGATTTTCCATGAATTCTTTAAATAAACTCATAATAATAATGACCACTTTTTATTATATCAACATCATTCTATTTAGTCAAAGATGATCATTTATCTGACAGGATCTTTGAGAATTTTGTTTGTAAATTGTCCTAGTAATGTAGAAAGACTTATTTGTTCTGTGAAATAGATTTATATTCTTAGCTTTACATATTTGATAAGCCTTAAAATTATTTATGTGCTTGTTAAAATAATTAGTATTTAATATAATACTTGTATATTTAAAATATATATATATCACAATCCTCATACTTAAATAAATCAATATAATATAAGCAAATCTGTGGTCAAGGTAATATTTTGATTACATAGTAAATTATTAGGCTTTGGTTAAAAAATGAAAAGGATAATACTAAAAATACGAGAAATTATTAAAGATATGGCTGATTACCGTTTCCGTCTTGCATGTTCAGTGGCATTAATATAATTAATATACCCTACATGGTTAAGAGTAGTGGTAGATTTTGACACGGAGCATAAGATCGCCTGTTCAGTTCCATTTCTGGCTTTTCTGCCAATTGGACTTCCTATGAATACCAAACTAATAAGGTCGTTCAATTACTTAATATAAAGATGATGAATTTCTTAGATATTTATATATGAATAGCAGATTTCATGGTCACTATAGAAACTAAAGTGCACTAGAAAAGCGGAAACCCTGTCATCATAGCTAGCTGAAAGTAGTGATGAATTTTTCCTATTGTTGTTAATTTGACTTTTATCGTGGGGCTATACATTAATAATAATGTTTTTGAAAGGTACCTTTATGATATTAATTGGTCCTCATTCTAGCAGGATATATTAGATGTTTTTGTGTCATTACCATTTTAGTTGGTGTTAAATTCCGCCACTTGTTAGATGTATTTATGTGTTCTGCTCAATTGCTTAGTCATTTGCATCGATTCATTTTGATTGGCTTCAACCTTTGTTTTATATCATTATATATTGACAACATATAGTTATCTCATATAAAAATAACCTATAGTTTATATTTTACGGTTTCTGTTTCCAAAATTTCATATGAAATTAGAGTTTTTAATTTTCTGTTTCTGTCGCTGACTTCATGATTTATGTATTGCAAAAGTTCTTGTTTGTTTAAATTCAATTTATCTATTCTTCTGTGAACACTTTCTAGCAAAAACCTTTTATTGTACATATATGCATACACAATCTTAAATTTCGACTGTCCTGCAGTTTTCTTCAGAGTCAACACTGCAGGACAATCGGAACGTAAGATTATGTATGCATATATGTACAATAAAAGGTTTTTGCTAAAAAGTGTTTAAAGTAAACTGGATAAATTGCATTTATATAAGATATTACAACAAAATAAAGGAAGAAGTGAATTTGATATTTTTTACTTGTTATCTGTAGTTTATAGTTCTTCTATTCTTTCACAAATATAACATGATTTTCCTGATTCACCTTTAAGAATTACATTATGAGTAGCAATCTACCATTGCATATAAATCAAGAGCTGGCAATAATAATCAGGTCTTTTGAAAACTGCGCAAATTAAATGCATTTTAAAACTTATGGAGGAACTCCGTAATAATTTTATTCACAGAAATATTTAATGATACTATTATAATAGTTTGCTGAATTAATTGCTAAAAATTCGATAGCAAGAATTTACCTGTACATAGTTTCTAAATCCTGTTTTCATTAACGCTGACTTCTATGTTTAATCAAAGTGCTATTGTAAAGCCAGTGTCTTTAATTTCTCTTAGCGTAAATGGAGTTTGTATAAATCTAAAATGTAACTATTAAGTATTTAATATCCTTGTATGGAAATTATGAAGCGAGAGAGACTATAAAAATTCCTGAAAGCTAAACTTCTAAAGATTGATGTCATTAATGGTTTGACGTCAGTTGATAGGTCTAGGTTTGAGTGATGTAATTTGTGCCAAGCAATCTATCATTACGTTAGCCATTATATGATTCATAGCCTATAATGCTATCTCAATCAATTCATGTGTAAGATAGCAATGGAATGTAACGAGTCACAAAATTTTTAAGTCTCTAGTTTGCGGCAAATCAAGAATTATGATATGGAATGTGACATTGGTTCATGCCCTTGTGGATTATCTTCAGTACTCTCTCAGATATCATGAAATCTTGAAAACCACTTTACAATGTTCTTGTAACTCCATGACTTCACTGTCCTACATAGTTTGAATTATTTCAAACCTTCATAGCGGTTTTGCCCACTTTAAAATGAAATTTGAGGTTAATGCATTTTTCCATCATGGGTTAAGTAATGAAACATGCTGTCACACTTCATGCCATAATTTGTGATTCAGACATGGTAGCACTACAAAATTTTGTGGTGAATAGTGAAATATGTTGCTATGTAACGTCTATTTATTTAGAGATGGCACTGCTGTTAGATTGAAAAGAGGATCAATTAAGAGTCACCTTTTCACTGGAATTTAGTGTATATTAAAATGTCATGATTTTCTTATTGAAGCAGTCAGATCTAAGTTCGATCCTATCTTCTTGATCTTTCACATGTAGCCAACTTCAAACCCTTGTAATAACCTTGAATTTCCGATGCAATGGGGCTTTATACGTTCAGTCCACGCTAGTTTCCTTAAAGAAAAACTATTATAAATGTGTGTTAAAATTAATTCATTTGAGATTTAAAGTAATCATTTCTATTAATAAATTCACGTTAGAATTATTCATGAATTTATAAATGTTTAAATATATATAATTGTTCGAAAGTTTCATTGTGTCGGGAATGTTTATTTTACTTTTAAATAATATGTTAAATTTTTAGTGATTAAAAGCTACATTCTTTCAATAAGCTTTCAGATTTTCTCTTTCCAAAACAATGGTTAAAGTTTTTATTAATTAGAAATAGATAAGTCTTTAAAATGTTAGGACGGTCCTAATTAAAATCATTTTCTGATGTTAAAAATTCATTTTCTAATTAGAAAATGAATTCAAGTTAATGAGTTTGAAAACCTTATCAAAGGAATGTATCTAAAAACAACTAGTAAATTTTTTTGTAAGATTGATTAGGAAAGAAGTGCTAGCCTAAAGGCATGAGATACAGTATAAAGAGCCCAGGAAAAGTTTCCAAGCAGCTATTATTCCTCATTAAGAAAGCCATATATATTTCATTAGAGAAGAAGCCGTCCAGTTAAATTATGAAGTAAAATAGTGTTTCTACCATGGTGGGAGGGGGCTTAACTTCAAGAGTCTGACTACAGTTCCTTAAGTCCCCTGAAAATCTTCAATGTGGCTGCAATATAAAAATTCACATACCAATCGTAAGCTGCCGAAACCTTAGAGAAATCCATCAAAATGCTATTCACATAATTTTCAAAATATGCGCATACGTTTCATCCAACTGGACTCTGCCCTGTGGAAACTCGGAAGCCAACCATGAAGAAATGGTAATATCTTTCCTTTTGAACCTGGCCAGTTCTGAACTTTAAGTTAAAACATCTTTAAGCTATCTACTGTAAAATTGTCTTTTTGTTAATGTTATTTTAAATTATATAGTAATTCTCTATCTATCTCTAGTCTTTAAATTTAACATCTGTTAACTTTTCTTTCTTACGATGGCGGTTCGTTTATTTAACCCTATTATATATTTGCTAGATGATTATTAATATAATTTTTTTTTTTTATTATATGCCAATAATAACTTCAACTCGATAATAACTTCCTTTGTTGCATTTGCCGTGTTAAATAATATTATATTTATTTTTATAGTAATTCTTACCCACTAGAACTAATTTGATACAGTTCTATTAATTATCGAGTTAAAGGATTTATACAATTTTTACTATTTTATTAATGGCTAATAACAACAAATTATTAGCTCAATTTCTAACCTATGCTCCCGGCCACTTTACTGAGTTTATAATATTCATTTATTCACATTAATATATTGTTTCGCAAAAAGGTCGATAAAGGAGTTAAATTAATATATTCTAATTCAAATTTTATATTTTCTAGTAATATTCAGGAAGGGCATGGGATTTAGGGCATAATTAATATAATTTCTAATTGCATTAAATACTTTTTGATTAAAGCACGTTTGACTTTAATTTAACTTGATCAGGTCATCACGTAGAGCACTCTTTATATAAATTGGGTTTTATTATTTAAATACGATGATTACCAAGTCATCATTTTCCGAACGTTGCTGACGCGAGCCATCTCCTGTTTCATAGGCTTGTCCTCGGTGATATTTCTATTAGTTTAATTATCTAGGAAGAAAGCTTTTCCTCCACTTGCTGGTTTTATATTTGGGACACCAAAGGGTCGAGGCTACGACTGGACCTGGTTTTCCCTGTGTTCTATGGATCCTTCATA
Source organism: Epiperipatus broadwayi (assembly GCA_028023455.1). Taxonomy (NCBI): domain Eukaryota; kingdom Metazoa; phylum Onychophora; class Udeonychophora; order Euonychophora; family Peripatidae; genus Epiperipatus; species Epiperipatus broadwayi. The sequence goes on along the minus strand of JAQFVV010000057.1, from coordinate 6,486,760 downwards.
TAGGGCATCAAAGACTTGTCAAATACAAGCAGCCCTGCTATTTTCTCAAATCACAGACAAGCCATTATTTTTCAAATTTATTCTTCTAGCTCATAAGTCGTCAGTACCGTTTATTTTTCAGTTCCAGTAAAGCCCGCTCTCATGCTCATAAATCGTGATGAATTGATTTTATTAAAGTCGAACAAATTCATGTTTGTTTATAATTAAATAAGTTTTCTATTAAATATTAAAGTTATGCCCTAAATACGTATCTTGCTCTTTGTGAATTGATTTGCGAATGTGAAAATAAATCTCACATTCTTTCCTTTAGAATCAGAATAATAATTTCAGTCATAGCCAAATACCTTTATCTACCTTTATTTTCTTGTCGGGGGCATAGACATATATTTATCATATAATATTGCGTAATAGTATTGGCATATAATAAGGACTGCCATTCTTGTTGTAAATATAAATTACGTTTAAAGACTAGAGATAATCTATATCATAATCTAAAAGTTGAACAAAATTATAATTATTATTAAACATTTTATTAACACATTTGGGTTTTTTTTTAACTTTCTTTCTTATTCAAATTATTTTAATATTAATGCTCACTGTCTGTATTGGCAACCCGAACATATATATATATATATGAGTTGACTTATAAAGATTGTTAGTTATTTTATTATACTTTATTAGAGTTAGATCAGGGGTCTCATTAATCATCATCATCCGTTGAGCTAGTTCCTTGGCGCATAGTCATGTACCGTCGATATATGTCATCCATTGATTTGATCTGAGCTCGTGAGTTGGGTTTGAATTCAGTTTGGTTCGCCTGAGTTTGAATCCGACTTTGAGTTTGGGTTTGTTGATGTGTTGGCTTCTTTTTGACCGGTACATTATATGGTATCAGACTTGCTGGGTAGGCATGTTGGTTTGAGTTTAAATGTAGATGCTTGAATACTATTTCATTACCTTTTAAAGTTCAGTAAAGATAGCTATGAGTTGACATTTGCTTGAAAATAAATAGCCAGAATCTATTCTGGCAATTTTGTTGATGCTGTGATCTGGCATCCATTAAGTGTTCACGTTTGACACAAACGACTTTATAATGATGAAAAATAGATTACTTTCATCCTTGCTGATTTTAAATGTAAGCTAGAGGAGTCAGATAATGCTTCATATCATAATATTATAATTTTAAAGTTTGGAAAGCAATTGCTTGAAACTAGTTGCACAAACTGTTTATACGACAAACCAAGTTCCCATTTAACTGCTCTTCTTGTTAGTTTGAATATGTTTAAGTTATTAATTTGGATAGCGTAGTAGAAGTGAAGGTGATTACATCAGCAAATTGAGAGCTCGTCACTGACTTTCGCTAATCTTGAGAACTTTGGCACTCCTAGTTGATGACTATTTATTATTCAAGCTTATATAGAACACTGTAGATTTGAGCAATATAGAATAAATTCCGTTATTAATCAGATTTATATGCTTGTTCTTCAAAATAGTTTTTGTAATATAGCGCAGTTTAATCTCACTTTCAATATGTTTAGTTAATTAATTTACATATGTATAATCTTGATTTTACATAAAGTTAGATGGTTTGACAAATGTATGTCACATGATCATAGCCAAAATTATCAACGCCAGGAATCTCCAATCTGTTATCACGGGAATCTCTACAAATAAAAGATGGATTCGTAGAAGTTACTTTTACAACAGGCTGAAGATTCCTGGTATTGATATGTTTGCGCTATTATTATGTGTTGAACCGTCTAACTTCTTTATAAAAATCAAGTTTATTATCTAAATAATAATTAAGTAGGAGAAATCCACCTTTTATGTATATAGGTTGCCTTGACATTGAATTGACAATTCCTGGTGTTGGTAAGTTTGGGGTATTTTCATGTGATTTATATGTGGGTGTATATATATACCGTGTCATCTTTTCTGAGAAATTAGATTTTGCTTTTTAAGTAAAATTAGATTAGGGTTCTTTTTCCTATACTGTTTCTCCCCTACTTTTATATGTTTTATTTAACTTGATATGTTTACTCTGTCTGTGTCTGGATAAAATATGGTAATTCACTTTTTATCCACTTCCCAATTTCTGATCAAGTGGAAACTTTGCATACATATGTATTCTCAACGACCAGATATTTTTTTTTAAAAGATTGCAAATAATTTTAGCAAAAAGTTAAATTTTTAATTTTATACGAGATTTGTTACACTTTACAGTAGTACTATTTGGTGGTATTAAATTATATCTAAACTTACTTCACTTTTAATTTCGGAACTATATGAAAAATAGAAAAGAATTTTACAGAAAAGCTTTTTTTTCACGTAAATGCACCAAAATGTAACAATTTATCAAAAATTAAAATATATATTTTCTTCAGCTTTCGCATATAAAAGGTCAAAGGTCGAGTAATCATGTTTAAAAATTCACAAGTCAGATTCATAAAGAATTGTTTTAATAAACTTGTAACTAATGTCCATTTTTTAATATTAAATTACAAGTTTATTAAAACAATTTTTTGCGAATCGGATTTGTGAATTCTTGAACTTAATGGATGCAAGAGTCCGCCTAGATTTGTGACAGGGCAGTACTTGAAGAGGTGGCTGGTTAGGTGGGGATCACTTCACATTTTTATTTATGAAAGCTGTAGAAAATTCACTTTTTAGCGCTTTTTAAAAATTTTTGGTCGTTTACGTGAATAAAAGTGTTTCTTTAATTTTTGTTTCATTGAATATTGTGCAATTATGAAAGCTTATTTAAAATTTACATCAGAAATATGTAGCCTCTTGATTTTTACTGCCAAGTGGAGAAAAGCTTTAAGCTGATTGGATACATGACTTGAGATGATTAGAACTTAGCATTTGAAGTAGAGCAAATACCGTTTTGTATTGGATCTTGCAATACTACTAAAATGCTGACCATGCCAACTTTTTTTTTGAGATCGATGTCACCATTACGTAGCATGATTGAAAATAAGCTTGTAGGTCACATGCCTTTCCTGTAATTGCCTAGTAAACTAGGAACTAGAGATAACAATGTCAATATTGTGCATATTTACTTTATACGGCTCAGTTCTAGCATAAAGCTATCCTACATTGAGTAATTCAAGAGATACATTCAAAATTACTGATTTCATCAGAACATAAATTTTTACATCTGCTTAAATATGTAATGTGTTAGGATTATAAGTATGTCACAGAATATTCTCATTCTAATACGATACTCAGAATTAGTTGTAAGCAGACTCATAATGAATCGTACAGTTTTACTTTTCATTTATCAATGCCCATTTATTCAGTCTGATTAAAGAATTCCTGCCTACATCTGACTTCCAACCGCATTTATTATAAATAAATCAACATTGATGACCGAAAAGGCTGAAACTTATTATTAGCAATGATCTTACTTTGCAAATTATTCAAACCAGTTTAATATTTCATGTATTATTTTAAGTTAAATATTACTAATTTGTATAGCATGTAAATAATTTTGACTACTGCTTAAATATGGAACATTAAAAATAAATATTTATCAGAGGTCCATATCCCCCCAAAAAGTAAATAACATACATGAATGCTTGAGGCATGAGGATAGATCAAAATGAAGCAAGGCTGCTTTGACAAATTTTAGATTTGGAAAATATGTAGGGGTATACAGTGATGCAAAAACAGATATTGATATCAACATTAAGATTATTTATATAAAAACATTAAGATTATCAATTAGTGATAGAATTAAAACGTTAGATTCAGATTATTGATTTTTGGCACCAATATAGTTGGCATACTATATACGATTTTCCTTTTAGTTTCTGCTTTTAAGCACTGCATGGAGCTACTGAAACTACAGGGTTAGCAAGGATAAAGAACAATATGGTAAAAAATTAGGGTGGGGAATGGAAAGGGAAGGTGGCAAAGGTTTTTTTGGGCATAGTGGCCTTGACTTTGAAAAAGAAGCCACAGTGCATTCTAATCAATAAATTGGACATTTTGGGGAGAAATTGGATTCTTGTAAAAATACATCATAGTAAAGTATAAATTATTTGTAAATTATATATATTGGTAAACCTTATTAATTGCAAATTACATTTTCTGTAATTTTCTAATTTATCCTTCAATTTTTTTAATTTTCTTATTTGCCTTTCAAAATGGACAAAAAGTAAGATCATCTGTAAATGTCAAGATTTATGAAATACATTAGTAAAGTGTCAAATTCATTGTAACATATTTTTAATTTTTCATCAAAGAAAATGTGTTACTAGATGAATATATTATACAATTAACAATGCATTGGGTTAGTGATCAAAAATTAAAAAAAAAGATAAAATGACAATTTTTGTTATTTTGATTACTGGCATAAACAGAATGATGAAAATCCCGAAGAAAGGTTAGAAAGATGTTCCGATTCACCACTGTTTTATTGCTGAGACAGTGATCCAGATTTATTATCGTCAGAATCTGGCTTCAATCCATGAATACCCAGCTGTTTACTCCTGTCACTGGATCAATAGAATAATTTTTTTGATGATCACCAATGGTTTAGCTAATGTTTCGTTATGAGGAAATGTTTTATTTTTCAATGATGCGTAAATGTTGAATAAACCAACAGTTTTATTATCCTACACATACAAGTTCAAATTTTTATTTTGAGATTACTTTTGTAAAAATTTAAAAAAAAATTATATTACGGGGAAAATGTTTTCTTTTTCATGGATGACCTATGTGTAATACCTGTTCAATTTTTGCAAAGTACTCATGTTTTTAGATTACTTTATAAAAAGTTATTTACAAAATAACTACTATGTTATTTAAATGCTGATAAATGTTGTAAAAATACAAACCTCTTGACTTACTTGTTTTTAGATTACTTTATATGAAAATCTAGGTTCTGTTATTTATGTCTTTAAATATGTGTCTATGTTAAAAGTACAATTAGTTATCCCAGTGGCTTCAGAAACTCCACACAGTGTTTAAAATCATAAACTAAATGGAAAATAATAAGTCATATGATAACTATATCAATACTTTTAATTTTTTCTTGGAAAAAATCAAAACCTCTATGCAGGCCACACAAACTTTCGATACAGGTCACGTTTGTATAACTCTGACCTACAACACATAGAATGAATTATTGCTTTCACTGCAGATGTTGAAAATAAGCCGCAGAAATTATACGATGTTTTTGTTTGGGAAACCTGTTTTTGCCAAACCTTTTACTTGCCTACAATTGATATTAAACTATGGCCATTGCAGACTTGCATAATTTTTCAATCAAGGTGGTTTGGATTCAAAACTCTTAAGATTTTTAAATCTTATGGTTATTAGTTTAGATAGTAAAATAGAATTCAAGTTAGCTGATAATCATATGAGTGCAAATTCTAACTCGCTGAAAACAATTAGTGGTTATAGTCATTAGTATGGATGTAGAACTGCCGTTTAGTGTTATTTATGTTGGATCATTCTAAAGAGGAATAAATTAAATAAGTTACTAAATTAATATGCTCACTATAACCAAAATAACTATTATGTACTCTTCTATTAGGACTATATAATTAAACCACTAAATGTCACATGATCACTACTTTTATGCTAGCACATAACTGTTATTAAAACAGACAAAAACCCTCCATACAGCAGTGCTCTCAGAACCAAAGCTCCTCACTGATGAATGCCACAAGCCCGAAACTAGTCAGGATATTGGATGAATAGGCACTAGATGGGGATTTTATGCACAAGCCTTCTGGCATCCATTGATTACACTGGGTGGCATTACTGTATGGAGAGTTCTGCCTGTTTTTGTCACTATATAATTACTAGATAAGTGATGTAGATACCCTGGATTATTTTGTGTCATGGAGTGACCGATTCTGGTGCTTAATGTTCACGGATCACAACTCTTGTCACTTTCTGCGCACAAACTTACTGTAAACTTGTAATATTAATATCATTACATTCTTTATTACTTCTACAATGCTTTATGTAATTACAACTCACTGACGGTTTTGACTGCTCCAGCAATCCTCTTCAGAACTTATATTTTTGCTGGGACAATCAAAACCGTCAGTGGATTGTAATTATATAAAGCATTGTAGAAGTAATAAAGAATATAAATGATATTCATATTATATGGATTTGGCAATGCAATAAGAAAGATAAAGTTATAATGCAAACTATTAACGTTATATATCAGTTCATCCGCCAACTGTACGCTATTTAGAAATATAATTTCGAAAAAGAATATTAATCTAGACATAATATTTGTAATCTCCTTTCTTTAACGTATATATGCATTGATTGTATTATTAAACATATGCAATTGTAGAACAGAAATAACAACCAAATATTGTGCCGAATAAAATGTATAAAAATGATATAATGGCATACATTTAATATTAATTTAGGTCAGTTATTATACACGTGGTTCATTTTGAATCGGAGATTTTATAGTGTGCAGCTGAGCATGTTTTGGAATTTTGAATTTTAGTTGTTAAATAAGTTTTTCATTTCGATTTTTGATTTCATTAAAAATATTTTTTTATTTCTAAAGTATATATATACGTATGTGTCCACATGAAATATACTTGAGACTATATTGTATTTTTCCCACATGAATTATCACCATATTGATGGACACTGAAATGCATCAGCTATATTTATAAAAATAAACGCAATTTGCCATTACCACAATCCCGAAAATGTTGAGAATTGTTATTGTTTTCATCATAAAGATATTTTAAGAATGATTTTAATAAAATCTGTTTCTCTTCACTTTTTTTTTTTTTTACTTAAAATCTTTGTTAAAGTCTGAATCATCAATTAAATATTTCAAGCGTTTTGTAGTTGAATCAGCAAATATTTCACCTGTTAAAAAAAAAAAAAGATTAATGATTATTTATTGGTTTTTCATCACAATTTTGTGATTCCTTTAAGTCTGTACAAAAATTATTCGTTTACAATTCTTGTTTATTTATTAATTTGATGCTTAATTAGAGTGAAGATTGGCGAGTTATTTCCACTTCCCAAAGAATTGTCTTTCCCATTTGGCATTACAATAGTTTAGAAAGAAAATAAAAATAACTCTTTATTTATCAATGCATTGGAATTCGCGACATGTAATTAAGCTTGAATAAAGATATAGCTGACAATAGAGGACTCTGGGGTAGCCATATATTATGTACAATGTATAGGTATTTTAAGCTCAGACTTTCACAGGACCCTCAACTCTACACTATCTCATACCACTGATACACTTTAACACATATATGTCTAAAAGATAAATAATCACCAATATAGTTATTTCATGCTAAACCAGCACTCGTCAGTTGGTCCAGATTATCATCTCTACACATATATACAATCAGTGCTCGGATTTGTATTAAGATAGCCAATCTTCATACTTTAGCCTTCATATATGTACATAAGGGGTCAGAGTGACTTATGATCAACCTGGGTGTGACGAGAATGTCTGCATCGATGCGGGCTTTGAGCATTCCATCATCAGATTTTCAATAGGATGGACAGCTGAAGAATTGGAGTGTGGAGTGGATTGAAACCTGTCCATTAAAATATGAAGATTGGCTATGTTAATATAAATCTGAACATTTATTGTATATATGTGTAGAGATAATCTGGATCAACTGACGAGTGCTGGTTTAGCATAAAATACTAATATTGGTGATTATTTATCTTTTAGACATATATGTGGTCAAGTGTATCAGTAGTATGAGATAGTGTTGAGAGTTGAGGGTCGTGTGAAAGTCAGCTCAAAATACCCTATATATTACATTGTTTGTACAGGTTTGGATATAGCCTGTATGTTAGGTACAATGTATGTAGAAAGTGAAGCAACTTTAAATTGTGCAAGGCATGTACTAGTTAAGAGGAAATGAGAAGCTGTTGCACACTAGACTAATCAACTACCAATTGATAGGGGTTGTGTCCTTTTGCTAAGAATGGTTGGGCATCCATTGACTGACCAATATTTAGATGACTTATAGTTGATTGTGTGTCAGCTGCATGCTTATTTAAAAAAATCTAAGTTTAGTGTAGAAACTTTCAATTGCTGAAAAATTCAAAAAAGTTTTCAAAGTTGTTCCAGGTTCAAACTTTAGATAATGAGGATAGCAAGTAAATTTTACCACGAGACCCTTTGTACAGTGTATGATTGCCCTGCCCCCAGCCCAATTAAAAGTGTATCCTTCATTAGTCACCTGCCTAAAGATATATTTTATATCATCTTGGACCAGTTTTTTCATCGTTCTATCTCTTTACTCTGCTGTTCAAACAATAATCAATGGTCCTTGTTTTAATATTGTTTGCCAACTTTTTCCTTCTCACTTGCCATCCACAATCTCTTCTTAACTATAGTTCATAATTTCTTTACATGTATATCCAATTTAATATCAGGTTTTATTCACTTCTTTTCCTGATCATTCCTTTTCCATAAAAAACTACATTCTCAGCAAATACAGTACTTCATAAACACCTTTCTTAAACTAACATTAATGGGCCTTAAAATAACAATATTCTTATTAAAACTTTACCCTTTTTTTTTGTAGCTCATTTCATAATAAAATCTAATTTTCAACTATTTAGAAATCTTTAATTACTGTAGAATTTCTATCTAATTACCACTTAATCTTTTATTTCGTCTTTCTGTTTTTATTATTGTTTTTACTTTTCTACAAATATTTTCACTTTAATTTTTTTTAACATCTTAGTAGTTCTATTTATTGCTGTATTAAATTCATTGTACACATAAAGACTATTATACTGATAGCAAATATTTGATACAGTAAATCGTCTTTTCCAAAATATTCCATCCTTATCAAAATAATGATTATCTTAAAATTAATCAAATATTAAGCAGAGCATGAGATATATACAATCTTTGCTTTATATCTTATCCTTTAACCATTTCCTATGTAAACATGATATATAAATATATAGTTTTCAGAAATTACAATTTTTTTCGAGTCTGATTGATGAATTAAACAAAAAAAATTTGGTTACTGTTTGGTTTAACCACGGAGGTTAATCAATTTTTCAAATAAATGTTAGGCTAACCAACGTCTAACTGGCTCAATATTGTATAATTTTCGTAATACTCCGAGCAAGTAATGCATAAACCTAGTTGATAGTTCTTGGTGGGGATTTTCAAGTTCGTATTCTAGTGAGTCTAGTTGTTAATATATGAATAGGAATTACTAATAAGAATCAAATGAAATGTTAGTTACAACAAATATTACAGCAATTATTCTGATAAGTAGGCGTAATATTATAACGAATCTCTAGCAAATAATTATTATAAATGGAATAAAGTTACCGAATACTTTGTCCGTGATAGTACCATATATCTACATACTGCTGACTCCCCCTGCGCACCTCATTGTTCTATGTAGTATCATTCATGCGTAATTGTAATCAGCCAATAGTATTGCTAGTATATCACAGTTATAGAATAGAATAAATTTTAGTATGGTTGATAAAATGTTTTGGTAGAGCCAGCAAAATATTATGCTATCAGTTTTGTATTTTTCTATGTTGATATTATGAGCAGGACCTTTCAGAGAAAATGCATTAAAGTATTTATGAGGGGAGTTATTGTAAGCAATATTATTTATTTATTACTTTACGTAACAAACAGCCAATTCCATGAGTTCATTAAATAAGTTTCTTCATAGTTAATTTAGTAAAATTCTTCTCAGTAATTGATTTTATATCAATATTTGTGTGAAGATTATTATATGTTTGTTAATCTCTGCATAGTACTTTGGGAAGAAAATAAGTATGTGGTTTAAAATGTTACTAAATATTAATCTTTCTTAGATTATAATCCTAATTCTTAATGTTTCTTGTTAAGATGGAGTCTATTAATCATATCCTTTTATGAACTGTATTGAAGAATTTAAGATCTTTTAAAGTTAAACTATCAAACATCACATAATTACCATTCTTTATGCTTATACAAACTGTTTTTCATAGAGCACTCTCCATATAGTAGTGCCACTCAGTGCAAACCAGAGTAATCATTGGATACCAAACTGAGTTCAGATCTATATAACTATTTAAGCTAATGAGCTTAGCTTGAAAACATTATTGTTTTCGTTTTGGTCTCAAAGCTGTATAGTTAGCCAAAAAAGTAAAAGGTGGCTGCTGGAGGGTTGCATTAGATCCTAGTACTCTCATATCCAAGGATGCTCACTGATAAAAGCCCTAAACTGGAAACTAGTCTGGGGATATTGGATGAGTAGGCACTTGATAAGGATTTTATACACAAACCTTTCTGCATCCATTGATTACTCTGAATTGCATTGAGTTACTTATATGATTTATATTAATTCGTTTGAAAACAAAGTATCCAAAAACAGTTTGGAAATATAATTCTACTTGTGGTATAAATAACAAGAATGGCTTTAGAACTAAAACGCCTCAAATTAATAAACAACTTCTTATTGAATATCTTCACAAAGGCAAAACTTTCCATATAGTAGTGCCACTCAGTGCAAGCCAGAGTAATCAATGGATGCAGGAAGGTTTGTACATAAAATCCCTATCTAGTGCCTACTCATCCAATATTCCGAGGCTAGTTTTAGCTTGTAGCTTTCATCAATGAGGAGTCTTGGGTCTGAGAGCATGCACCTAATGCAGTCCTCCAGCAGCCACCTTTAACTTTTTAGCTAACTATAAAGCTTTGAGTCCAAAATGAAATCAGTAATGTTTTCAAGCTAAATTCATTAGCTTGTATAGTCACATAGATCTGAATTCAGTTCAGCATCCATAATTTTTGGTGTCTTTGGTTCAAAGTACAATGCTCTTAGATCCAAGGCTTCTCACTGATGAAAGCCACAAGGTAGAAACTAGTCTGGGGATATTGGATGAGTAGGCACTAGATAGGGATTTTACTCTGGCTTGCACCAAGTAGCACTATTGTATGGAAAGTTTTGCCTCTGTAAGTAACATTGTGTGCGCATAAATAATGGTAATCATGTGATGTTATTGAATATCTTAGAAGTAATTTTTTCTAATGCATACAATAAATATGTCAAATAATGTTAAGTACTATTTTGTTGAAAACCTTTTATTACTAGAAGTAGAAAATATCGTAGAATCCAGTGGAAATTTGAACTTTTATTTTTAAAGGATTGCATTTATTTATTAGTTAAATCGAAGCAACTAAAGTTGCAAAAGTCTTTTTGAAATGGCTTTTTCCTGATCAGTATAATATAACTAAAACTGTCAAAATTTATAAGAAAGCAAATTTGAACTTGGAAATCGGAACCAACAATGTTTTTGAGACATTTATTTATAGTGTTATTAAAAATTGTATTTTAAAAATCACAATTCTTAGCATGCATTTATTCCTACACAAATCGCTAAAAAATAAATATTTGTCGTGTTCGTAATAGTAAGCAAAATGTTGGTATGATTTATATCAAGCATTTGATAGAATAAATCTACATCTATCTATTATGAAAATCCCGATTATAATATCATATACAAATCACTTATTTTATTTAAATCTTATTTAATTAGTAGAAATTTTTACATTAATCTTAATATTCAGTTTTTTTATATTTTTCCAATACTTCAACGATTTCATATGGCGGAGTTTACCTCCGTTACTTTTTAGTTCTTACACTAATGGTGTAACAGATTACATAAAACTTAAATTTGTTGACATATGTTAGTAATACAAAATTGTTTAAAATAATTAATAATTATAAAGATTTAAATTTAACGCAAAGTCATGTTAATAATTTCACAACATGGTGTAATGATAATTGTATCACATGACCAACATTACATCACTTGATCTACACGTACTGTTTAAAAATCTAAAACCTCAACACTGATGAAAGCTATAAGATACATACTAGTCTAGGGGTATTTGGTTAATTCAATACAACGAGCATGCTAATAGCTTGTAATATTTGTTTTTTAAAGTCAAGTCACGTGATATATGACATTTTTATTTTTTAATTTAATTTAGCATTGATTAAGAATTTATTAATAACAACACTTCCATCTAACATTTATTGATTATCAAAGTTTACACCAGATGGCATAAAGGTAGTGAGATTGAAAGAAATTGCTATTCAGATAATTATATGTTAACGAATATTGAAAAATATAATGATCAACAAGTCTCAAAATTATGCAAATTGATAATAAGTAATTATTATATTAATAATTTAAAAATAAATTTAAGTAATTCTCTGAAAGGCTTGGGTTTGATCTTCAAATTAATTGGATTCTTTAATATCCGAGCGAAACAAAATATATCTAAATCTTGTTAAGTTAGAAATATGCAAAACTATTTCTGTCAAGACAATTTTTTTTTTTTTTTTGTTTGGCATATGGCACCGAAATATGGGTTAATACTAACAAATAGCATGAACATGGGTTACTGATTGTCTTTCATCCAAAAACCTTAGAACTTTTATTAATCATACATTAAACTATAGAGTATGAGTGGATATTCTCTAGTCTAATTAATAACTAATAAAAATTAATTATATTTTTTCACTAAGTGGTTTGTGTCAAAGTTGTGAAGGTAGTAAGTTTGGCACATCAAACTAGTAATTGATAAAGCTATGTATAAGAGATTGTGATCTGGGCCAACTGATAAAGGCTGGTTTAGCATAAAATGCATATTTTGGGGATCATACATCATTTTCACATCTGGTCATAGGTTTATCATTGCACCCCTCAAGGTGTTAAAACGAATATTCAGTCCCTACCTCATGTGAAAATGGTGTCATGAAAATTACACTGCAGAAATATACTTGAAATTTTTTTTTTGACATAATCAGTGAAAAGCTAATATTAATATTCTATTTCATCAATGAATATTAAGAAATACAGATATAGTTTGAGGAAAACACATGTTTATGAGATGTTAATTACGTACTTATCATCGTTAAACATAATGTACCATGTGCAGAATAATCCATAAGTGTTCATTTGAAATTTATTCAAAATTGTTTTTTAAGATACTATCTACCTGAATACTTTTTATTATTGTTGTTATTATATTGTAGTTTTCGAACAAACATTACCATAAATGTCAGTGCCTGTTAGGAAAATAGCCAAATGAAGAAAAAATTGTTATATCTAATTTTGTTTTTAACATAAAAAGACAATGCGTAATGGCAAAGAACCATTAAATAAATGGAATAATGACGTTAAATGTTGTGAATGTTATTTAAATATTTTTCACTTTATATCTTATCCTTCTGAATATTTTTCATTGTTTGACGTATTTATTTTGAAAATATTTTGCTGCTTTGTTTATATTATTTTAATCATTTTTCTTTTTTTGTTTTCCTAACATTTTATTATAATTTTTTTCCACATTAGTTTTATTATACTGGTGTTTTTATTACTTTTCTTTTTTAGCACAATCGTTTTATACAAGATACTAAGGAAAAAGAGCCCGATGTTTTATTTGTTGGCGACTCACTTATTCAATATTTAGCTCATACAGATGTAAGTTATTGTGATGTTAATTTATTTTAATAATAATCTACTTTGTTTTCTATATTTATATTTTTTGTTCTACTGCTTTGTCTGTTATTAATTGGTTTTGCTATTTTTGCAATTGGTTTATAATCGATTTTGCTTTTAATTCTATTATTGTACTATTGGTGCAATTATAATGGTTAAATTTTGTTACATTGCATCATTTTTTGATGTCTACAGTCAATTGCTAGCAGCGCTAACTTTAGAATCAAAAAATCTGTTGAAGCCCCGAATGATATGTTGTACTAATAGAATGGAAAATTTTGGAGTTCAAGGCCCGTAGATCATAACCAGTTTGTCACTTCCGTTACTTAAACAACTTACAAATTCCTCTGTAATAAATTATTTAATTATTTATTTTAATCTGCTTAAGGATTCCGCATTTGGTTTATATGTATAAATAAATTCACCTAAAGTAATTACTTTTATATCTTTTGAAATTTTTAATTTTATTCACATGCAGATTGCTTTTCATCATTATTTGGTGCTTGCATTTATAATCGGCGTCTTAATATTAAGGATTTGATTATTTTATGGTATAGCTCTAGATTTAACAGTATTTTTTTAAGAGCATTAGGAAATCTGAGTCCAAGTAGATGTTACAGTTTAAAATCAACAAATGTCTAACATGGGTTTGAAGTCGTTTTTTGGGGAATTACTGAACCTTACCTGTTGCATTTTATCAGAGCCATGGTGCAGCAATAACATATCTGAATTCCATGTTTTTTCTTTACGACTTGAATTCATATCTTTTCTAGGAATATTTTGAAAAAATTTTCAGCTTTTTAATCAGGCTTAGAATTTTTTTTTCATATACATGGCACCACATACATAGAACTATTATGGACTAACAGTATTTTCATATAATAAATATGACGTAGCTAGAATTGTATGGAAGGGAGTTGCAGTAGCAGGGTTAACATATGGTAATGAGGCATTATGTGTTAGTAAAAGGATTTTAGATTATTTAGAGAAAATACAAAGGGAAGTAGGAAGACATGCATTAGATGCAGAGGTGTGGACAGCAAAGGAGGCAATTCAAGGAGAAATGGGATGGTCAAGGTTTTATATGAGAGATGCAACAAGTAAAATGAAAATGTTAGGTAGGTTGCAGTTTATGGATAGTAAAAGAATAGCCAAAATAGTGTTTAATTGGATTATGAGTAAAGGGCGGGTAACAAGATGGGTGAGAAAGGTAATGCGGTATGCAAAAGATTTGGATAAAGAATTTATATCAGTATACTTGTATAAAAGGTGGGATGATTGTGTTAGGAGGATTGTTGAGTGTTATAGTGGTAAGGAATGTGATAAAAGAATAGAAGCATTAATAAAAAATAGGAAGTTGGAGAGATGGAGAACTAGTATGGAGGGTAAGAAGAGTTTAAATATATATAGAAGTAAACGGAATATTGGATGCGAGTTAATTTATGATAATAGTAAGGAAAGTAGTTTATTGTTTAAGGCTCGAACGGGATCGTTAGCAACAAGAGAATATATATGTAAATGGAAAACTATGGGTGATTTAGTGTGCAAATTGTGTAAGGAAGGTATAGAAAATATTAGGCATCTGTTGATTGAATGTAAATGCTTGAAAGCAGAAAGGGTACAGATAATGAAGTTATGGGAAAATAGGTATGAACAAAATACTATACAGAAAGTGAGTTATTGGTTTTTATGCTGGGTTTGTGAAAAGATAAGGGGGATTTAGATATAAAGTTCATAGAGTTGACAAAGATTATGTTGTGGAAATGGGATGGGGCAGAATATGGGAAGACTTAGAGTGGGGAATGGAAAATAAAGTGGCTAACAGGTTTATCTGGGCATAATTGCTGAGATATTCTTGACTTCGTTTAAGGCGAAGCCAAAATACATCACATCACATTACATGGAGAGTAAAAAGAGTTTATATATATATATATAGAAATAAACAATATTAGGTGCGAGTATTGTTTAAGGATCGAATGGGATCTTTAGCAACAGAAGAATATACATGTAAATAGAAAAATATAGGTGATTTAGTCTGTAAATTATGTAAGGAAGGAATAGAAAATACTAGGCATCTGTTAATTGAATGTAAATGCTTGGAAACAGAAAGGGTACATATAATGAAGTTATGGAAGAATGAATATGAAAAAAGTGATTATATAGAAAGTGGATTATTGGTTTTTATGCTGGGTTTGTGAAAAGATAAGAGGGATTTAGATATAAAGGCTATAGAGTTGACAAAGATTATGTTGTGGAAATGGGATGGAGCAGAATATGAGAAAACTTAGATTGGGGAATGGAAAATAAAGTGGCTAACAGGTTTCTCTGGGCATAATTGCTGAGAGATTCTTGACTTCGTTTAAGGAGAAGCTACAGTTCATCACATCACATGTTAGTAAATATCACTACCATCAATTGATAAAGTGTTGAGCACCATATTTGTTGAGTTATAAAGTCACAAAGAAACTAATATTCACATTTATATATTAATATAGATAATATTAAGAATGTGAATGCAATCACAGACCACACAAGTCTGAATATGTTACGAATATATTTCATAAGTAAGGTTCCTAAAGAATTATTTAAAATGAATTTGAAACAATGCTGCCTTTTTGTTACGTGACCAAATAGATTGGCATTGCTATACCAAAAAGTTGGCGTCGTTTCAAATTCATTTAAATGGTTTTTTAGGAATCTTGCTTGTGAATTATCTTTATGATGTATTTGGACTTGTTTGTTCTGTGAATGGATATATATATATATATATTTCCACTGCATTACATAATCTGTATATCCTATTACTATTTCTGTATAGACTTTAGAGGTTATTGACTTATTTTACTAATCATTGTGATTTCCTCCAACTTTTTTTAATATTATTTATTCCTGGTTACATTATAACGGATCTGCTTTATATCCTAGAAAAATCTTAATTGATTTTAACTATTTTATTTCAAATTTTACATCTTTATTTTATTTTTTTGGTTTTTAAAAAATAAATACAGATCATTATTATATTATATCTATATCTGTTACGTTCTCTTTCCAATTTGGCATTAGGGTACTAAAACCAAATGCTAACTCATCGATGGTATCTATTGTAGTTTCTTAATATTTACAGCTGCATGGTAGATTTCTTATTCTTTTTTTTTACCCATCATTTACTGTAGTATTTAAAAAGGTGTCATCCACCAACAAAAAATTCAATCAGTTTAAAAATTCAAATGTAAATGCTGATATATAATTGTAATATTATGGGAGGAATTATTTTTTATACATTCAATAGAATTGACATGCACTCTCTGCCCCTCGTTATTTTTTTTTAAAACCATAGGTCACAATTATTGACTCGGAGAAAGTGCATGTCATTTCTAGCGTGTAGGAAAAATAGTTCCTTCCACAATATCATATTTAAGATTTAATACGCTTGACATATATAGTGAAATTAAATTCATAAAAGTTGCATTAATATTTCTTAATGCTAAGCGCTTTCAGAGCTTTCATCTCCATATTCATAGCCTTCAACCATAATAATTTATGCAAATCTATGCAAGCTCATTTATATTGTCCATCTCTTTGAAATAGAAAAGCATGTATCCTTCCTGTTTATTGCCTTCATATCTCTTGCTATATACCATGCTTCTTTAACCTTCCTTTTGAATATCCTTCCTGTTTATTGCCTTCATATCTTTTGCTATATACCACGCTTCTTTAACCTTCCTTTTGACATCATTTTTTTCAGTGGAAATTATTCTAGCACTTGCAGATTCAAATTCATGATTAGCCGCTTTTTGGTGGTCCACAAACACTGAGCTATCTTCATTTCTACTTAATACTCTTTTGTATAAGTATTTGTGTAGAGCCACTCTATTGTTTATAGTAACCTGAGTCTCACCATAATATACTGCTCCACAGTTTGCCTGAGAGCATGTCATCTTATACACCACATATGTGTTGTTGATTGTAGGTCAAAAGGAAGGTTAAAGAAGCATGGTATATAGCAAGAGATATGAAGGCAATAAACATGCTTTTCTATTTCAAAGAGATGGACAATATAAATGAGCTTGCATAGATTTGCATAAATTATGGTTGAAGGCTATGAATATGGAGATGAAAGCGCTTAGCCTTAAGAAATATTAATGCAATTTTTATGAATTTAATTTCACTATATACGTCAAGCGTATTAAATCTTACATAATTATTAATGGTGAAGAAAAAATCTGAAATTACAATATCATATTACAGATATCATTATCAATCCACGACAAGATGAAGGTCTCTCCAAGTTCAATCCATCTTCTCTGATCTTTATCTTCTCCACATCAACCCTGCACCCTTTCTTATTTCATCCATCCATTTCACATGTGGTCTCTTTCTGGATCTTTTACAATATCTTTGAATCGTGTTTAACATTTCAATTGTCCATCTATTATCATCTCTTCCAGCGATATGTCCAGCCCAACTCGACTTCAGTCTTTTAATTTTTTCAATGAGGTCAGTAACACCTATTTGCTCTCTTATCCATATATTGCGTTTTCTATCTCTTCTTGTTACTCCTAATATGCATCTCTCCATACTTCTTTGAGTTGTTTGAAGTCTCTATATTGCTCTTTTATTATGTGTCCAAGTCTCAGATCCATAAGTAAGAGCTTACATATATATAATAAAAGAGGAAATAGGCTTTAAATACCCTTTTCAATGCAAAATTACTCTATTTTACTTCAAATCGACAATACTAAGCTGACCAAGTGATGATAGGATTTTAATGGTTTTTTTTGCTATAGTTCATTAGTTAACTAAGCAGAGCCACAGACCATTTATCAACCAATAAGAGGAGGCTAGCTGTATTAGCTATGAGCTGGCTACTTGGAAAAGAAAGTCTAAACCTGCTCAGAATCTAGGTAAAGTCTGAATTGTACTTGCTACAGACAAGTACGTTAAATTATAAGCTATACTCACAACCTGGTGATACTTTTTAATTAAATAAAAGCTAACTATTTATATAATAAACTGTAATCTTAAATATGAAATATTATCATTATTTTTATTGAACTTTTATTAAAAGTCATTACTAAGAAGAACAGGAGACAGAGGTTTTAATGCACATGTTGGCAGGAGCAGTAAACTTTAGCCCAAAGTTATTGGAAATAATTGTAAACTTAAATATTCTGTGTTGTAATTGATGCTTAACACTTCAATTGATTATCGCAAACACTGTTTAGGCTGAAAAATCACTGTAAAGAATGTTGGCTGCCACAGTTTTCAAATAATGGTATCTATTAATAGATTACATTGTAGTTATAGGTTATAACAAACATAGAAAGTTCATAATACAATAGCACTTACACATGCAGATTGTTTGATTGTGAACATATTAATAAGCTTCAAAATTAAAATGCACTTGCCTTAAAAAATTAGGAGCTACTCCAGTCATATTTATACGTGCTTTGACATTCATTCTTTAGAAATATCCACTATCCTTGTTAAATTCTAACAAACACTAAAACTATCAATTTGGATTTTCAAGATTATCATGTTTACCGAGTTATGAAATTCTTTTAAGGGAATGAGTGTGGACATAAGAAAATCCATTTATGAGTTGACTAAAAAGAAATATGCTGGAGAAAAATGAATCGGAAAAGTCCAATACTTTTAACGAACTCGGTAATCAATAAAATAATGTAGTCAATAAAATAAACAAGCCAATAACATTGAAAAGATAATCCAATTTGACCTGGAGAAACTTTACAGTCATCATATATTTTAGGATATTGCTCTTTCCTGGGCAATCAAAGCGTTCACTTATTCTGAAACAATGCCTGCAAAGTCTATCATTTGAAATACACTGTAAACAAATTCTTAATTAGGAAATTTCATAAACGCAACAACTCTACGTAAATGGAAACATGAAACAATAACATGATCAAAATGGAGGGTGAGGTGCACTCCAGTAAGACTTACTCTGGCTAAAACCTATAAATTAAAACCTAAACGATTTAGACTTGACAATTTTGCAAATTAACAAACTTAAATTGTTTGGAATATAAATCTTACTACTGTTAATTAATAAAATATAGTTAACCTGCAATGGCTCCGTGAAATTTTGTAGCATAATTGCTACACGTGGTAAATGTATCCTGTTTATTAAAAAAGTTTTATTGTATTATTACAGTTGCAAACGGGCATTTAAAAGGAGTAAAACAAATAAAAAATAAATATCCAGTCATCTGCATTATTATCGCTGTTATTATTAGTAGTTTCAAACCTTTCTAATGCTCCAAAAATATATTGGGAACTTTTTCTTTAAGTACAGATTTGTAAGCAATTTTGCTAATGCTTTTTGAAAATCCGCAGATGGAATTTTCTTTGACTTCTTAAAATTTTTATATAAAATTTGACTGTTGAGATATTTAACATTTTGGAAAAAATTGCTGTGGAACAGAGTCTTATTTAGAGTTATAATCTGCAATCATTTCAAGTTTTTCAATGCTAGAATACTTGTGTGAAAACTTTATGCAGGAATACATACATAAAAGCAGTACATAGTTCAATTGGATGCATTCTTGTAGAAAAATTACAATTATTATAATAAAATAAATTTGATTTCAGATGGAAACATAAAGGATGAAATTAATCTTCGAATTAAACTTTGTTGGAGTCTTTTAATAGAAATAACTTAATATTAAAAGTAAATATGCCTATGTGTTTGACAGTGAAGGTTTTGAATAAATGTATTACTTATTCTTTTTTATGAATGTTAGACTTGGACACTTAACAGAAGAGCAATACAGACTTCAAACCACTCAATGAAGCCTGGAGAAATATATATTAGGAATAACAGGAGAAGATGGAAAATGAAATAGGTGGGTGAGAGAATAAACAGGTGTTACTGACATCATTGAAAGAGTTGAGAGACTGAAGTGGAGTTGGGCTGGACATATTGCCAGAAGAAATTAAAAATTTCACACGATCACCATTTCTTATGCTTGCATAACTTATTAAAACAGGCAAAACTCTTTATATAGTAATGCCACTCAGTGCAAACCAGAGTAATCAATGGATGCCAGAAGGCTTGTGCATAAAATCCTTACCTAGTGCCTACTCATCCAATATCCCCAGACTATTTTCTAGCTTTTGGTTTTCATCAGTGAGGAGCCTTGGATCTGAGGGCACTGTACCTAGATCTTAGGATCTCAACAAGCTAGAAACTAGCCTGGGGATATTGGATGAGTAGGCACTATCTAAGGATTTTACGCACAAGCCTTCTGGCATCTATTGTATTGTTACTCTGGCTTGCACTGAGTGACATTACTGTTCGGAGAGTTTTGCCTGTTTTAATTAGGAGATGATAATAGATTATAAAAGACCTAGAAAAAGAGCACCTGTGAGATGGATAGATGAAATAAGGAAATGTTCAGGGATGATGTGGAGAAAAAATCAGAGAAGGTGGATTTAACTTGGAGTGACCTTCATTCTGCAGTGGATTGAAAATGATTGAGATTTATTGTTTTAAGAATTGCGTACAAAAAATTTTATATAAAAAAGTAGCGAAGAAAAATAACCAGATCACATAAAAAATGAAAAACAAGATTATTTAAATGTAGACTATATGCTGTAAGACATCACCCAAGTCCAAATAAATGGCACAAAACTCTGACTATGTTGGTAAATTCAAACTTAATTTGATTTTTGTAAAATATAGATATTTAGGAAGGTACTGAGATTGATACCTGTTTAATATAAAAAATAATACGAAATTACCGCATATAAAAACTGTTAGAGGTAAACTTAACCACATGTAGCCATTGCAGATTGAACTTACCGTCTTTTTGTCATTTGTGCACAGGCATAACATGATTTAACAGGGAAAGTTCAACAACTATAAAAAGACCTTAAAATGAAGAGTGGAATAAAACTGCAAAAGAGATAGCCTTTTACTGAAATGTGTCCATTTTAAATCTCATTTTGAAGCATTAAGAATAACATTTAGAAGTGAGAAACAATACAGTCGTATTAAATTTGTGTGGCATTATTTTATATGATAATGATGATATGTCATATAGCTGGAGGGGGTATTTGGGTCACCTTTTGGGTGATCATTTAATAATTAGGTGATGACTTAGTGCTAGTATCCACTCTATCTAACCCTTCTTCTTTGCAAATGGTGGGGAATGTACGTTATTGGTAAATCCGCACTGGCGAGTTGCTATTTGGAAGGTGACTCAATAATTTTTGCCCTAATACTTATCTCTCTCAAATGAGCCTCAGTTTTACAGCTAGTTATTCTTGCCGTTGTCTGTTCTACATTATTTTGTTTTGCTTATCAGCCATATTGCATTCTGAATCTGATTTAGAAAGCTCTATAGTTTGGAGAAGTCTATTATTGAGAATAAGCATAAGATCAGTCTACTCCCTTAATGATGTGAAAAATTTTAGTAAGATTCTGAAAATGCAATGGCTGATCATCTGTCCAATCAGAAAGTTCTTCAGTTTGCCACATGCTTTACTATACAATCTACTAGTGTAAAGTCACAGCTTTGTTGAATTGTATATATTAAAAACATGAATGATAATGAATTTCCTTAAAAGTATTTTATAATGAATTTGACTTAGGCAAAACTTTCGACGTGATTCGTGTTCTGATTTTGAGGGCCAGGTAAGGTGGTGGAACAAGTATATCAATATTGTTGAAGTTATGTCCTGAAATATCATGACATTTTTTTTTTAATTCGTATATTTAGCAAAACTTTTTAATGTCAGTGACCGAAAAGGTTTTATTATTTTCCTCTTATGAAATCGTTACTTCATCGTAGATACAGCTGATTGCGCTTTTAATGTTGTCCTCCAGATTCATAGCTCTAACTGATTGGCTTGATGTGCTGTTATGTTAATATTAAGTAATAATTATGCATGAGAGATTATTTAAATTAGATTTTTACATATTCCATTTGGTTGAAACTTAAGCATTTTTTTTCTTTATTAATGATGGTTTGGGGGTAGGGGTTATCTTAAATGATTATTCATAATTTTATTGCTTTCTTGTTATATATTTATAAGAAGAATATGTTATACTATATTGCAAGGGCTGAATGTTTTTAAACTTTTTTTTTTTTAAATAGGAGTAAAATAAAATGGTTAAATTATATGTCATTAAAAAGACTAAGCACAACGGATGAATTTTTTTATATATATCTAATGGAACTATGTATCAGATAAAGCTTGGTTTTTTTTTTTCATATGTCATAGCATCGACCGGGAGGCGAACCCACAACCGTCTGTAACCAACTACTTGCTTGCTGAAGTTTGTTTTTACTGATTAGGAAGCAGAACTTACTAATTTTTTTTTTTTTTATAGTTTTGGGACAAAAAGTTTGAACCTCTTCATAGTTTAAATTTTGGTATTGGAGGAGATGAAACTCAGCATGTTTTATGGAGATTGCAGAACGGTGAATTGGAACATATAAAACCTAAGGTATATCTTTTGTTATATACAAAATACTATAATGTATTAAATTAGGAACAATAATTATTTTATGCACTCCAAAAAGAAATCTTTCAAACCTGAGTAATCAATGGACATCCAGATGATGGCTGGTCTTCACTAATGAGGGGCTACTTCTTATTGACGAAAGACAGTAATCAAAAATAAAACTAGTCAGGAAATTTGTATGGGAATTACCAGCCGATGTCCTTTGATTACTCAAGGAATTGGTGTCTATAAAGTAGAATAGGTAGAGTGAATTATTATTGATTGGTGCAGAAGATGAAAGTAGGCGGAAAAAGTTATGCAATTCTATTTGTTGTATACTGCAAACTAAGCATGTTAATACTCGCCTATCCACTGACTTTGATCTAACTGTTTTCTATTAACCTACTTTCATTTAAAAGTTTTGTTTGTGTGTATATTTATTATTTAGATGAATAATATTTTTACATAAATTATTGGGGTTTGCGAATGCACCATAAGCTGACTATGGTTTAATAATTATTTACATAATTAATAATGAATATTAAAACAGGCAAAACTCTCCATACTGCAGTGTCACTCAATACAAGCAGAGTAATCAATGGATGACAGAAGGTTTGTGGAGGAACCTTGCATCTGAGAGTACTGCACCTAGATATTAGGATCTAATGCAACCCTCCAGAAGCCAGTTCAGACCTATATGACTATATAAGCTAATGACCTTGGATTGAAATATTATTTTCGATTTTAGACTTGATAGTTTTGTAGATAAATAGTGATAAAAGATGGCTGCTGGAGGTTGCATTAGATCCTAATATCTAAGTGCAATGCTCTCAGATCCAAGGCTCCTCACTGATGAAAGCCACAAGCTAGAATATAATCTGGTGATATTGGATGAGTATGCACTAGATAGGGATTTTATGCACAAGCCTTCTGGCATCCATTAATTACTCTAGCTTGCACTGAGTGGCACTACTGTATGGAGAGTTTTTCTTGTTTTAATAACAGCTATGAGTAAGCATAAGAATGGTGGTCATGTGAAGTTTATTTGTTTAATAATAAATATCATATCATATGATATTTTACTCTGCAAGAATAGTAAGGTAAGATCTTACACCTATTAATATCTAAATCGTTATTTTTTACCAACAAAAGAGCTTCTAAACCTTATATGTAATTACAGAAAACGTGATTTGACACTAACATTTGCAAAACTATTTGGATTTTGATCTGATATCAATTTCAATTATAATAGGCCGTAAATTATCACCGGTTTATGATTAGTAAAGATATAAAAAAGTTCATAAGGTTAATTTTAGTTTCATTTTATTATATATTAAAATCAATAAGAGAAATTTAATTCCATCTTATATAATGCTATCCAGTAACAAATTCTTTTTCTTTCACCACAGTTATGCTCCCTAGGATAAGCTTTACCAATCAATAGATGCCCTATGGTAGTGCTTAACGAATTCCTATCCAGTATTGTCCTATTCAATATCTAAGCCATTAAAACATCACATGACCACCATTTCTTTTACTTGCATAAGTTATATTAAAACAATAGCAATGTTCTCCATACAATACTGCCACCTAGTGGAAGGTATGCTGATGACTATGATCATAAAATAACCAGAGACACCAAAATATATAGGTACTGAACTGGGTTCAGATCTGCGTGACTTTGCAGGCAAATTAGTTGGGATTGCAAACATTTTTGTGTTTTCAGTTTGGATTCATTGCCTTATAGTTGAGTAAATAGGTAAAAGGTAGCTGGTGGAGGAATACATTAGACCCAAGGCACCTCACTGATGACAGCCATAAGGTAGAAACTAGTCTGGGGATATTGGATAGGTAGTCACTAGATATGGATTTAAGTAAACATTCTGTTATCTATTGATTACTATAGTTTGCACTATATGGCACTATTGTACACAGAGATGTTATTAAAAAGATGAAGAACGGATGGGAGATAAGGAATAAACAAAGGGCAGTTGATTTAGATATAAATGTAGATGTGGAGAGGGAATGGGTCTGTAAAATTAATAGTAAGCAAATTATTTATAAACATAATGGAGAAGAAAGAATCAAAAAAATTTATAAAAGAGTAGTTAGGAAAGAAAAAAATGTTAAAATTGGGTATTTGAATATGCATCGTGGTAGGAGATCAGAAAAGTGGCAGGAATTAAACAAAGCAATTGAAAATGAAGGGCTTGAGGTATTAGCAGTAGTGGAAACACATCTAAGAGAAGATGAAGAACCTGTTTTGGAAGATTTGGTATGGCAGGGTATAAATAGAAAAGAGAAAGAAAAAAAGGGTGGTGGTATAGATGTTATATCAAAAAAATATTTAAATACTGTTAAATGCCAAGAACATTTGTGGTTTGAAATAAGGTTGGGAAAACAAGAATGGATGGTGGCTATAGTTTATATAGCTACTGGAGATAGTCAAACTATAATGGAATGGAACAATAGCATATATGCGTGCCTAGTTAAGGATATACAGAGTTTTAAAGAAAAGGGGAAGAGAATAATGGTTATAGGAGATATGAATGGGCATATTGAAGAAATTGGTGATGTAGACAATAAGAATGGACAGCATTTGAAGGAATTTTATCAGAGAGAAAATTTGAGCATTGGAAACTTATCAAATATTTATGAGGGACAATACACATGGTCTAGGAATAATATATCCCACACAATAGATTATGTATTGGTAGAGAAAGAGGGAATGGATAAAGTACGGAAAATTAAGGTGTTTGATAATGAAGAGAGAGTCTATAATAGTGAAAGATGTGGATGGAGAGTGAATGATAAAAATAAGTTAGAAGAGTATAGAATACAAGTTGAAGAAACCATGGAAGAGTTGGTTGGAAATGAGTATGAGGACTGGTGTGATGAAATAGAAAAAGTGGCAAATAGGGTGTTAGGTGAGAATATTCAGAAGAATAAAAGTAATAGAAAAATGAGAGTTAGTAAAAGTGTAAAAGAGAGGAAAAAAGCATGCAGATAATATAAGTGTGCTATTAAGAACAAAGAAAGTGAAAAAGATATTAATGCTAAATGGGAAAAGTACTTAGAAAAGAAGAAGTTAGCTAAAATAGATAATTATAGAGAGAGAATGAAACTAAAAGAAGAAGTTAGCTAAAATAGATAATTATAGAGAGAGAATGAAACTAAATAGTAAATTATTGGGTGATATTAATAAAAGTGGAAGAGATGGGAGTAAAAAATTTTGGAATTACATTAAAAGGAGAAATTTAGGGTAGAGAGAGATAGTACTACTGGATGAGGAGGGAATAGAGTGTAGCTCTAGAGAAGAATTAGAGAGAATATTGAATAGTTATGTAATGGATTGAAACAATTTCCACCATTGTCAGTGTACATTTACGTTTTTAAATCAGCTGAATTCAAACCTTTATCCTTATCAAACCAACTTTTCTACAGTTATTCTTTCTTTCCGAGGGTGAATTTTTACAGTGACGCATATATTACTGATGGCCCTTCCCATACGAAGTTTTCCCGTAAAAAATCGAGTCATTCATCTCTTATATGAAGTTTTCCCGAACTTTGGGTCATTCAAAGGGGTAAGTGAAGAAACCGACAGCAGAACACACACATATCATGAATGAAATTGAACCCTCCCAGCTTTAACTTAACTTTTAATTAGACCTCTACGTTTATGGACAACGTATATATTTTTTTTCTATTCGTTGCCAAGTGCCAATCTCGTTATTTAACAAGAATCGTAGGGCCTATTAAATATTTATTTGATTCAGCCATTTAATTAGTTGCCCGCCTTAATGCTCAGGGTGTGGTAGCGCATTGCGCCGGAGAAGAAACGAAGGGGGGACGAAGTTTCAAATCAATTCTTTCTATAACTTTCTATTTTCTTTTACTCTCATTAAAGTTTAAAATAAACTTTTTAAAATCCTCATATACCTTTCTTTCTAATCTGTCTCGCTTTAAATTATCATTAAATTCACACCAGCACGCACGTGTATAAGATTTCGGAACATATAAATTCTATAACGTGTATCGCACTAAATCAATAATTTAATTACAGATCTACTAATACTTATTCAAAAAACATAATCAATAAATGGCACACATATACATGTAATAAATATTTTTAATAAATTGTTATTAAGGAGAAAACAACAACAAAAAAATTTAATAATACAGGTATATTACGAAATATTCTCGCAATTAGGTTGGATTAACTTTGAAAATTTTAAATGGCATAATAAGTGTATATTTACCGGTATAATATAATCTGAATAACTTGCGTATGTGTTTCCGAGTGCACTCGCAAAACAATTCCGGGGATCCTACCTAGGCAAATATAGCGTCCATCGCTTCCACTTAACATTTCATTCCTTTAGTCTCTCTAAAGTGGCATCTTCAATCTATTGTACCTTCTTCTTTTGGCTAAATTCCGGAATGGCAGGTTATCTACACTGGATTCAAATAGCTTTAGTTATGAAGGGGAATTGGAGATGTTGACTGTGGTAATTATTTACGTGGCATATGTAAAATGGCTGGAGTCCGAACACCGACCAGGCACGATGGTGATTCTACCCAATGCGATCCATGAGGTCACATATATTTAGTTCAGTTCGCACAATTTACTTCTCCAATTTTCTGCTTTTCAGCTAATGTAATAGCTTCTCCTAATAAATTTTCTTCAAAAATAATTTAGAATATCTGCACTTCTTACACGTCAGACTAGCAGAGCTCCACTGTCCGTTTTTTTTTAAAAATAATTAATCAATCCCAGTTGCCTCTCTCCTGATCGCTGGTATTCCTTTGTTTTCAAAAATAGATTTTCTTATAAAAATGTCAACAAAAGGAAAACCACTTAGCGATCTTGACTTTTACTTATCTACTTCTTTTTTTTTAAATTCCTGAACTTTTAATTACAAATTCTTTTGACGACTTTAACCAAACAAAAGAGATCAAAAATAATTCAATAACTAATGGCAATCCATGTTCATTTTTTTTAATCAAAATTATTTCTGCAAAATCCATTTAATTAAAACAAACACACACAAAAAAATATATCCATTCAAGCAGTTAGATTTTGCTTTCTTTATTTTTCGTTCTTTTTATTGAACAATGAGATCCGTTTTGCCAATTAATTCAGGAAGTTTATACTCACAAAAGAAACTTTTCTTTTACCTGCTTTAAAATCTTCTAAATTTTTACTTTCGTGTTCTCAACAATAACATTTACCTACATATACGTATGCCACCCATAGTATATGCCTACACCCCTCGTTCCAGCAAACACACGTGCGCTTGGTCTGTGCGACTTTTACAAATAATTATAGCATAATAATAAGATATAAATAAAGAAAAAAACATCTACAAATTACATTTTCGTTCCTTTTTTGTAACAGGGTTTGAACCCAGTTCCTGTTACAGGATATAGAAAAGATGTTAGATGTGAAGGACAGAGGGATAGAAAATATGAAAGCATATGGTAATGGGAATATTAGCTTTACAGAAAAGGAACTGAATAGATGTGAAGGACAGAGGGATAGAAAATATGAAAGCGTATGGTAATGGGAATATTAGCTTTACAGAAAAGGAACTGAATGAGGCAGGGAAGAAATTGAAAAGTGGTAAGGCAAGAGGGTTAGATGAATGGGCAGCAGAGATGGTAATGAATTTAGGGTATAGGGCAAAAATAAAGTTACTATCATGTTTTAATAAGATGGCACAGAAGAGAGTTTTTCCGGGTAGCTGGAGTAATACAAGAGTAAGATTATTATTTAAAGGAAAAGGTAAGGATCATAGAAAGTTAAATAATTATAGACCAATAGCGGTAACATCAGTTTTATATAAAGTTTTTCATATATGGTGGCTGGAAGAGTTGCAAAGTGGATGGAAGAAAATAATGTAGTGGGGGAAATGCAAGGAGGCTTTAGGTCAGATAGGCGTATAGGAGATAGTTTATTTGTAGTTACTCAACTTATAGATATGAGTAGAAATTCAGGTAAACAGTTATATATGAGTTTTATAGATATAGAGAAGGCATATGATAGAGTGAATAGAAGTAGATTATGGATAAGTTTAGCAAATCTGGGAATGGATAATTATAGACCAATAGCGGAAACATCAGTTTTATATAAAGTTTTTCATATATGGTGGCTGGAAGAGTTGCAAAGTGGATGGAAGAAAATAATGTAGTGGGGGAAATGCAAGGAGGTATTAGGTCAGATAGGCGTATAGGAGATAGTTTATTTGTAGTTACTCAACTTATAGATATGAGTAGAAATTCAGGTAAACAGTTATATATGAGTTTTATAGATATAGAGAAGGCATATGATAGAGTGAATAGAAGTAGATTATGGATAAGTTTAGCAAATCTGGGAATGGATAAAGCTTTAGTGGGTGTCATTAAGAAATCAATTAGGGGATATAGAATCAGTTAAAGTTTAAAATGTGGTGGGACTGAGGCAAGGATGCCCTATGTCACCTATTTTGTTTGTGTTGTATTTGAGTGAATTGGAGAGAGTAATAGAGAGTCTTGGAAGAGGGATAGAGATACCATTAATAGGTGGCAAAAGAGCATATACATTGTCGGGTCTTTTTTTTGCAAATGATGTCTTTTTGTGTGCAGAAAGAAGAGAAGATATGGAAGTTATGCTGAGGACATGCGCAAGGGTTGGTAAAGATATGGGGATTAAATTTAGTGAAGAAAAATCAAATATAATGATGGTGAATACTGGAGAAAGAGAAGACAAAGATTTCTTATTGGGGAATATGAAGTTAAGTGTGGTGAATAGATATAGTTATTTGGGAATCATCTTGAGTAATAAGAAAAATTGCTTGGATGAATGGGAGAAAAAATTGATAAATGAAGCAAAGAAAAGAAAGGGATTGATAAAGAAATTAACAGTGTTTTCATATAATAAATATGATGTAGCTAGAATTGTATGGAAGGGAGTGGCAGTAGCAGGGTTAACATGCGGCAATGATGCATTATGTGTTAGTAAAGGGGTTTTAGATTGCTTAGAAAAAGTACAAAGGGAAGTAGGAAGACATGCATTAGATGCTGAGGTGTGGACAGCAAAGGAGGCAATTCAAGGAGAAATGGGATGGTCAAGTTTTTATATGAGGGATGCAAAAAGCAAATTGAAAATGTTTGGTAGATTGCAGTTTATGGATAATAAAAGAATAGCCAAAATAGTATTTAATTGGGTTACAAGTAAAGGGCAGGCAACAAGGTGGGTGAGAAAGGTAATGCGGTATGCAGAAGATTTGGATAAAGAATTTATGTCAGTATACTTGTACAAAAGGTGGGATGATTGTGTTAGGAGGATTGTTGAGTGTTATAGTGGTAAGGAGTGGGATAGAAGAATAGATGCATTAATAAAGAATAGGGAGTTGGAGAGATGGAGAACTAGTATGGAGAGTAAAACGAGTTTAAATATATATAGAAGTAAACAGAACATTGGGTGTGAGTTAATTTATGATAATAATAAGGAAAGTAGTTTATTGTTTAAGGCTCGAACGGGATCTTTAGCAACAAGGGAATATACACGTAAATGAAAAAATATGGGTGATTTAGTCTGCAAGTTGTGTTGTGTAAGGAAGGCATAGAAAATATTAGGGATCTGTTACTTCAATGTAAACGCTTGGAAGCAGAAAGGGTACAAATAATGAAGTTATGGAAGATTAAATATGAACAAAGTGATTATACAGAAAGTGAGTTATTGGTTTCTATGCTAGGTTTGGGAAAAGATAAGGGGGATTTAGATATGAAGGTCATGGAGTTGACAAAGATTATGTTGTGGAAATGGGATGGAGCAGATTATGGGAAACCTTAGGGTGGTCAATGGAAAAGGAAGGTAAAGTGGCTAACAGGTTTCTCTGAGCATAGCTGCTGAGAGATTCCTGACTCCGATTAAGGAGAAGTCACAGTGCATCACATCACATATTACTGTTTTATGTCTCCAATTTGGTTTTTGGCTTATGGCTTTCATCACTGAGAATTGGGAGCAGTCGTCCTGGATCTTTCAGATGTAATGTAACTTTCCTCCAGCAGGTGTCTTTTTCTTCTTAGTTTTACTAGACATGATTTCTGTTTGGACTAGCAACATTATAGTAACATAAAGAAGTAAAATTTAGCTGCCGGAGGAAAGGCACATTAGATCCAGAGTCATTCTTTCCAGATCTAAACTCTCCTCCCTGATGAAAGCCGTAATCTAGAAATTAATCTAAGGATTTTGGATAGGATTACTCTGGATAAAGATTTATTAAACACTTAGATCAGGTGTTTACCAAAGCTTACACTAGGGGTCATATCTGTAATGAAACAAAAAAAAGTTGCAACAGAATACAACAACCAGAATTAATTAATTTGAATTTATTCATGTTTAGAAAATGTAGTTTATTTGGTGATAATTATTTTCGTTTTTTTATTTTTATTTTGGCAGATTGTTGTTGTTTTAGTTGGTACAAATAATTACCGTCACACTGCTCAGCAAGTTGTGGGTGGAATTGAGTCAATCGTTAGATTCATTTCTACTAAACAGCCTCAAGCATATATCATTGTTCTTGTAAGTACTTTAAATTCTTTATTTTATGCAAATGAATTACTTGGTATCCATAATGAGTATTTCGTTTGTTGCCACCATTTAAAATGTAGCACAAATTGTAAATGAAATTATAAATTGGCCAGATTTTATGTGTATGTGGTATACTATATATACCTGGTTTAGAAATAATTTGCATTATAGAATATTAATAGAGATGGAAGAAATGGTTAAAATACAAAATGCTAGTTGGAGCCAGAATATTCTAGTAATAGAAATGGTTTAGTACCCAGGAGGGAGTAATACTAAGGGTAGACTAAAATACGAACAGAATGTTAGTGATAAAAATAACTGAAACAAATATGAAATAGCTTTAGAAAAAAGTATGAAAGATTTTGATGATTACAATTAAAAGAAATTGATGTTGTAAAACATAAAAAGTGACAATAAGACTGTTTAAGGAATTATATATAACAAAAGGTTGTTTGCAAGAGTTAGAAATTATACAGTGAATATAAATATGCTATAAACATTAAAAAAAAAAAAAATTTCAATTAAATAGGAAAATTATTTGAATAAAAGAAAGCTGGCTAATATGAAAAATTGTAAAGAGAAAACGAAATTAAATTTTCAATTACTGAAGGTTATAAGTGAAAATGGAAGAAGGAGGTGTAAAAAATTTTGAAAATATATAAAAGTGAACAATGTAATGGAATTTGTAATAATATTATTAGATGGTGGGGAAGTGAAATGTAGCTCTAGGAAAAGACTACTAGAATTTTAAATAATTAAGTAATGAATATGTGAAAAATTAGTAACAATTATAAAAATGTATAATAATGAATGTATCTAATGACAATTCATCAGTAAAACGTGCTTTTGGAAGATTAACAAGCAGTAGAGGCCTGTTTAAAAGAAATACCTAAAATGCTGACTTAAAAGCAAGGGATACTCAAAAAATATCTAAACTAGCCAAATGGTGATAAAGAATAAGAATTTTTTTGGTAAATAGAAACTTCTAAACATCACATAATTACTATTTCCTATGCTTTCCCAAGCTGTTAAAATGTGATTTGATGTGATGTACTGTGACTTCTCCTTAAACGGAGTCAGGAATCTCTCAACAACTATGGCCCAAAGAAACATGTTAGCCACTTTACCTTCCCCTTCCATTCCCCAACCTAAGCTTTCCCATAATCTGCTCCACCCCATTTCCACAACAATCTTTGTCAACTCTATGGCCTTTATATCTAAATCCCCCCTTATCTTTTTCCAAACCCAGCATAAAAACCAATAACCTACTTTCTGTATGATCACTTTGTTCATATTTATTCTCCCATAACTTCATTATTTGTACCCTTTCTGCTTTCAAGCATTTACTTTCAATCAACAGATGCCTAATATTTTCTATATTTTCCTTACACAATTTGCTGACTAAATCACCCATATTTTTCCACTGTTAATTTCTTTACCAAACCCTTTCTTTTCTTTGCTTCATTTACCAATTTTTTTTCTCCCATTCATCCAAGCAATTTTCTTGATTTCTTGAGATGATTCCCAAATAACTATATCTATCCACCACACTTAACTTTATATCCCCCAATAAAAATTTTACATTTTCTCTTTTCCCAGTATTAACCATCATTATATTTGATTTTTCTTCATAAATTTAACCTCCATCTCCTTACCCACCCTTGCATATATCCTCAGCATAACTTCCATATCTTCTCGTTCTTTCTGCACACAAAAAGATATCACTGTACAGTAGTGTCATCTAGTGCAAACCTTAGTAACTAATGGATAGAAATTTTATGCACAAACCTTCTTGCATCCATTGATTACTTTGACTTAGAATGGAAGGCATTACTATACGGAGAATTTGCTATTGTTTTAACAGCTTTTATAAACATAGGAAATGATGATCATGTGATGTTTAAAGATGTAATAACAAACCTACCCATGGCATGATGTAGACTATGGTTATTAAAGAACCAAAATACATAGATAGTGAACTGGTTTCTGATCTGGTTGACTATACAAGTAAATAAGCTTGGAACAAAAACATTATTGTGTTTTTATTTTGGATTTGTAGCTTTATAGTTGACTAAAAAACTAAAAGGGAGTTGCTAGAGGATTGCATAAGATCCTAAAATTTAGATGCAATGCTCTCAGATCCAAGTTTCTTCACTGATGAAATCCACAAGGTATTAACTAATCTGTGGGTGTTGGATGAGTAGGCACTAGGTAGATATTTTATGTACAAATCTTACATTCATTGTTTACTCTAGATTGCATTGGATAACATTAGAAACTTACGGTGAAAACTAAGATACTTTCGTAGTAAATATAAAACAAACTATGACAACAAAAAAAGATTTGGAGAAAATTTCAATTGTAATCATTACATTACTTTTTTATTAGGTTAATGAAAACAATTTTTGTAGATGATGAAATATCAGGTACATCAGTGGCCAACACTTTCTATTCCACTTACCTTACAGTAATATAAGGCCAACAATAATCAAGAAATGATAGGTAAACAAAAAAAAATGATTCATCATCATAATAATGTCTTTCACTTTGCAAGAACAACATAGAAAAATATTACCAAAAGGAGTTGGAATCTATTCCTATACTCCCATTATCCATTTCAAATTCAACACCATCTGATTTTTGGATGATTGGGACTCTCAAGGCAACAGTATAGCAGTATAAAACAGAAAAGAGTGGTGATAAATCGAATCATTGAAATCAATAAAACACGGCATGATCTCTAACAGATTCTCTTTTTCTCGCTTTATTTTTGCCACCTAGTGTAAGCATTATTAATCATTAGATGCTTGATGGAAGTGCTTAATTAATCCCTATTCATTGCTGTACTATCCATATCCCCATATTAGTTATGCAACCTAATGTAAGTTTGAGTTATTAATAAATGCTAGATGGAGATGCTTAAATCTATCCACTGCTGCCCTATGTGATGTGATGTACTGTGGCTTCTCTTTAAACGAAGTCAAGAATATCTGGGCAATTATGCCCAGATAAATCTGTTAGCCACTTAATTTTCCATTCCCCACTCAAGTTTTCCCATATTCTGCTCCATCCCATTTCCACAACGTAATCTTTGTCAACTCTATGGCCTTTATATCTAAATCCCCCTTATCTTTTCCCAAACCCAGCATAAAAACCAATAATTCACTTTCTGTATAATCATTTTTTTCATATTTATTCTTCCATAACTTTATTATATGCACTCTTTCTGTTTTCAAACATTTACATTCAATTAACAAATGCCTAATATTTTCTATTCCTTCCTTACATAATTTAGAAAATAAATCACCCATACTTTTCCATTTACATGTATATTCTCTTGTTGCTAAAGATTCCCGTTCGAGTCTTAAACAATAAACTACTTTCCTTACTATTATCATAAATTAACGCGCATCCAATATTCCGTTTACTTCTATATATATTTAAACTCTTCTTACCCTCCATACTAGTTTGTCATCTCTCCAACTCCCTATTTTTTATTAATGCTTCTATTCTTTTATCCCATTCCTTACCACTGTAACACTCAACAATCCTCCTAACACAATCATCCCACCTTTTATACAAGTATACTGATATAAATTCTTTATCCAAATCTTTTGCATACCGCATTACCTTTCTCACCCATCTTGTTACCTGCCCTTTACTCATAACCCAATTAAACACTATTTTGGCTATTCTTTTACTATCCATAAACTGCAACCTACCAAACATTTTCATTTTACTTTTTGCATCTCTCATATAAAAACTTGACCATCCCATTTCTCCTTGAATTGCCTCCTTTGCTGTCCACATCTCTGCATCTAATGCATGTCTTCCTACTTCCCTTTGTACTTTCTCTAAATAATCTAAAACCCTTTTACTAACACATAATGCATCATTACCATATGTTAACCCTGCTACTGCAATTCCCTTCCATACAATTCTAGCTACATCATATTTATTATATGAAAGTACTGTTAGTTTCTTTACCAAACCCTTTCTTTTCTTTGTTTCATTTACCAATTTTTTCTCCCATTCATCCAAGCAATTTTCCTGATTACATAAGATGATTCCCAAATACCTATATCTATCCACCACACTTAACTTTATATCCCCCAATAAAAATTCTACATATGAAAATACTGTTAGTTTCTTTACCAAACCCTTTCCTTTCTTTGCTTCATTTACCAATTTTTTCTCCCATTCATCCAAGCAATTTTCCTGATTACATAAGATGATTCCCAAATACCTATATCTATCCACCACACTTAACTTTATATCCCTCAATAAAAATTCTACATCTTTTCTTTCCCTAGTATTAACCATCATTATATTTGATTTTTCTTCACTAAATTTAATCCCCATCTCTTTACCCACCCTTGCACATGTCCTCAATATAATTTCCATATCTTCTCTTCTTTCTGCACACAAAAAGATATCATCCGCAAAATAAAGACCCGACAAAGTATATACTCCCTTGCCACCTATTAACGGTATCTCTACCCCTTTTCCTAGTCTTTCTATTGCTTTCTCCATTTCACTCAACAACAAAATAGGTGACATAGGGCATCCTTGCCTTAATCCCACCCCATTTTTAACTTTAACTGATTCTATATCCCCTAATTGGTAAGTATAATAATTATTTTCATATAATTTCTTAATAATATTTACTAAAGCTTCATCCATTCCCAAATTGGCTAACCTTACCCATAATCTATTTCTATTTACTCTGTCATATGCTTTTTCTATATCTATAAAACTCGTACATAACGATCTACCTGAATTCCTACTCATCTCCATAAGTTGTGTAACTACAAACAAACTTATCATCAAATTAGTAGTGCCACCTAGTGTAAGCTTGAGTAATCAATACACATTGTGTAGCATTGCTTAATAAATCTTATCAGTGCTGGCCTATCCATATCTCCCTAGCAGTCTGCGGTGTATGAATTAGATTTAAAACATCTGGATGTTTTTTTTTGAATTTTAGGTTGATTGCTTGAAAATGAGTAAATAAAGGACTAAAGTTGGCTGCTGGATGATGAAAAAAATTTCAGGTGCACTAGCCCCAATCCAAACTCCTCATTGGTGAAGGCCTTAAATTAAAATTCTAGTTTAGAGGATATACTCATGCTTATACAAGATGGCATAAATGGAGTGAGAGAAAGAAGAACATTCGGGCTTCATAATAACATAAAATAAGCTTTTGTTATAGAAATATAAAAATTGATAATGATCTTTTTTTTTACAAAAATGTTATTTCGAACTTAGAACTCACCTAAGAAAATTAAAAATTGCATATCTAAAATAGTTTATTTCTCTATATATAATTTCATTAATTTAAATATATTGTTACATTGTAAAATTACAATTCAGAAATTATCTTCCGTGAATAGATAAAACTTTTGGATTGATTCACGGATAAGCTCTGATTAGTAACATATATTTACAGATTGTTTTATGGGTAGGATAATAGATTTACATTTGTGATAAATTATATAATGTTAATATACACAGTGTGACCCAGTGAAAAGGCAACTGGTTCTCTCTCTAATCGCCTGCAGTACCATCTTAGCCCATGATCATAGGGTAATTTTTTTCTGCATAATTATAGATTTTCAGCACTTAATCATAGTAGATTTACATTTATGATCAATTGTATAATTTATTTCTTATGCTAGCACATTACTGTTATTAAAACTAGTCTGAGGATATTGGATGAGTAGGCACTAGATAGAGATTTTATGCACAAGCCTTTTGGCATCCATTGGTTATTCTGGTTGGCACTGAGTGGCACTACTGTATGGAGAGTTTTGCCTGTTTTATCAATTATATAATGTTAATATACACAGTGTGACCAAATAAAAAGGTAACTGATTCTCTCTCTAAGTCATCTGCCAATACCATACTTATGTAGCAATATGGTTTACTTATTTGCCATAAAAATTTTAAGATGCCAGCATGTCTAGATCATGAAATGATGCAAAATATGACAGTATGTTTCATAGCTTAACTCTCGTTGGAACAACACATTAACATTAAATTTAGTTTTAAATCAGGCAGAACTACTACTGAACACTTATCCATGTTTCAAGCCATGTATGTTACTGAAGCCATTAGTCACAGAAACATTTTTAAGTGTTTTTCAAGATTTGGTGATAACATGATATGAATCACATCATATGTATATTTTTGCCGTAATTGGTGGTCCAGATGGACCCTAAAATGTTTTTGGTAAATAAGTAAACTGTTGCTACTTAACTTGCATTATTCAGAGATATCACTGCAGGCGCGTTGGAAACTATGTTGCTACATAACATAAATTATTTAGAGATATCACTGCAGGCATGTTGGAAAGGGAACCGGTCAATTTTTCACTGGAATGGACTGTGTATATATAGATTATGATGGTGACTAGATAATAGCGTGTGTTAAAACTTAATCGGGTAACACATTTATTATAAGGGCCATGAATTACGATGTTTTTATTTACCAGAACTGATGAAGGCTGGAAATTGAAATCGTTGATTAAAATAGCAAATAAAGATCCGGATAAAGTAAGTGACAATATCTATAATGTACTTTTCTCCATCAATTCATTCAGTATTACAAGTATCACAAAATTTGAAAATAGCAAATATTTAGATCTACTTATATTTTGATAGTAGTCAATGACAAAAAAAAAAACATTAATATAAAAAGCTCTATTTACTAGACAATTTAAATTTAAAAATACATGAATTTTTAAAAAAATATTCAGTTTTATTGGAATGATTAAATTAATAGAATATATAATAATGCCCTAGCATGCTTTGAAATATTGCCTTTAGGCACGTGTTCTGAAATAAAGATGGAGGTGTTTAAACCAAACAAATTCAAGAAGTTGCACACTTTGACTTTTATGGTTTGGTAACGCTTTCTAATTTTTCCGTGTAAACCGTGAAGATAATTTGAAGCAAAAAAATATTTTGGTAACATGCTAATTCAAATCATTTAATAATAAAAAACTTGAATATTTACTAAACTGGAAGATTAAAGGAGAAATTGGATACCACATTTAGGCGTCGAAAAAACACCTTAGTTATTAGAATCTAGATTTTATTTCTTTTTTGTACACCCTTTGGAAATTAATTGCAGAATAGTGGAATAAAATACTTATGAGAAATTTTCTCCATCTTGTATAGTAACTATATATTATTGCTATAATTATTTATAGTAAACTAGTTGAGCCAGTAACTTTGTTTGCATGAATAGAATAAAAAACGTAACAGTGTGTAACTGTTCTCAAGACTTATATATTTATGTATTATTTCCATGAAGTAATAATACATGAGATAACAACAGCAGTATCGCAAAAAGTATAACTTTTTACAATTAATTATACTAAATTATTCTTCCCGTATAAACTGTGATAAATAGAGTAGAAAAAAATTCGAAAAACATCAACTACTACTATAACTGTTTTTCCAAGCACTTTCAGTACTGTATACCAGAATCATGGTGACATATTGAAATTAAACGGTTATATTCCAGTGCATGCTCAGTGGAGTGTTGTGCTGATTGACGACTTTGCAATAAACCAAGCCTCATTCAACTACTTTATAATCATTTGATTTATTGCACACAGTACTGATATTTTGAGGATAAAACTTATACCTACAACTACTTTCATGATTTGAAAAAACAGAATTGACTTGCGAATCACTTTCAGATTTTTTTAGATTGATAAACATGCTGTTGCAATCGCATTAATACATTAACCTTCGTTTCACTGTAATAAATAGCATTACAACCAATTTCTTTGCAGGCAATTGAATAAACCACTTCATACCTCTTCATTTCTTCCACACTATCCTTTGAATTATTTATTAGTCTATTTAAACACAAATGTGATTGGAATCCTATATTATAATTTTTATATATTTTGTAACTTTGTTCTTATAGATCAGGGATAGGCATCAAGTCAATCATGATCCACCGGTCAATCGCAAAGCCAATTTTAGTCAATCGCGAGGCCAATCTGGCAAAAGCTGTCTAGTAACGAGAGAAACAAATTAAGTCAAGATTTTCAAGTTTTTTTGTTTTTGTTGTAAATTTTTTTTCAATTCTAGATAGGTGAAGTCCACTAAGTCGTATTATTATTGAAAATAATATTTTTAATCTTGGCTTAATGTAGCTAATTTGAATTAATAAATATTGTTAATAATTACTCATGTTGCTTTAATTTCTCCGAACACGAGTTTTTTGGCCCGTTAAATAATTGTTATTTTTTATCAGGTAGATATATAAAAAAAAGTATGTATTTCACACCTCCCTCCACTTAGACTATGCCTATGACAACAAGTCAATCGCAACACATTTTTCAAATAAAAAGTAGATCTTATGAACACAAAAGTTGGCCACCCCTGTTATAGATGGTACATAAGCCAAACAAAAACAATTTTTGTCCTTTATTTTTTACTAAATTTGATAAAATCTTAGGGTTTTAGTATAAATATGTATTTATGAAATGAAATTTTACTTTAGCTTTATCAAAAAGTATACTTGTCTCCATTTCTATATCGTGTATTGCAAGCACAGACTACAGCATATTTTGTAATTATTTAAACTATTTTCCAACATCTGTAATCTTTTAATCAGTCTGCCCTCTTTTTGTATTTTAATGAAGTCATTCAAAAATTATTACAATGTCAATGCATTTTGATATTGCAAATTACTAAAGTTTTTAAACTGTTCCATAAAACGAAAACCCATAGCTTATATAATTCTCCAAGAAAAAAAAAAGTCATGCAAGATTCATCAAGATCAGTGCAATATTTGATGAATTATTAAATATATTTATATAATAATAATTTTAAAATTATTTTTTTATTATTAGTTCATTAATTTTTATGGTAATTAGTCTATTTAAAAATATTTTTAATAATTTAATTCAGTACAATATTAATATTATCTATGTTGTTTATTACTTTTTACAATGCTTTTTTTACAACCCAGTATGACTGTTTCGATTGTCCCGGCAATCTTCTTCAGAACTAAAACATAATACAAATACATGAATACAAATATACCCGAACATAAAATTTTCCGTTTTACAAAAAAAAAAATCAAGTCAGATGTCACATGACCTAATTAAAACAAGCTTGTATTACAAATGTTATATAAAGAACTCTCAAATAAGCTCTTAATAAGCTTTGCAGAATATCCCTAACCCCAGACCGGTTTCTGCTACTGGCTTCCTCAGTGAGGTGCTAGAGCATTCAAGCATTAGATTAAAAATACCAGGACAAGCGCAGCACTTTATCTAATGGATAACTATTAAGTAGAAAATTTCAGATTTTCTACTTAATAGTTATTCATTAGATAAAGTGCTGGGTTTGTCCTGGTATTTTTAATCTAATGCTTGAATGCTCTAGCACCTCACTGAGGAAGCCAGTAGCAGAAACCGGTCTGGGGTTAGGGATATTCTGCAAAGCTTGTTAAGAACTTATTTGGGAGCTCTTTATATAAAATTTTATATATATACATATATTCTATTTTATAAATTATATTTATATACCCAAATATATCTTTACAAACCTTTCTATATAATTATTACCTTTTATATATTATACATTTTAATCTTTCTTATATTATTTATTTATCAATCAATACTATCTATAATCATATATATATTTTTTATTTTATTCTTATTAATTTTTTAATATTTAACTCTAACATTATA
Source organism: Epiperipatus broadwayi (assembly GCA_028023455.1). Taxonomy (NCBI): domain Eukaryota; kingdom Metazoa; phylum Onychophora; class Udeonychophora; order Euonychophora; family Peripatidae; genus Epiperipatus; species Epiperipatus broadwayi. Next base: position 6,445,480 of record JAQFVV010000057.1, on the reverse strand, counting down.
TATTCATGCATTTATATTTTACATTATTATTATTCATTATATTAACATTCAATATGTATAATTTTCTTTAACCTATAATATTATTTTTTAATATATTTTTTAGATTGTATTTAGTAAATTTGTTGCATTTTTATTTCAGACAATTCCGCCTCGAGGTCATGGACCCAACCCTCTCCGAGAAAAAATTAAAGAAATGAATCAATTATTACCCGGAGTATTAGCAAATATTCCCAAAACTCAAGTAGTGAATATTGATAATGGCTTTATTCAGACAGATGGATCCATAAGCCACCATGATATGTATGATTTTTTACATCTCACTCGTCACGGATATCAAAAGGCCTTTGAACCTGTATATGACCTCATTTTACAACTGTTGGTTGAGTGAATAGGCTTATTTTTTGTCAGAGTGGTTTATATGTGCATTATTCTAGCAAAAAGAATACAACTTAACCAACCAGTTTGCCAATGTTTTTTGTAGAAATTATGTACTCATTTTCAAAATGGAATTTTTTATTTTATTTTTTATTTTTCAGCTAATGTTAAAACAAAGCAATTATGTGGTAAATATCAAATTCGGGACCATAATTAAGATGATGCACCATCATAAGAAAGAAACTCAATTCATTTTATTAACATCGTTAGTTCCTTTCAAAGTATACTTAATAAATATGCGTATCACAAACGCAAAAAAAAAAAAAAATTATATCATGATGAAAAAATGCTAGCATTCGCAAGCTATCCGAAATATTGTTTCTTTTTAGAAACAAATAAATATTGGAATTTTTTTTATATAAACGTAAAAATAATATATTTGAATGTTATTTTTATAAATTTTATTGCTATATAATAAGTATTTGAAAAAAAACAAAAAAATATTGGATGTGTTTTACAAAAAAAGTAATTTATATACCATTACGTTGTTTTTATTAATTTAAAATGCCATCACGTGTCAGCCATCAAAATTATTTTACAAATGAATCGTGTACGAAGTGAATTCATTAGTCATCAGCATCGCTATCACATAAATGTATCAAAAGCACTAAACGAGAGCCTTATTAAACTGTCTATTGGAGATAACGTGTTGTGTTTTTGAATTAAATTCATGACATGAGCCGTGTATTTTAAAAGTGGATTAAGTCTTTATTTTTAAATCGTGATAATTAAGCTTTGCACTTTACTTAATTTTAAAATATTTTTCTGTTTTCAAAATCTTTTTAGTGATTTTGAATATGTAGGCTGCAAATGATTTAAAAATGGAAAAATAATAGCAAAATTGTACAAATTATAACGGCAAATTTGTTTTGTTTTTTTTTGTAAAAAATGGACTTAGGCCATTTTCAAAATAAAAGCTCATATTTGAATAAGCGTATAATTCCCGTGCATACAGCTAGCTGAAATTAAATATCAAATCACTTCCTTATGCCATCTGTGAATAAAGATATAAAAATTAAACTCTTGCTCGAGCAGCAAGTCCTGTTAGCCGCAATGATGTTAAATATTCAGTGATAGACCTATTCAAATAAAGAGAATGAAATTTAAATTCGTCTTTTTTTGTATATGTATATTAAACGTGTTTGTTTATGAGCAATTGAAGATCATTGCTAATTTAAATTTCACACTGTTCGTTTGAAGGGGTCTGGCTTTCAATTCAAGAGATACCTTTTCGACTGGCTGCTTGAGAGTTGGACTTTTATATATTTATTCTCAGTGAGTGAAGCGGAAATTTCTTAACGTTTGGAGGAGTGATTTGATATTTCAGTATGTGTACAAAAGTCATCAAAGATCAACACCTAACTAGTTTCCATATCTTAAACGCTTCACAACAGTTAAAGTTTAAATAAACCAATAGAATAAAGGCTAATTCAAAAAATTCATCTTTTATCAACGCCGAGTTGCCTTGATGACAGATTGATGCCATTTTATGGGTTTATATTAACTTTGACTGTTGTGAAGTGATTTAGATAGGATATATGAAAGAAGTTTGCTACCGCAGTAAGTATAGGACAACTAGTCTCTCTGAAAAAAAATGTATTCAACAAAATCTTCTAGGTCATGAATATTGAAAGTGGCAAATGTTTCTCACCATTATTACGGCAATATGTTGATCCTGATATTCTAATCAACTGTTTGCATTCCTCTTAAGCCAATTTTGAATTTGCAGAAGAACTAACCAGGGAATTGATATTCTGATATTATCAATTCCTAAATTCCTTGGAGAAAAGCGATTGATGACTTTTTTGTCTTTAAACATCCTGCAATATCATCTCTGAAACAATATAAGGATTGTATAATGCCAGTTTAGCTGTTCGCTACAAAAGTTTTAGGGCAGTGGTGTGTCTATTTCACTGGTTCGTCCATGAATGCTTCATTGTGTTTCTTAAGTTAGCCCTCGATACAATGTGCTGCATTAAATTTTGTTTTAGATTGATAAAATTTTTGCTGAAACATCTGAAATTCTTCGAAGGTGTATGGTGATAAAGCCATGAGTCGTTAGAATATTTTTAAGCAATTTATGAGGTTTTGTGATGGAAGAGATGATCTACAAAGGTACAAAATATGCTGCCCTATTTTATAATCATAGCTCATTATTTGTGATGAAAGGCCAAACTATCTTACTACAAAACACATTTATTAATTCAGAAATGGCCATTGTAAGCAGCCTGGAGAATCAATTAGGACACACTTTTTAGGAAATTTCACACATTATTTTAGATCATATACAGTAATGAAATGCATTGTTACCCAGCTATAAAATATTCATTAGTAGCTAACTTCTACTGGATTACGTGCAACCTCAAGAAAGTTGGCGAATAAATGTATTTTGAACTTGTACAGCTTTTAATTTAAATTTTAAAAATAAGTGTACCTGAAATAACTAAAAATTGTAACTATTATTCTTATAAGTTCTATTATAATGTTTTACTACTTTTAATCAAAAATCGTGAATGTAGCTTAGTCAATGATTAGTATTTAAATGATAATATAAATTGTAATATATTTTTTTAGACAATGTGATGTGTATATGATCTGATGTTGGCATCTGCATTTTATGTTAGCATCATCAATAGTCTTCTGTCCCATGGTCAGGGGTCCAGAGAGTAATCACATCCAATTCATCCATTTTTTTCTCTCCATTCTTTTCCTTGCTCAGCTCTTCAATTCCATGCAACTATTCCCATCTCATAACCAGTAATGTTAATCTTTTCTGTCCTTCTTTCTTATTTCCACTCACCATTCACTCCAAAACATCTTTCATTAAACTATATATCCAATCCAGTTTCTATTTCTAATTTCCTCAATCAATCTTCTTTCTACATTTACTCTTCAAAATTTCGTTATTTTATTCATCCAACTGATTTTTTCCATGCTTCTCCATGACATCTCAATGGTTTCCGATTTGTTTCTAATTTTTTTACTTATCCACATTTCACAACCATTCAATAGCACACTCCACACATATCATTTAATCTTTTCCTTAATTCTCTTAAAAAGTCCGCGAAGTATTTTTTTAATCTTAATAAATGCCTCCTTTGCCACTCATTGTTACTCTTCTTTTAACTTCACTCAATCAACTATCCAAATATCTAAATCCCTTTACCCCTTAAATTATGTTATCACAAATTTCAATTTGCAATCTTTTATGCTTTCCTCCCTATTTATAAGCACTTAAGTTTGTTTTAGTTTTTAAATTTTATTCTGCTTAAAGCAAGTTTATGTAAGTAACTGTGTAAAGAGTTTTAATAACAATACTTTAATCATTTCATTGTCTGTTTATTTACTATTGTTTGCCTCTCTTTAAATATAATTTATTCTAGCATCTTAAAATTTAAAATGTACTCCTAGTTGCTATTAAGTAAGGAAACTTCTGATATTAATTAGTATTTTGGCTGTGAAAATCTCTCTTCCTTTTTTTTAATCCTGATAATTTTTTAAGTTTTAAAAAATGAATGAAGTTGTAAGGAATATAATTTTTAAGTAAATTAGTTTTAAATATTGATTCTTATTAAGCGCGATGTCAGCACGTAATACTTATATAAGGCTAAAACCTTAGTACATGCGCCTTGAGTGCCTAATTTTAGCAAGAGAAAATAGGTTGAGAGATAAGAGGGTCCCTCTTATCTTTATAAAGTCGAATTTTGCGTTATGATTTGTAGAGGTCTCTCTTGCTAAAATTAGGCACTCCAGGCGCATGGACTGAGATTTTAGCCTTATATAAGTAAATTAGTTTTGTAACTTAAATTCTATCACTCGTTTAAATGTCTTTATCTAACTTATTTGTGTGGGGGAAATCTTGTAACTAATTTTTAACACACTTTTATCAAACTTTTTTTTTTTTTTTTTCAGAATTTGTGCGCATGTTAACGAATAATGATAATGCATTATTTCAGCCCTATCTAGACTAATAGTGCTGATGGGTAGCATTTTGAACCATAATGAAATCAGTTTACTAAATTTTTAGTAATGCAGGATGAAGATCTTTATGTTCTAACCGTCTTCTCCAATCTCTAGCATCTCCATATCACCCTTGCTTATTTCTTTATTCATCCATTTCACATGTGGTCTCTTTCTAGATCTTTTAGAATCTCTTGGAATCCTGTTTAAGATATCAATTGTACATCTATTATCATCTCTTCTAGCAATATGTCCAGCCCAATGCCATTTTAGTCTTTTAATTTTTTCAATGATGCTAGTAATACCCGTTTATTCTTTCACTCATGTATTTTGTTTTTGATCTCTTATTATTCATAACATGCATCTCTCCATACTTTTTGAGTAGTCTAAAGTATCTGCATTGCTCTTTCGTTAAGTGTCCAAGTCTCAGATCCGTAAGTAAGAACTGGTAAATACATTTATTAAAAACTTTTTTTAAACACATAAGCATATTTCCTTTTAATATTAAGTTATTTCTACCAAAAGCACTCCAGCATGTTTCTTAAAAATAAGCTTTTATTGAGTTTTATGAATAATTCAATAAAAAGTGCTTACAGTTAATTCAAATAGAAAAAGGGATGAAGAATGAAATTTGAATTTCTCATGATTGTTTAATTAAAATGTTTTTTTTTTTAAAAAAAAAAGAAAAAATCGGTGCCTTCATAAACATAAAAATCTTGGTAAATGGATTTTTAATATGGGCAATTTTCATTCAAATATTGGAAATAGGATGACATTGTTTAGATTCTCAGCTTTTAAATTTGAATATGAATCGTTACGAAAAGTCAGTTGCACAATAACCAAATACTAAAAAGTAAAAAATAATATATAGCTCGTAATTGATGAATTCTAAATAAATCCAAATAACAGACATTTGTTGATATACAACTATATAATCAAATCAATTTTCATTCATATATGGATCTTCTCAAGATGCCATTTTTTAAATTTATCATGTGGCAAAGAATGTTCTACAGTTTTATAACTCTAGTGGCCATCACTAGAAACTCATGAAAAAATAAATATATATATTTTAATGAATTAAAAAATTAATTTTTTTGATTTTTAATGCAGTAGTCAACATCACATGTTTTATCTTGTTTAGATTTGAAGAACATTGTGAAAGAGATTCAAAACAATTCATGATCTCTGCTCATCTGCTTCATAGATAGAATTAAACAATTTCTGTAGATGTAAATCAAAACGGAATGTAATCCTGTATAGTTAATGACTGTCGAATTAATTTTATAATAGCAGAATTGAAGGGTTTAATAAAGTTACCAATGAATCTGCCTCGTAGTTGAATTTTTTGTAGGTTTTTTTATATTTTAACATGTCTAAAAAAAAATCTGTATGCTAAATAAATGAAAGAGAGTCTATCATTTGTTTTAGTGATTGGTGCTAATTTGTCAACTTGATATTCTTAGAAAGACTTTATATCCAATTTGATGTAAAAGAGATTGTTTCTTTTTTTGGATTTTGTAACATATTAGTTAACAACATGCTATGTGGATCCATCCATCCCGGAGCTACGTGCATCAACGTTTATATTATTTTCGCTATGGCTCACCTTGCTCTGGATCGTCTGCTTGATTTATATATTGATAAAAATTTTAAAAAATCGGTAAGAGGGACCAGAATTCCTCCCCCCTACATCTTGGAAGCCACATGGAAACTGATTGTTATGCCCCCCCCCCCTAGGGATGATGCCTTGCATGGCTAGATGAAAATCTCCTACTCTGAAAACAATGACTAACTAGCTAGTGTGCATTCCTTTAGGATTGATTATGTTTTGTCTCCCTCTTTAAGCCTAACCCTCAGACCCTGGGGATTATAACCCTGGAATTCATGCTGAAAGGTCTGGTTTACCTATGTAATTCTGTGGGTTTTTTTCCCATGAGCAGAACTTTGGAGTTAACTTTATACATTTTGAGTTATGCAAACTTAATCACCAATTTCCAAGATATCAAATTCAGGGCCCTTTTCTTGACTTCTATGAACATTTAGTCCTTTTAGATTGTGCAACACAAGTCGTTTCATCATTGAACTTTTCCTTTTCTTAAATACCATTTAATGTATCCCATCAATAATTTGATCATATGAGTTGTATTCAAATTTCAGAATAAATTTTTCTATATTTTTATAAAATTAAAAAAAACTATATTTTAATGATAAAAGTTTTTGTTTCAATCTGGAATAAATTGCTTTGAGTAATAACAAAAACTAGAAAATCGTGAACTTCTTTGAAGTTCTACTTTGGGAACACTGATTTTAAACTATCAAAAGGGTGATTTCCCCGACAACGTAATCCTTGTTTTGTAATAGCTTTGGAGAAAAGTGACTTAGCACATTGTAACATACAAATGTCTAGTCATAAAAGTTGAGAATCCACTTCCATTTTAGTTCCATATCCCTGTTAGATATTACGGGAGTTATAATTACCCGTAGATATTATAACATTGGACAGAGGGACACTCTACAAGGGATGTGTGTAATTGTTGATTATGTAGAAATTATCAATATAATGATGGCTGTATTGCTCGCCTTCGGTAATGATATTTTGAAACAAGAATGACCATATCATATATAGAATGCTATCAGTCAGTTGTTAATATAAAACTGAAGTTTAAGATTAACTTATCTTTTGTGATTTAGTTCGATTACATCCTTTTTTTTTTACATTTGATGATCATTATTTGATGTAATATATATTTCAAAAGTCAGAAAAACTCTGAACGTGCTGAAATATCAAGCCAGCGATGGATAGTTCTGGAGAAATCTTATTGGTATAATTTCCAAGAGTCAAATGATGATTAAACAGCATCTAATAATAATAACAACTTAATATTAAATGGAAATATGCAGGTTTTTAATAAATGTATCGTACCATTTTTTTACCGAGGAGCCCAACACAAACTTCAGACCACTCAATAAAGTATGGAGAGATATATGTTAGGAGTAACAAGAAGAGATTGAAAATGAAATACATGGGTGAGAGAACAAACAAGTGTTACTAGCATCACTGAAAGAATTAAAAAACTGAAATGGAGTTGGGCTGAACATATTGCTAGAAGAGGTGATAATAAATGGACAGTTGAAATTTTAAACCGGATTCCAAGAGATTCTAAAAGATCTAGAAGGAGTCCACGTGTGAGATGGACAGATGTGGAGAAGAGAGGCTAGATATCAGAGATGGATTGAACTTGAAGAAACCATCCTGCAATTAATCGATAATGGTTAAAAATAATTATGATATATATATATGAAGGATGACTTGGTCGCTCTCTAAGCTACCTACAGTCTAAATCAACACAATTGTTTCATAGCAACATAGTTTATTTATTCACCACTGAACTTTTAATGTGCTACTGTATCTGGTATACAAGTTATGGCAAGAAATGCGACTGTATTTTATATCTTAACTGACAACGGAACAATACATTAACGTTAAATTTTATCTGAGCTTATCTGCTTCTAAAACTTTTTAAATGACTCAAATATTTACGACAGTGAAGTCAGAAGTCTCGAAAACATTTTTAAGTAGGTTTATAAGATTTTATAATGCCAGGGAAAGTACTGAAGATTATCTACGGAGATGCAAAATACATTCCAAGTTGTAACTCATGATCCAGATACAGTAGCGTTTTAAAATTTTGTGGTAAATAGCTAAACTGTTCATTGTTCGAACTGCAATCTTTGAGAGAGAACCAGTTAACATTTTTGGTGGAACATATTGTATATGTCAAAAAAAAATTAAAACAAAAATTCAAGATATTAAAGCATTACAATGAAGTCAGTGGTTGTTGTTTATTAATTAAGTCATTCTATTCTCGCATCTTATATTTAATTAAAGCTATGTAATGAACTTTAATAAGAGTTGAGATTTTCCCCTTTATTTCTATATTTGCTCTGACTATATACTTATATTAAACTGGAAATAGATAAGTATCTTTGTAAACGTTACTGAACATTCTATTATATATTCTCATGTTACGCATATCGTAACAAATTGATTGTTCTAGAACTAGGAATGTAATCAGTGCAGAATTTTTGGGTCTGTGGTCTTAGGGTGTTGTGAACAATTAATTAAGTTAAGAATATATTACATTTACTCTTCTTTGCCACAACAAGCTTCTAATAGGTTTTTAAACTTTAAAAAACTTTTGTTTCTTTATTATGTTTTTAATTTATAATATTACATAGGTATTCACATAGATGCACACAAATACACATTTGAATCAATACATATGTTACATAGTGATAATTTAGTTACTGACCACATAAATTTTAAGGTGCTAGCATGTTTAGATTATGAATTATGACATAAAATGTAGTGTTTTCATTTCATTATCAATTATCTGCTTTCGTGAAATCTATTCCTGAAACTTCAATGCGTACATAGTGTAAATAGACTCAAATATTTCAGCAGCAGTTTTTTTTAATTTTAAAATATTGTAACGTTAGCGAGTTGTTCCATTGTGGGTTAAGATATGGGACATACTGTCACATTTTATAATATAACTCATGATCCATACATGCACCTTAAAATGCTTGTGGTGGATTACTAAACTGTGTCATATTTAATACACACATTGACATTCAGCTTGAGAGAACCAACCACAATTCACTTTTTTTACTAGAACAAACAACATATATTTTTAAATCTATTTTTACTATATCTGCTTTTAATTTTATCAAGTGTTTTGTGTGTCTTATTTCTTTTAAATTTTTGCCATCTTCAAGTGTTTTTCCCCTTGTAATTAGAATTAAAGAATAGGATATACTATATTTGTTTACAAATTATCTTTATTCATTATGTTCTACTTTCAAAAGTTTTTGTTTTTTTCGCTTTTCAATTTTTTAAGTTTTTGATTATATGTTGCTATTTTTATAAAAGTCTGAATGTTCTCCGAAAATTTAAAATAAACAGTTCAACAAGTCCATCTTCTGTTTTGATGCTTGTTTTATTTAACTTAATCAAACAAGCATTGTTACAATAATAAAGATGGATTTTTATAATTATTTATAATTTTATCAATGCATACAGAAGAATATAGGGTGAAAGGAAGAATGGATATGGCCAGTAAAATAAGTCGTTCGTTTATGAAATTTGAGATATCTTTGACTGTTGATTGTATTTATACAAGCAACCGGGATGGGGGGAGAGTGCAGTAAATTTTAAAATGGCTAAATGGCTTTATCAGAAGTTCATAAGAAGTTGGAGTTCTGAAAGTAGGATCCATGAACCCTGGGTTTCAAATCCTCTGCACTAATAATTTAAAAAATTATATTAAAAGATTTCATTTATATTTCTGAATCCGTAATATATATACAAATTGTTTATAGAATTAATGATAGTAGTATTTGATTATATTTGTTTTCTTTTTTATGACACTTATACTTAGAAATTTTGGGGAGCTAGTTTAGATTTTTATAAATATATTAAACAACCTCCACTCCAGCACACATTCTTTTCAAATCATATGAATAAGATACAATAAAAGACAAATGACCTTTGTCTTTAATTGTATCTTATTTATATATGATTTGGAAAAAATGTGTGGAGGTTGTTTAATACATTTATAACGATATGACGCAGAGAAATGTGAATAACTCTGCGTGTGTGAATTTTAAAAAATCTGATATATTAATCTTTAACTGAGGTTTATATTTAGGCTAGAGACCATCTCTAGTTTAATAAATGATTATTAATAATCATTACTGTATTTATCTGGAGTGGTTGATGTCAAAGTTGTGAGTGGGTTAAGTTTGACATTTATAATTCAAAATGTAACAATTTAGAATTGAAAAATACTCAATAATGTAAGAAATTATACAAGTAATACGACAAGTATATTAGAGAAAATTTTCTAAAAAAAGAATTAGAATGATAATAAAGTAGGGTGACTTTAAATTAGAAGTGAGTTAATATTTATTTATAAATGGTATCCTCTTGATCTTTGTATACTGTTCTGCTCATGTTTATTTATCAATGTGGTTATATTGTTTTCTTAGAGTATGTACTTTGAAAATGACTATATAAGTCAAATAATTGGATACTTGGGTATTATCCTGTCTGTCAAGCTTGGCAGCCATTTTTTATTTAAATATACACATTCAAGGACCTACAAATTCCATTCAGACGGTTTATTTCAATCTTTTTATATTGTAATGTTATCTTTTCATTTTTTATATTAAAAAAAATAATAAAGGGGAAATATAATTAACAATAATAAATAAAAGATAAACATAATATGTAAAAACTGACGTCTGTATATATATATAAACAGTAATCAAATACCCTCACCCTTTACATGCATTATTTATAAAGAAGGGTGATAATATTTGATTACTGTTTTAATATATATCAGCATTTGCATGTCTTTCAGACATTTAGCCTGTCTGAATTACAAGCCACGACATGAAATATGACTGTTTGTATCTTAAGCTATGATGGAGCAATGTGCTAATAATAAATGTTGTTTTAAATTAGGCAAAATTACTATTGAATCATTTGAAATGATTCAAACTTTATGGCAGTCAAATCATAAGTAGCGAGAACATTCTTAAGTTGATTGCAAGATTTTACGATGGCAGGGAGAGCTTTGAAGATAATCTATTAAGGTATGAAACATCACATTTTAGGTCATGACTAGATCCACAATGCCTTAAAATTTTTGCTGTGAACAGCTAAAGTATAACTCATGCATTGATTCATAGATAGTGCTGCAGGCAGCTTAGGCAATTTTTTGTTTCCAGAATCTAGAAATGCCCTCTGACTTTATGACTACAACCAAATTCCAACTGAAGAAGTATTGCTATAATAATATATTTGTAAGCAGTCAAATACATGGTTGAATCATCTGTGAGAATCTTCATTTTAAACTAACACCGTTTTGTAAATTAAAATAACAGAAAAGTAATAAGTACGTGAAATGGAAAAAATTCGTATGGTCTTTTGTGAGAAATGGATGTAAATATGATAGTGTGGATTGATCTCTATATATGGGATGTATATTATCTCACACTGCCTTGATGTGATTGATGTTTTATTTATTAGAAGTAAAGTGAAGGTTTTATGTATATATATATATTGTTATATATAGAACTCGCAAAACAAATTAAATTAGGTCACGTGACATCTGATGTCTTCATTTATAATCAGGATATAATGAACCGATTTTTAAAATATCACTTTATGGAAGTCTACATAAGAATACATACTATCCTCGTAATCTAATTTCACCTGTTGACATACCGACATTGTTTGATTTAGAGCGTATGTCCACTCAAGAAGATAAGATAATTATGTATTTAATTGAATAAGGCAAGACTTAAATAACAGCACAGATACTAAATTTGATTTGAAGTAATAAAATCATTTACCACAATGTCACGTATTAGTGCTGCACTGACATTTCGCATATGTATCAGTCCGGCAATAGTTGTTGAAATCTGCACAGGACTTGCTGACAAAATTAATCGATTAATTACAGATTTACTTGGAAAAATAATTTTATTCGGTAGAAGTGAAATAAATGTCTACAGATATTTTTTCATGAGCTCACGGCATTGTTTAAATTGTGAAATGAAGAGAAAATGAAAATATTTGACTAATAACTTCCTCATTGGAATATTAGCTAATATTCACTTGCAAAATTAATTTATTTACTTTCTTAGATTTATTACCAATTCAGATGGAAGCCAGTCCCTACTGTGTGTGTGAGTGGTGTAATTGAAATTACACTACAGAAATATTCATTGAATGGATAATCTGTAGTCTAATGAATGACTAATTAAAATACTTTTATCAAAATTGTGAGACAGTAAGTTTGACACATTACTTAAACTGTAGTAATTGGCTATTGGTACAGTCGAAAAACCCACCAAAAGAACTGCAAGTCGGATCCAAACTCAGGTGGTTCAAAACAATTCAAACCCAACTCAACAGCTCAGGTTAGTAGAAATCTAAATCGACGGCACAGTGCTATGCGCCAAGAAACTAGCTCAATGGTTGGTGAGGATTAGAGACCCCTGAACTGACACTAATATCGGATGATTAATTAACTTAAAATACTTTTTTAAATCTAATCATATGTATATGTTCAGGTTGCCAACACAGACAGCGAGTATTAACATTAAATAATTATATAAGAAACCAAGTGTGTTGAGAAAATATTTAATAATAATTTGTTTTGTTTGAATTTTAAATAATGATTATATTAATCACCTTTAACAAAATTTATAATTATAATAAGAGTGGCGGTCCTCATTATATGCCAATGAATATTACGCAATATTTGAAAATCTATGTCTATGCCCCAACAAGGAATAAAAGGCAGATAAAGGTATTCATTAGTAAAGGAAATTTTTACTCTAATTTTATACGAAAGAATGTGATATTTATTTTCACATTCGCAAATCCATTCATGAAGAGCAAGATACGTATTTTAGGGCATAACTTTAATCTTTATTGGAAAACTTACTGAGAATTTGTTGGACTTTAATTTAAATCACTTCCTCACGAATTATGAGCATCAGAGCGGGCTTTACTGGAACAAAGGTAACGGTGCTGACGAATTATGAGCTTCAAAGTAAAATGAACATGAAAGATAATAGCTAGTCGATAATCGAAGTCCTATAGCGGCTTGCATTTGACAAGTCTTATGCCCTTTGACTAATATGAACAGGAGAGGAAGTGCTTTCTTACTCGATAATTTAAAATAAATATCACCGACCAGCCTAATGGAGCGGAAGATTGCCCTATGTCAGCAACGTTGAAGATGATTACTTACTAGTCACCGTTTGAGAACTAAAACCCAATTATAGAATGCTCTACATGATGACTTGATCAAATGAATTAAAGTCAAACGAGCTTTTAACTAAAACTTTTAATGCATTATAAAATTATATTAATCGTGCCCTTCCTGAATCTAAATAGCAAGTAATTGAAATTTGAATTAGAATATATTTGATTCCTTTATCGCCCTTTCAAAATATTTTAACATTATATATACGAATAAATACATATTGGTAAACATGAGAAAATAACTGGGGCATAGATTAGAAATGGAGCTAATAATTTATTATTAGCCAATTATAAAAACACAATAATTTCTTTCGACTCGATGATTGATAGAACTATAAATAGTTCTAATGGACGAGAATTATCAGATTTAATATATTTTCTACGTAAGGCAACTAGAACAAAGGAGTTTATTGAGTCGAAAGATTATTGGCATATAATTAAAATAACATTAATAAATTACTTAATAAACATAAAATAAATGAACCGCGAAGTAAAAAAGGAGAAAGTTAAATTTAAAGACTAGATATTGAGAGAATTTATATATTTTAGAATAGCATAAATAAAAGTAAGTTTACACAGAGATTATTACATTTATAGAATGAAAAGAGCTCTTAAAGGGAGTGTAAAGTTCGGAACTGGCCAGAAAGTTTAAGGTTCATTATGGAAATATATTACCCATTTTTTCCAGGCTGGATCCTTATGTTACATGTCCGAGTTGGTAAAAACGTACGCACGCATTTAATTGATTACTTGAACAGCATTTTATTTGATTTTGGCAGCAAGATTTGTCTGGAAAGAATTTAGCAGCTTCATTGAAGATTCTCCAAGGACTTCAGGAACCGTAGCCAGATTCCTGATGTTCTAGCCCTTCACCATAATCGAAACACTTTAAATTCATGATTTAAAATGCATAGACTTTACTGCACTTCTCTACAACAAAGATGGCTTTTTTCTCCAAACTTTTCAGAGCTATATATACTGTCCTCTGATGCCTTCAGGCTAGCGCTTCTTTCATTATCGATGTTTTTAGATTTACTGGTTGTTTTTAGATACATTCCTTCATAAGGCTTTCAAACTCATTAACTTGAATTCATTTTCTAATTAGAAAATGAATTCTTAAAATCAGAAAATGATTTTAATTAGGAAATCCTTATCTTTTTTTCTAATTAATAAAACTTTAACTATTGTTTTTGGAAAGGGAAAATCTGAAAGCTTATCGAAAGAATGTAGCTTTTAATCATTAAAACTTTAACAAATTATTTAAAAGTAAAAAATATTCCCGACGCAATGAAACTTTCGAACAATTATATATATTTAAAATTTACAAATATATACACACAATCCACGCAGTTATAATATATAAATTCATGAATAATTCTATCATGAATTTATTAATAGAATTGATCAATTTAAGTCTGAAAATTAATTTTAATATGCATTTATATAATAATTTTCCTTTATGGAAATTAGCGTGGATTGAACCTATAAAGCCCCATTGCATCGGAAATTTAAGGTTAGTACTAGGGTTTGATGTGGGCTTATGGCTAAATGTCATGAAGCAAGGATCAAACTCAGATCCGACTGCTTCACTATGTATACTGAAAATTTACATGTGAGATTGTGGTCAGCGCCAACTGGTGAGTGCTGGTACAGCACAAATTGTGCATCTTGTGATCATATCTTTTTGACATGTCTTAGGTCATATGTTTATGATTACACTCCTCCACAAGATGTTAAAAATGAATAGAAACCAGTTCCTGCCTTGCACGAGAGTGATGTAATGAAAATTACACTACAGAAATATTCATTAAATGGATAATCTCTAGTCTAATGAATGACAAATAAAAATTATTGATATATTTCCACCAAGTGGTTTGCTTCAAATTTGTGATGTTGCTAAGTTCGGCACATCAATTAAACTATACTGAACAATGATAGATATAATTAAGAGATTGTGATCTGGGCCAACTGATTAGTGCTAATTCAGCATGAAATGTGTATCTTGGGTATCGTACATCTTTTTCACGTCTTTGGCCATATATTTATAATTACACCCCTCCATAAGATGTTACAATGCTAATTTCAATTTGTTTATTTTTTGTTTTCCTCGAGTTTATTTAAAAACAATTTATGAAATAACCTCTCAATTACTAAACTTTAATGAGTTCATGTAAAACCAAGTTATGAAGTAACATCTCGATTATAAAATCTTAAATAACAGTTCTAGTTTTACTAATAACCCACAAAACAATATAGGTTAGTAGATTACATGGATGTTTTGATTGATTTTATTCCTCACCTTTCTTCAGCTGTTGTTGGCCTGACCAGCAGCAATGTTAGCGTTTGAGTCAAACTCAAGTGTCTTTATGTGTTATTACTAACAGTTATAGTGTTTTCTTTAATTAACATGTATTTTTTCTCTTTACTATAAGTAATCTGAATTTTTTATACTATCTTTTCTTATTTATTTTTTATAAAAAAGAAAATACAAATTGATCTTTAATAATTTTCTTATAAATTTTATAATTTTTCATTTCATTTTATCATATATCGATTTAGCTTCTCATTCCATATATACAATTATTCATATAGTGCTGTAAGATCTGGCCATCCTTATATATGTATGAAAATGAATTATGTCCTGTGCATGAGGGGTCACAGTGACTTATGGTCAACATTGGTAGGATGAGAATGTTGGCACCAATGTGGGCTTTGAGTGTTCCATCATCAGATTTTCAATGAAATGGATGGCTGAAGAGTTGTGAGGTCAAGTGGATTGAAGCCTGTCCATTAAAGTATGGAGATTGGCTATCTTAATATAAGCTGAGTATTGATGTGGAGATGATAATCTGCCCCAACTGATGAGTGCTGGTTTAGCACAAAATACATTTATTGGTGTTTATTTATCTTTTTGATGTGTGTAATCAAGTGTGTCATCAGTGTGAGATAATGGGGATAGTTGAGAGTCATGTGAAAGTCTGATTTCAAACCCCCTATAAAATGAAAAAGGTAAACTCAAACAGGATCCCCTAAGATCTTACAACAGTATAAAGGTGTATATTAAATACTTATGCTTTTATATATAACAATATGTGTATTTTTTCCTTAATAAACGTTATTTATTTTGAAATTGGTATGTTTGACTTAAACATTTGTACTATCACCATCAGCAGTGGGATAACATTGGTTTGATCTTAAGTTCAGAAGTAATTTATTTAACTATTTACTTTATTGAGCTTGTGATTTTGGGTGAATTCATCACTAGGTAAACTCACAATCGCTAAGTGTATATTACAGCATATGTGTGCTGGTTTTTTGAACATCAATATATTATCTTTTTAGTGATTGATGACATGCTAATGTTAGTAAGGAATAATAAAAATAATTTGTTTTCCATGGATTATATATTTATTGCAGGTTATATCTACCTGTTTAAATAGATTTATTTAAACTTCGTTGAATCAATAATTTTAATCTCTGGTCAAGTTGCAATCTTTAGTGTCTATAAATATAATGAACCATTAATAAAGATGGAATTCCACCTTTCTTGTTAAAAGGTTGTCATGACAACAGTTTGAAATTGTTGATATTGGGATTGTTTTTAATGATATATATATATGTGTGT
This sequence comes from Epiperipatus broadwayi, assembly GCA_028023455.1. Classification (NCBI taxonomy): domain Eukaryota; kingdom Metazoa; phylum Onychophora; class Udeonychophora; order Euonychophora; family Peripatidae; genus Epiperipatus; species Epiperipatus broadwayi. The sequence goes on along the minus strand of JAQFVV010000057.1, from coordinate 6,428,612 downwards.
GTGTGTGTAAAGTTCTCAGGCAAAAAGCAAATGGGAATATCTAAGTAATATGGTATTATGATCACATAATACCAACTGATCATTACCATTCATTGTTTGCTGCTCCTTTAACATACATCATGCCCCAGTGAGAAGGCCATGTCATCTCTGAATGAATGCATGTACTACAAAGCAACAGTTTTGTTATTCACAATAATTTTTAAGATGCTAACTTGTCTGGATTATAAGTTATAGTATAAATATGATTATTTTGTATTTTGTATGTCATCTTCGATGCTCTCTGCCATGATGAAGTCCTGTAAACCTCATGACAACATTCTTCCAACTCATGGGTAACTGTCATGCAGTTGGAATCATTTCAAACCATTCAGCAACAGTTGTGCCAATTTAGATCAAAATTTAATGATAGTGCATTGTTCCATTGAGCTAAATGCATGAAATATATGAATGCAGTTTTTGTCATAACTTTTGATCCAGACATGTTAATCCCTTAAACATTTGTGAAGTATAGATAAACTATATCACTACAATATATTGATTTAGAAATGGCACTATGAAATACATGCATGAATTCATGTCATTGCAGGCAGCTTGGAGAATCTCTTCTTTTCATTTATACTTTTGTATATATAACCATTAGAAACCAGTGAACACTTAGACAATCTCAACATAAATAACAATCTCAAACTGTTGTCAATGCAACCTTTTAACAATAAAAGTATATACACAATTAGCCTATTCATTAAGTATACTGAATGTTTACTATAGTAAATAGAGGGATTTGAACTTAGGAATTTCAATCTATATTCATCCTCTATTCCATCTCAAACAACCAATACACATGATCACACATGTGAAAAAGATAAATGATCCCCAATATATGTATTTCAGGCAGAACGAGCAATCATCAGTTGGACCAGATCATATTGATCATTTCCTGGCCACATCAAAAGGCAAATGTTATCTCTATTTACATGGATATAATCTTATTTCTATTTATAATAACAATCCATGAAAATATTTAATTCAACATATATATATATTAAAATAGCTATTATAATAAATTATTTTCATATAAAATAATTCTAAAATCTTTTATTTGTATATACATAAATCTGTCATAATTTTATCCATTTAAGAGGTGTCATTTGTGGTTAATAATATGAAGAGCTAATGAAGGATGTCACCAAGAAATTTTCTTTGGGTACTTTGCATCATCATATTTTACAATGATTTGATTCATAAAGTTTTTTAATATGTAAAAGTAATAGATAGGCATTTCTAAAAAAATTATGTAAAAAATGGGATAATTATAAGTGGGGGGGGGGTAATAAGTTGCTTGAGCAAAAAGTGTTGTAGAAAACAAATATGAATAGAAGGTAATTTGAAGTTATATAACAATAAAAATTATATAAACTATGAAAAGATTAATAAAGTGATATTATCTGGTGCAAGGACAGAACCCTTAGTTAAGAGGGAAAGGCAGCATAAATATGGAATAAGGAGTTTGATTGTCAATAAGATTTATGTAAGAATGAAATATTATTGTGCACTTATTTTTGCAATGTAAGGTGTTGAAAGAGGATATGGAATGATAAAGGAAATGAAAGGTAGAAATTTTATATTTAGATTTTTATAACAGGATAGGATTATGTAATCAACAAAACTTGGATTAAAATGGGGTAAGAGAAGAAAAAGGAAGTGATTAAGACTGAAAAAATGGTTGCATAATAAGACATAGATGGGTTTATTGTCATGTATAACAGCTTTAAATGGAAAGAATATTTTAACTTGACCGGCATGATGTCTAAGCATATAATGCATGAACATAAACTTTAATTTTAGAAGTCATTTTATTGTTTCAGAGACTGAACATTAAAATTAACTATTTGATGGGTGTAAATTACAAGTGTGCCTTAATTTTCTTGATCATTATTAATTGGGATCAATAAAAATATTAAAGTAATCATCTGATTTTTATCTGTATACATGCAAACACAAAAATGTTTATTTATTGTATGATACGTGAAATAATTGTGGGTTATATGTAATCTAAATGAAAAATATTTGGCTCATTGTATTACTTTAAACCAGTGGTCTTCAACCACCGGGCCGCATAAGTTTTCTGACGGGCCATGCTAGACTGGCAAGAAAATTAATAATAACAAAATAATAAGATTTTAAACTTTTAATTAATATAAACAGTTTTTATCTATTTTTTCATCGCATTTTTACTTGGTTAAAAAAAAAGAAACAGAACAAAAACGAAATCTAATCAATCATACATAAATTAATTTGCTTTTCTATTTCACCTTTTTTAAAAAGAAAAACAACCAAAAAATTTCTGTCTCTAACTTTTACAAAGTATTTCTCCATCCCCCTCAATTAAAATAAGGTCAAAACTTTTGACTTTTTCAACTGTCGTCTTTTTTTTTTTTTAAAGACAATGATTATACGGCGTTTTTTTTTTTTTTTTTGGCTTTATTTCTATTAGCATTATCTATTTTACCATTTTAAAAAAAAAACTTTTCCTATTAATTACATTTTTGGATTCTTTCAACACACCAGTACATCAAAATTTCAGACTTTTACACGTTTCGTTTTATTTTTTCTGATTTAAATACGGCCAAATTTTTTTTTTTGGGGGGGGGGCTGTACGGTGATTTTAATTACACGATTTCTATTTTGCCCTTACTATTATCAAAAGACAACATTTTGAAAATGTGAAAATTCTTTCTGGGGGGGGAAACCATAATAAAAAAAAATTAAGAAAAGAATTTTTTTTTAAAAAAAAAAAAAACAATTTAATAAAAAGAAAACTTTTAAATTTTAAAATAACGATATGTGGGATTTGTTTTGTTGAGGTTTTTTTTTTCTTTTTGTTTTTTAATTTTAAAGAGGTTGAGGGGGGTTTGAAAGACAGAAAAAAAATTTTTGGGTTTATAAATTGTTTGTTGAGTGTTTTTAAAAAAGTTTAAAAAATTATCTCCATATTAATATAACCATCTTATATATTTTTAACATTAAATACAGATATTACATTTATCATAATCATTGCCATGTAATTACACTAGCTATGATATTTCCTAACATTCAGGTGAATAACATTTTATTCTTGCATGTTTTAACAATGAAATAATAAACATAAATGCAAGCACATTAATGAGAATGATTGTTATTGTACTGTTTTCTGTGTTGAGCATGTGAAGGTAAGCAACACCATTACAATACACAATAACTAGTGTGCTGTTTTGGTCAGTTATAACAATCATCCTTATCTAAGGCTAATCAGGTTACATCTTTAAGAAAATTTATCTTAAACTTCTGCCGGTCTGTGAAATCTTATCCTTATTTTTGGTGGTCCGCAAGTGTGAAAAGGTTGAAGACCACTGCTTTAAACCACTAAAACATCATGTGTGTAATGATAAAGGGTTTATTTTTTCTCTTTGATGACTTATATGTATTGAGTATGCTGAAACAGCAATAGAGAAGCTTATAAAAGTAATGCAATCACTGAGCTCTTTTGAGAACTTATTGTGTTCTCCTAATCATAACAAGTTCAGACTATGAAAAAAGAAAATGGAGGGATATATATATATATATTGGTTGATGGCATTCAAATTTACATAAATTAGGATGTTCATTTTTTGGAGAGGCTTGGTATATAAACAACAATACCAATGCTATAAATCGTAAAGAATCATGTTTTCCCCTCCAAAAAATGTATGCTGTAATTTACATAAATTTGAATACCATTGGCTGAATAGATATATATTTCACCATTTTCTTTTTTCATATTCTGATCTTGCTATGATTATTAGAACCCAATAAGTTCTCAAAAGCACTCAGTCATGGTATCATTACTTTTATTAACTCCTCTATTGCTGCATTTCAGTGCACTCATCATATATTAAAACATCATATGACAACTATTCCCTATGTTTACACAAGCTGTTAAAATAGCAGCAAACTGTCTATACAGTAGTTCCACTCAGAGCAAGCATTAGAATCAATATATGCTAAAAGGTTTGTGCATCAAAATCCCTATCTAATGCACATCATTAGACTAAGTAGATTTTATCTTGTAGGTTTACTTTAGAGCTCAGAGCACTGCACTTAGATATTTAGATCCAAATATCTAGAAGCAGCGCTCTCAGATCTAAGGCTTTTCATTAATGAAAGCTACAAGCTAAAAACTAGTCGGCCCAGGAATTTTGGATGAATAATCACTAGATAGGGATTTTGATACATAAACCTACCATCCATTGATTATTATGGCTTACCCCGGGTGGTACTATTGTATAAAGAGTTTGCTATTGTTTTAATCTTACCTTGTGACAAACTAAGAATCTTGCTGAGAACACTTGCAGAATCCTCCATGTTGGGTGCCTTCTTACATGCTATGTCATGATATATAAATTATATTTTTATTTACAGGTGTCAAACTAACTCCACTCATAACTTTGACATCATCCACCTCAGGTAAGTATAATAATGATTATTACTAATCATTTACTAAACAAGAGATTATCTCTAGCACAGATATAAACTTTAAATCTCAGTTAAAGAATAATATACCTAATTTTTTTAATTTTAAACATACACACTCATGGAGTAATTCACCTTTCTTTTTCCCATGTGTAATATTTTATTTATCTGAGGTGGATGGTGTCAAAGTTGTGAGTTTTATGCTTGTAAATAAAAGTATAACAATTTACTATAGATAAATACTCTTCATGTAATAGAGATATATATGAGAGATAGTGACCTGGGCCAACTGATGAGTGCTGCTTCAGCACAGAATGTATCTTGGTGGTCATTTGTCTTTTATTGTATCTTTATTTATATGAATTTAAAAAGAATGGGGAAGTATGGAGTTTGTTTAATATATCTATAAAGATATATATTTATTGATATTTTGTCACTATGACTTTTAATTTGTGTGTGTACTCATAGTAGAAATTATAATTTTAGTAAGCTTATAAATAAATATCAATTATTGAACATGTAACAAAGAATATATATTTATTTTTAGAGCAATGATGTCTGAATACATTGATGCAAAGATTTAAAAGTCCGATTCACAAAAATCATTTTTCATCTAACTAATAAACTCACATTGATATAAAAAAAAATGGACATTGTTTGCAAGTTTGATAAAAAATGATTATTTTGGGAATTTAACTTGGGATTATTGTGTTAATATATTTAGATCTGTTCCTTCACAGGGGGTGTTAGTGAATACCTTAACATTTGGAGAGTGATTTGGCATATATATATAATATTGGCATCATCAAAAGCCTTGAGCATTTTATCATCAGAATTTTCAGTCATATGGATGGCAAAGAGTTCGAGAATGGAGAGGATATTGAGGAGTGAAGCTGTTTCATTAAAGTGTGTAGATTTACTCTCTTAATATAAACTGAGAACTGATTTTATATATATATGGGAGATTATAATCTGGACCAACTGATGAGTGCTGGTTCAGCATGAAATACGTATATTAGAGATCATTTATTGTTTTCACATGTATGTGGTCATGTATATTGGTTATATTGGATAGAATAAATGACTGTAGGTAACTTGAAAGTCTATGTTCAAATTCCTTTTAATTACATTTAGGTAAAGTATATACATTATACTAGTATTTCTGTATTATATATATATGATAACAGATGGCGTTTTACCAAAAACACTGTCAAGCGTAGTTTTCTGTTTACATAAACGTCAGAGTAAGTATTCACTATCTCTAACTTTAATTCCACTTTCAGATCATGATTTCAAGCTATTCGCTATCATCAGTGAAAGACAGGAATAAGAAACTAGATCTAAACACAAACTCTGAGGATTTATGAAACAGTTTCTATTCAGCTTGCAAGCGTGAATCTCAGACACGTTAATGTCTTCAAACTCAGCATAGCAAGCCAGATAGCTACATGGGTCTGATCTCAGTTCAGCATCACCACATAGTAGAAGCCTCTGCAATATACATCATTGCAAGAAAGACCTCAAAGGTACATTTATGAAAAACAGCAATGCTAACGCTTGTGTTTTTTTGTTTTTCATAAATGTACCTTTGAGGTCTTTCTTGCAATGATGTATATTGCAGAGGCTTCTACTATGTGGTGATGCTGAACTGAGATCAGACCCATGTAGCTATCTGGCTTGCTATGCTGATTTGAAAACATTAACGTGTCTAAGAGATTCACGCTTGCAAGCTGAATAGAAACTGTTTCATAAATCCTCAGAGTTTGTGTTTAGATCTAGTTTCTTATTCCTGTCTTTCACTGATGATAGCGAATAGCTTGAAATCATGATCTGAAAGTGGAATTAAAGTTAGAGATAGTGAATACTCACTCTGACGTTTATGTAAACAGAAAACTACGCTTGACGGTGTTTTTGATAGAACACCATCTGTTATCATAAATACAAGCGTTAGTAAGTTTTTAACTTGTGTTTTTTTGTTTTTCATATATATATATAATTTAAATATATGTATATTGTCTAAACTTAATATGATATACATGTATTTAAATATGCCCATCCCTCTTCTCTATATTTAAATGGACATATTAAGGTCCTATATGTGAAGGTCAGAATGACCTAAAGTCAATATGGGTATGACAATAATATTGGCATCAACAAGAGTTTTGAGTATTCCATTCTCTGATTTTCAGTGATATGGAGGGCTGAAAAATTGGAGGGTGGAGAAGATTGCCTATTAAAGTTTGAAAATTTGCTATGTTACGATAAAATGAGCAGTGATTGTATATATGTGCAAGAGATCGTGATCTGGACCAATTGATGAGTGTCAGTTCTGCAAAAAATACACATATTGGAGGCCTTTTTTTTCACAGGTATGTGGTCATATGTATCAGGTGTATAAGATGGAAAAGATAGTTGTAGGGAGCTTGAAAGTCTGGGTACAAAATCCTTCTAAATATATATATTGTACCAGGTTCAATCCGATGTTGCTCACACTTCATCTTCAAATAGGTTTATCTGGTTTTCATTCTTATTGGGTTCAATCCGATGTTGCTCACACTTCATCTTCAAATAGGTTTATCTGGTTTTCATTCTTATTTCTAATAAATTTATAATCATATAATTATAAATATTACATGAACGAACCGGCACGTTCAGGCAAATTGGAAAATATTATTGATAGCAGAGCTGTCAACAATATTCACGATCAGATCGAGCTATACAATGCATAACATGATCACATTTCCAGATCGTGGCCCACCTCAGCTTCTAGATTCAAACCCCTACTATCCAAACACTATTTGTTTTGGAGTAAACCCTGGGCGCCAGCTAGTCTAAAACTAACATGTTTGGACAGTAGGCCCATAATCCAGTGCTCAAAAAAATTCCTTAACTAGCTCAGCTACTTATAATCAATAACAAATTATAGTTTCAATTAGTGGTGAAAAGAATTGAACGACGAATAAAGCTTTAATTTCAAAGAAAGAATTTATTTTAATTAACATTGATTAAACTAATTTTAATATTTTATCAATCTTATTTACTAATATAACATACGCACATATATAATTCGCACACTATAATATCTTATGAGAAAGCATTAAATAATATTTGAAATTTAAAATACAATGAAATCAATATACTAGCACATGAATACACACATATTAATAGTTCATCTATGTATGCAATTGAGTTCTTAAACTTGACACTTGAGGTTTTATGAATGTGATGGCTACTTTAGAAATAAGAAAAATGTTATTACCTAGGATTTTGAATGTGGATACATCTTGCTGTTTGCTGCTTCTAATGATGTATTTCTAACCAGTTAGATTTGAAGTTTTCTTGTGGAGATTTGATGCTGATTATTCCGAGGCATTTTCTTTAAGACAATTAGATATTCAGGTTGTTATGCAGGCATCACTTTTATCGGGTAGATTGGCTGTTTTCATCGGACTTCAGGCTGGAGAAAGTCATATGTTTTCCGAGGTTTTAACACTGCATTCTTGACTCTGGACACACAATAAACTGACTGATATAACTCACTGATAGATTGTACTGAACTGTTATTTCGAGTGAAACTCAAACTCAACTGTCTGATAAAAAATTGGCTATTTATACATATGACATGTCATTTTGATATCCTCCAACAATATCTGTTGTCAAAATTCCTTTGATAATCTATTAACTACATGTTTTTGAAGATTGTTTAATTAGTAGCCATTCAAATGTGTTGTTTTATATTTTAATTAATAGCCACTGCTGAGTGTTTTTTTTAATTTTTTAACTTTCATTTATTTTTTAATATTTAATACACATACATTATATGTACAGTTGCACACACATATATAATTTACGACCCACTCACTATTCAGTTTTAAAGTGACCTTTTTTTTCTTTCTTTAACTTAAATAAAAAGATTTTATATTTTTAAACTTTACGTTACATTTTAACTAATAATAATAAAAAAACCTCTAACTTCTTTTATGAAACCTTTAGACTTTTAATATTACGTTTTCTTTGACGAAAGATTTTTATTTTAATAATTTTTTTAAACAAAATTATTATGTGCCAACAGAATGTTGGTACAATATATATAATAGTTTTAAATTATAATAATAGTAAAAAATGAATGGTAATATACAAAAAAAAAATAGATGTGTCATGATTTTCTATGAAGCGAATAGATTAGAGAATTGTCTATTTAATAGATAGACTTTAAAATTGCCCCTTCAAGTTTCCTTTTCTGGTATGTCTATGTGTATAAACCATGGGTAAATAAAAACATTTATTTTATAGATACATGCAGATTTTTTCACTTATAAAACATTGCCTTTATTCTAAAAAACCTACAAAGATATTATCTCAACAGAAAAATTTAATTGAAATAAAATTTGTATGTAAACAAAGCATTTTCATACAAATTAAATTATCAGGGCATAAATAAACTCCCATGGAAACTACGGTATTATTCCTGCTATGACATATTACTCCAATGATGTCTGCATGCGATAATATTTATTCAAAATTTTCATTATGATGTCATGACAACCAAGAATCCTGACATGACTAATCCATTTCAAATAAACTGACCTTTTACTTCCATTTTAGAAGATATTAAATAATTCAGTCTACCAAAGTGATTTTTTTACCTCCCACTATATAATACATCTCTGACATCATTTGTAAGTAATATAGTTTTATATTTAAAAGTATACATTTTTCAGCTAAAACTATATATTTGTGACTTTTTTGCTAAAACTTTATATATATATATATTGTAATATTATTTTTGGTATAACGTATGTTTGGAATTCTACTATGAAAAAAGGGTACTTACGGTCTTGTAAGAAGATGATCGCTTCTTCCTCCGTACTCGGTAAACTAAACAGGGTTCTTGGAGCTTCAGCCATATCACAAAGTAAAATATCAAAAACGCAATGGAAGAGCTGAAAAAAATCACTGTGATCAAGTGGATAGCAAAATCACAATAGACAGAAAAATCAAAAAATTTCCCAAATCTCTCTCCGAATTTTAAATCTCGCGGTTAAAAAAAAAATTGACTCTCTGATGGATTAATCACGCCAGTCACTTCGTTGCCATGACAACGTTGTCATACAAAGATCATCGATGCCTACCGGAAGGGAAACCGGTGGGTCAAATATGTCATCAGGCAAATTATCCGTAAGTACCGAAAAAAGATTGCTGAGAGAAAAGTATATTTTATAAAATATAATAATATATAAAAGAATGTAGATTTTATTTTTTAATAAAAAAGATTTATTATTTTTATTGTAACTATCCTGATAATCAAAGAAAAAGAAAATATATGCATGTACATTTTTTTTAAGCTAAAAAAAAAAATGTAATTAGAGAGGAAGGGAGGTGTGATATTTCTTCTCCCCCTAATTAAATATGGCCGATCGGAATGTGGATTGCCAATATAAGCTTAGTAAATAAAAATAAAAAAATTAGAAACTGTATACAATTAAACATTGTTTAAATTTTATATTCATTTTCGTTGATGAAATTGTTAGTCCACCAACAAAAATGAATGCTATATTGAAGATAAACCATGTATTGTATGTAACCATTTTAATTGACTAATTGATATTAATTATACAGCTTTACATTATAAGCATGACTACCTAATTAATTTGGGTAGTCAAGTATTTACCTTGCTATGATGTCATGAAGGTCAACATTGTTTCTACGCATTGAATTTTATAATTGAGCATGTATGGGCCAATCCTCTGAACAGGCAAAAACATCGGAGCCCCTACCCCTGCCCATTACAGCACTACACACTGACTTTTCTAATTTTCAGTCAAAAATGAGACACATTGTAAACAAAATTCAGCATGTAGAAACAATGTTGACTGTCATAACAAGATAAATACATGATTACCATTAATTATACTAAAAATAAGTTTTGTGGGGAAATTAAATTCCTGAAGAGTTAAAGAAAAGTGTGAATAGGTATTTGCATGATGGAATCAGACCAGTAGTATAAAAAGCCAGTCCAAAGAAATTTGATTCATTCCTTCTTTGCTTCATTAATACTGTTCGTGAATTCTGAAATTAGAGTGCTGTATTTTTCAGTGAGTGGTGTATCGCAGATAAAGACTCCAAAAGCTGTATAAAAATATTTTGCCATGTGTTTGCTTTTACCTGCAGAAATTACTCAAACCAGATGCACTGCTAGGAAAATACAATGACCGATGCCTTTTTCTTAGCCAAAAGTAGAGAGGATGTCTCATAATTCAAAATGTCATACCTACATAATAACAAGACCCTAGAACACTAATAAGAAAAACAACACTTCAGTTGGACATAATGAATCTCAGTTTGTAGAAATGTGAAGCCGCTGGCCATGGTATACACCTATTACATCAATCATTAAACCCATTCAAATAAATAATAGATAAGATTAATGAGAACTCTATGCCTAACTTTAATTATTATCTGAACAAATAATATAAACTTTTAACAAACTAAGATTAATGAACTAAACTTTATTATTGCTAATAGAACACCTAATTAAATTTGTAATTAAGAATATGGTATATATCTGTTCTATGTAATGTTGTATCTATATGTGAATGTTTAATAATATTTAGTAAGGTAATATTAATAAGCAATTTTATATTTATAATGTGTACTTAGTTGTTTATTAAATCTATGTGGTAATTTAAATTTAGCAATCTTCGTTATTTAGATTCCTCCATGCAGGAATGCTAATACATGTAATTAATTTACTAAATCTCCATAAATAGAAATAAGATAATAAAAACTTAAGTAATTATAAAGGAGAAAAATTCCATATTTGTTAATAAACCTTGTAATGGTGTGTTCAGCTAATATGGTCTAATGAACACTGGTGCCTGAAACAAATAAATAAAAACTGTCACAAGTTATTCTTTTTTATATCATATAATATGACTCAGGGTTAGGTTGACCAGGAAATATAATTGTGTTTTTCCTAATATTTATATATTAATTTAAAAAGGAGGAAGTGATTTGGTCATATCATAAACATTAATCTGTTATACTTGTTTGTATACTATTAATGATTCAAAACCCCTTTAGTAACAAGGATCTATATATATATATAATATGAAAAAGCTACATGGGACTTGGCTTGGTATAATGGCCCAAAGTGAAGCTATGAAAATAAAATTCATAACCTGAAATTTTTAAAAAGAAAAGTTTGGAGAGTATGTATGCAGTTGATGTGTTTTAGCAGGAGATGGAAGTAGAAAAATAGATGGTGAAATTAAGGATCAAAAGGCACACAACAGTAGGGTAAGAATGTTAAAAAGGGTCAACAAGATATTCAAGAGGGCAGGTTATAAAGTAAACATTTTGGAGGGAAAAGTCAAAATAGATCGAGTCAGAAGTGAATGACCACAAGAAAGAGAAGGAGATGAAATGCAAGAAGAAATACATGAAGTGCATCTATAATAGGAATGCTTGATTGCACAGTGAGTTAGAAAAAATAAAGACTCAGGAGGAGAGTTGAAGTACTAGATTAAATGCAGAGAAACAAGAAATCATAAGTGGCTCAGTAAAACAATTCTTGAAGCTAAAGGTTATCTATGACCATGCAGGGGAATCACCCTTAAAGCATGTGAATAGCTTGGTTAGATTTGATATCAATCCTATGTCCAGAGAGGTCAAATTGGAAATAGCTATTAGTCATTTGTAAGGGGCAGCACAAGTCTGGTGGAAATCCTTGTTTGAAAAATGCAACAGTTTTGCACAATGTAAATAGGCCTTGCAGAATTGTTATTGAAACAAGGACTATGCGGAGAGCATAAAGCATTGAATGACTCAAGAAAAATACTGGCCAGATGAACTGTATGTGTCATTTTTCAGGAGACAGTTAAGACTTTCAGGCATTAATAGCATGTCTGATAACAAAAAAAAACCAAAATATCAAAATAGAAATGGCAAAATTTTCTATATCTAGTGGAACATTTGTTAATAGGTGCTAGATATAAAACCATCGAACAGATGGTAGATTTGCTTAGTGCTTTTAATAATAGTAAATCTAATAGTGAAGAGATAGAATTTAAATGCTTCAATAAGCTACAGGCTAAAAGGAATGAGACATCAGGTCAATGCATTAAGAGAATCAAAATGATGAAAAGTATAACCCATGGTATAGAAAAAAAATGGAGAAAACTCCCAGTTATCATAGAAAGTGGATGAGCCAAAGAATCAAAAGTGATTCAAACCTAAGCAGAGATGAAAGTGGACTGTAGTCTTTGTCACCAGGGAAATGTTGAGCATGGAATGGTCACCAGGGGAGGATCTGGATGTTAAATGTAGGGAATGGTGTGAACAGCAACAAGAACAGTCATGATCTTCGCCATCTACTAGCACACATAGTAGTATCAGCTGGATTTGGATAGCCTGTATCTTGAAGACTGTGGATCTGTCCAATGGAAAAAGGGAACATGGATATATGAAATAACAATATGTACTCATTTTTCTATTGAAAACATGAAAATGGATGGGTAGTAAATAATTACCTTTAAAAATCCATAATTGTGAGTTTAAAGTTGTTTCCAGGATAGCCCAGAAGTCTCAAAGAAGCAAGGTATTATAAAACACTGATGGTGAATACTGCCAGGAATCATGAGATTATAAGGCACATGAGAATCAAATGAACAATGCTCCAATGTGATGTAACAAGCCTGGTTTTTTTCAATTTCTTCTGGGTTGTTGTGTGCTTTATAATGCCCAAAGTGAGATAGCTTTCCCTTTTGTTTACTTACAACTAACTATTCCAGTCATCATTGTTTTGGAGACAGCATTCATACTTTCAGTAAACTATAATCGAATAGAAATATATAGAAGGATCTCCACTAGTAAGTCCATTAAATGTAGCAAGCATAACATAATAGTCTTATATAAGAGATATAAATTATTGCAGCTATCAAGTCCATTAAACATGGCCAGCCTAATGTAACAGTTTTATATAAAAGGTACATTAAATATGGCTAGCATAAAGTAACAGTTATATAAAAGATATAAATTATCATTGCTAGCAAGTCCACGAAACATGGCCAACAGTGATAAATAAAAGAAGTAATTTGAATGTTTTTATCAACTATAATGGTGATTGTTTATAATCAAACGTTTAAATTTTTTAAAGTGTTTATTTATAGAGGAAATTTGAGAAGCTCTGATGAAGACTGCAGGACAGTTGAAACTGTCAGGATAATAAAGAAGTTTTATTTTAAATTTTTTTTTACATTAAAGTATATATGAGAGAAGTTATTATAAGCAATAAATATGAATATATGAAGAAATGCAAGGAAACTAAAGCAGAAGAAGAAGAGTATATGAGTCCACAAACAAAAATTAATGTTATATTAAATATAATATAAAGCCACATATTGCATACAAGTTATGATTAATATTGCAAATTAATTACCATAAAAATAATCTTTGTAGTGGAATTAAATTCCTGAAGAGATGAAGAAAAGTGTGAATAGGTATTTGTATGATGGAATCAGACCAGTGGTATAAAAATGACAACCCTGAGAAATTTAATTCATTCATTCTTTGCTTCATTAATATTTTTTGTGAATTCTGCAAATTAAGAGTGCTTTGTTCTTCAGTGAGTGGTGAATCACAAAGAAAGATCCCAGAAGCTGTATAAAAATGTTTTGCCATGTTTGTTGCACCTCTAAGCATATGTAGTCACCGATGCCTTCTTCCTAGCCTAAAATCAAGAGGATGCCTTGATTCAAAATGAAGTGCCTACATAATACCAGGACCCTAGCGAGGTAATAAGAAAAACAACACTTCAACTGGACATAAATCTCATGGTTTATGGAAATAAACCCCTAGTCATGATATCCACCTATTTTACTGGTCATTAAGCTCATTCAAAGAAATAATACGCAAGATTAATGAGAGCCCTTTACCTAACTTTAATGGTTATCTGAACTAATAATATAACCTTTTAATGAACTAAAAAGACAGATGAACTAAACTTTATTATTTCTAACAGAATACCTAACTAAATTTGTAATTAAGAATATGTGTTATGTACCTGTTTTGTGTAATGTTGTATCTATATGTTAATGTTTAATAATATTTAGTAAGATAGTATTAATAAGTAATTTTGTATTTATAAAGTTCCATCTTTATTAATTAACCTTGTGACAGTGTGGTCAGCTAATATGGTCTACTGAACACTGGCACCTGCAACAAATGAATAAATGCTGTCACAAGTTATCATTATATTTTATATTATACCATATAATATGACTTGGGGTTAGACTGATCAGGAAATATGTTTTTTCTAATATTTATTTATTAAAATTAAAAAAGGGGGGAGCAATTTGGTCATGTATAGTATAAATGTTTCAAACTCTTTTAAAAACCAGGATTTATATAACAGATAAAAAAAGCTATGATCTGATGCAATTTATATATTTTTAGAAAAAATATTTAAAATATAACGTTAAATTTACAGCTAAAACGTTGTTACAGCTTATTTAAAAAACGTTTCAGGGCTCTTTTTATATTTGTCCTCTTTCCATAAGGAAATAAGATCTGTTTTTTTTTGTTAGATATGAAGTTTAGTATTACATCTGCTGTTTGCTTACGTTGGCACAAAGTGCCATATTATGTTGGAATGGGAAAGGATGACTTTAACAACATGAAGTGTCATAATAAAAATTTCACAAAAAAATGCTGTATTAGAAAATCACAACTACTTGTTTTTATTTAGTATTATAATGTGTTTTTTTTTCTTTTTTCATAATGAATATGTCTCTCCATTTTTTTTAAAATTTGAGCTTTCATACTACCCATGTTATGATGTATTACTCCTGGTGACATATTATTCTAAGTTTGTGATATTTTTAAAATAATACCTCCATGAAATCTGCGGACAAATTTTATCGATTAAGTTCATCCACACATTCACTGGAGGTGTTATTTTAAACATATCACAAACTTAGTATAATACATCACTGGAGTAATACATCATAGCAGGAATAATACCAAAGTACCCTCCCATGCAGTCAAGTGATGGTGGGTGAAAAGAAGACATATTTATTTTTGGTTAAAATGTTTACTGAAGGAAAGGTTAATTACCAGAAATTAACCAAACTGCAAATAGCCAAATGATAGTTAAGTAAATGTATAATTTATGTGACCAATAAAGTACTTAAATAACAAACTTTAAATAGTTTATCTGTATATGGAAATTATCCATCAAAGATATTTAAATTGTTGAATGGTACTAAGTATTAAAAGGAATATATGTACTTGCTAGTATAAATGTGTAAGACACTGTTAAATTGGAAAACATCTACATGAAATTGATTTATTCCTTGTGTGAATAATATATATTTCCATTTGAAGTAAATTATAGCTTACTTCATTTTATTTGATTATTACCTTCTCAATGTTTTTTACTTCGTTATTATTATTGTTGAATAAATATTGTTATATATTGAAGCAGTCGGATCTAAGTTCGATCCTAGCTTCATTATCTTTCACATGTAGCCAACTTCAAACCCTTGTACTAACCATGAATTTCCGATGCAATGGGGCTTTATACGTTCAGTCCACGCTAGTTTCCTTAAAGAAAAACTATTATAAATGTGTGTTAAAATTAACTCATTTGAGATTTAAACTAATCATTTCTATTAATAAATTCATGTTAGAATTATTCATGAATTTATATATATTATAACTGCGTGGGTTGTGCATATATATTTATAAATATTTAAATGTACATATTCGTTCTAAAGTTTCATTGCATCGGAAATGTTTTATTTTACTTTAAATAGTTTGTTCAAATCTTTAGTAATTAAAAGCTACATTCTTTCGATAAGCTTTCAGATTGTCGCTTTCCAAAAACAATGGGTAAAGTTTTTATTAATTAGAAAAAGATAAGTATTTAAAATGTAAGGACGGTCCTAATTAAAATCATTTTCTGATTTTAAAAATTCATTTTCTAATTAGAAAATGAATTCAAGTTAATGAGTTTGAAAGCCTTATCGAAGGAATGTATCTAAAAACAACTAGATTAGGAAAGAAGCGCTAGCCTGAAGGCATCAGATACAGTATAAAGAGCCCAGGAAAAGTTTCCAAGCAGCTATTATTCCTCATTAAGAGAAGCCCTATATATTTCATTAGAGAAGAAGCCGCCCAGTTAAATTATGAAGTAAAATAGTGTTTCTACCATGGTGGGGGGGGGGGCTTAACTTCAGGAGTCTGACTACAGTTCCTGAAGTCCCCTGAAAATCTTCAATGTGACTGCAATATAAAAATTCATATACCAATCGTAAGCTGCCGAAACCTTAGAGAAATCCTTCAAAATGTCATTCAAATAATTTTCCAAAATGCGCATCTATGTTTCATCCAACTGGACTCTGCCATGTGTAATTTAAGGAGACAACCATGAAGAAATGGTAATATCTTTCTTATATGAACCGCTACTTTCTCGCCGGTCTTCTAACTTTATTTTACACTACCTTTAAATTAAGTACTGTTAAAAGCTCTTCTCTTTCCTTAATGTATTAATGCTATTTTAAATTATGTAGTAATTCTCTATCTTAATCTCTAGTCTTTAAATTTAATATTTGTTAACTTTCTCTTTTCTTAGGATGGCGGTTCATTTATTATATTATATATATTTATTGTGTGATTTATTAATGTTGTTTATTTTTAATTATATGCCAGTAAAACTTCAACTCGATAATAATTTCCTTCATTGCGTTTGCCTTGTTAAATAACATTATATTAATTTTTATAGTAATTCTTACCCACTAGAACTATTTTGATACAGTTCTATTAATTATCGAGTTGAAGGAGTTATACAATTTTTGCTATTTTTATTAATGGTTAATAATAATAAATTATTAGCTCAATTTCTAATCTATGTTTCCGGCCACTTTACTGAGTTTATAATATTCATTTATTCACATTAATAATATTAAAATGTTTTGCTAAAGGTTGATAAAGGGAATAAAGTGAACATATTCTAATTTAAATTTGTATTTCTGTTTTAATATTCAGGGAGAGCATGACGTTTGGGGCATGATTAATATGATTCTATAATTGCATTAAGTACTTTTTAGTTAAAGCTCGTTTGACTTTAATTCAACTTGGTCAGGTCATCATGTAGAGCATTCTTTATATAAAATGGGTTTTATTAATTAAAAGATGATTACCAAGTCATCATTTTTCCGAACATTGCTGACGCGAGCCATCTCCTGCTTCACAGGCTTGTCCTCGGTGATATTACTGTTCATTAAATTACATAGGAAGAAAGTACTTCCTCACTTGCTCATTTTATATTTGGAGCACCAAAGGTTCGAGGCTACGACCCAACCTGGTTTTCCGTGTTCTATGGATCCTTCATATAGGGCATCAAAGACTTGTCAAATACAAGCGCCCTGCTATTTTCTCAAATCACTGACAAGCCATTATTTTTCATATTTATTATTATAGCTCATAAGTCGTCATTACCGTTTATTTCTCAGTTCCAGTAAAGCCCGCTCTCATGCTCGTAAATCATGATGAATTGATTTTATTAAAGTTGAACAAATTCATGTTTATTTATAATTAAGTAAGTTTAATATTAAATATTAAAGTTATTCCCTAAACACGTATCTTGCTCTTTGTGAATTGATTTACGAATGTGAAAATAAATCTCACATTCTTTCTTTTAGAATTTGAATCATAATTTCTGTCACAGCCAAATACCTTTATCTACTTTTACTTCCTCGTCGGGGCATAGATATATATATTTCTCCTAGAATATTGTGTAATCGTATTGGCATATAATAAGGACTTTCATTCTTATTGTAAATATAAATTCCGTTTGAAGACTAGAGATAATCTATATCATAATCTAAAAGTTGAACAAAATTATTATTATTATTAAACATTTTATTAACACATTTGGTTTTTAACTTTCGTTCTTATTCAATAATTATTTTTAATATTAATGCTCGCTGTCTGTATTGGCAACCCGAACACACATATATATATATGAGTTGACTTATAAAGATTCTTAGTTATTTTATTATACTTCATTAGAGTTAAATCAGGGGTCTCATTAATCATCATCCGTTGAGCTAGTTCCTTGGCGCATGATCATGTACCATCGATATATGTCATCCATTGATTTGATCTGAGCTCGTGAGTTGGGTTTGAATTCAGTTTGAACCGCCTGAGCTTGAATCCGACT
The DNA here is from genome assembly GCA_028023455.1 of Epiperipatus broadwayi. Classification (NCBI taxonomy): domain Eukaryota; kingdom Metazoa; phylum Onychophora; class Udeonychophora; order Euonychophora; family Peripatidae; genus Epiperipatus; species Epiperipatus broadwayi. Next base: position 6,409,900 of record JAQFVV010000057.1, on the reverse strand, counting down.
TTGAGTTTGGGTTTGTTGATGTGTTGGCTTCTTTTTGACCGGTACAATATAAATTTCTGTGTATATTGTTATTATTATTATCACTACCTGACTGATCTTAGAGATTCTCAGGACATAACATTTTCTATGATGTTTTTCTTCATGTAATATATTTATGTGATCTGAATTAAAGATTTAAAGTTGTATGATTTTTTCCGGTGATAACTTTCTAAACGTGCGATCTCATGAAATAACATCTGTACAGGATTTTCTGACAAACTTAATCCATCGATTTTGATAAATGTTGATAACTTTATTTAGTACAAAATAGTGAAATATAACTTTATTTAGTGGAAATAAACAAACATGTATTTACATTTCGAAATGAATCAAGTTATTTGCAAAAACGACCATCCACTTTTTTAACGTTTAGGAATAAGATTTTTAGAATTGTTATTTAATCTGTTTCATTTGAAAGAACCACCAAACATCACATGATCCCCATTGTTTATGCTTACACAAGCTGTTTACACAGCTTGCTCTGGCTTGCACTGAGTGGCGCTACTATTTTTTACCTCTGTGTATATTTGAAGGAATATAAAATGAAGTATATTTCTCATTGAATTTTTTTTTAATAAATTTACATTGAATTTTATTTAGAATAATACTATAAATATTCTAAACCAATTTAAAGGTTGTATAACAAATAGTCAATCTGCTAATATTAATTTACACATTTCCTGAAAAATCACGTGATATTTGCTTTTTATCCATAACCATTCAATTGATTATGATTACAACATAATCGAAAGTATTTCTCTAGTAGTACTGTTTATTATTTTTTTTACGATTGTTATAATTTAAAACTGTTATATATAGAATATTGTTAGCAGGTAACTTATTATTTTATTTGTAGTTGTGTATGATAAAAAGATGAATATAACAACATTATAGTGTAAGTTCATTTAACATTCTTTAAAAAATAATGTTTTTTTTTAAATGGTTAAGAAGTCAAGCGCCAGTAGCCGAGAGGTAGACAGTTGTCATGGGTTCGCTTTCCGGCCGATGCTTTGACATAGGAGAAAAAAATGGTTAAGAACAATAAATATAGAAAAAGTATGTAGCTGAATGAAAAGATCATTGTTCTAGAAGAATTAAAAAGAAATTAAAATTGAGGAAAATATACTGGATAATATTACAAAGAAAAATGTAATATTTAAAAATTTGAAGCAGGAAGTGACGAATAAGAATTTTCAGAACAGATGACTGCAGTAGTAAGGATTAATCTAAGCTCTTTTTATTGGCTGATATTAAGTTACTTAATAATTGGTTGCTTTCTGTTTCAACATTTTCTGGATGTGATTGAAGAGAGTCCACTGTTTTTTGTAAGTGAAGGAAAGTTTCCGGAGAAATTTTTTTAGTTTTGCTTAATGTTGTTAAAAGTTGTTTCAACAAATCATTTTTTAATTGCTGTTCTTGTAATATAAATTTAACTAAATAGTCCATATCAGTAGGAGCACTGGTCGTTGGTTTGATTTTACATTCAGGTGTGTTTTTAGGTTTAACGGAGATTTGTAATCCAGATATTGTTTTGTTTTTGCAGCCGCATAAACATTCTGGGGCTGCTACACCATTCACAGTTACTTTATCCTTTGTACACACTCCTGGGGAGGTTCTTAGACTAAATTTAATATTACTTGGTAGAACTCCATCACAACCGCATACACATTCTATGGCATTTCCTTGAATATTTGCCAGACCAGCTGTGCAGTTAACATTTGGTTCTTTAATCATTTCATTTCCAAATTCATCTACTAGAGAACATCCACATGGACATTTAAAATCTGAAGAGGTCATGTAATCTGTAAATTAAAATGACAATTATTTAAAATAATAAAGAAATTGAACAAAAATTAAATAACTGAATGGTATTTTCTCAGATGTTCATGAAGAGTTTGAATGATGGAAGTATTACATCTAGACCTTGATCAATGAACTTTCAGGTCCAGAGACTGTTCTCTCTACCACTTCATTAAACCTCTATATACTTGGTATAGTGGCTAAATGACAGACTCTGGACTTAAAGATTCATGGATTATGGCCTACTTCTGTCACTTTCATGTTTGAACTACTGAGCAATAAATTATTAATCCAAATCTAACAAAGATATAGCAAAACTAACTATTAGTTAAAAGAATGATACTAATAAAGGATCATTCTTTACTAAAACTAGTTTTTTTTTTTCGTTTAGTGTTTGTTTGTGTTTATAGTTTAATAATCATCATATATGCATATTTTATTTTATGATAGATAATACTTTGAAAGGGTAATATAGAGACTTCAGATCACTTAATGAAATTTGGAGCGATATATGTTAGGAATAACTAAAAGAGATCAAAAATGAATACATGGGTAAGACAACAAACAAGTGTTATTAACATCATTAAAAAATTAAGGAATTGAAGTGAAGTTGAGTTGGATATATTGCTAGAAGAGGTGGTAGTATATGAACACTTGAAATTTTAAACTAGACCCTAATATATTGTAAAGATCTAGAAAAAAATCACATATGAGATGGTTGAATGAAACAAAGATATTTGCTAGTATAATGTGGAAAAAAGGCTACAGATCAGAGAAACTGGATTAAACATAGATCATTCTGCAGTGAACTGATAATGATTGTAAATTACCACGATGAGCATTTTAGCCGCTAATAAGACAATAGACTTCCAAAAGTAATAATTTGCCATTATTTTTCATCTAATTCTTAATGAAATTTTTCAATAATTGACGCTATTTAATAAATTGTAGTTCTTAGTTTTATTACCTAACTAAACAGTATTGTCCATATTGATTAATGAAATAAAGCCTTATAATCAAATTCATTTCTTTAATGCTTAAATATAAGCTAACTTCCTATGCAATTGACCAATAAAATTACTCAGTGATATTCTCTGCTGCTCTTTTGTTTTTTTCACAAATAATTATAAACCAGTATTCTTTTTTTAATTTCTTTAAGATTTTATTTTTATGATTTTGATTTTTTCATGAAGAAATGGCATCCAAGTATGTATAATATTGATATCTATATTCTTTATTACTTTATAGAATGCTTTTTTATAATCCACTATTGACAATTTCAAATGCCCAGCAATCTTCTTCAGAACTTTTACTTTAATTTCTGAAGAAGATTGCTAGGGTAATTGAAACTGTCAATAGTGAATTGTAAAAAAGCATTGTAAAAAGTAATAAATAATAGATGCTATCAATATTATATGGATTTGGCAATGCAATAAGAAAAGTAAATTTACGTATAATATTATTATAGTTTTAAACTTCTTAGTTAAAATTCATGGGTTTGCTCTAAAAATGATATACTGAAACAATGACAAGAGTAATAAGCAAACAGTTTTTTTTTGAGAGTTCATAAGATCTGGAATGGATCTGAGACCTTATGCTCCAGAATCTCAAACTTTACCACTGCACTAAACCACACAGGGTAGTGTCATGAAAATGAGAATTATAATAAGAGATAACTCCTGCCAATGTTGAACAAATCTAAACTTTCTTGCTGATTCTGTTCCCAAAGATATATTGTTATTGGCCCAGTATTCTATTTATATAACTAACTGCACAAGCTAGTTAACTTGGATTCAAAATCTTTGGATTCTTGAATCTCAGATTCTTTGGGTAAGGTAAAAAATAATGATGGTTGCTTGAAGTATGAGTATAGCTAATATCCAGAAATTACTCTGTGGTTTTGGTTTATTATCTGGTGTCCATTGATCATTGAAGCTTCCAATAGATGGCTTCATTGTCCTAATGCAAGTATAAAATAAGTTGTTTGAATATTATAATTCATCTTTTGGTTTTATTCTCATGATTATCTTTCCTTTTTTCCAAATTATGGTATCTGTTGATTATTTATTTCTTTTTATGAATTTCCTTTATTACTAATCTTCCTATTACATTTTCTGTTTTTTTTTTTGTTTTTTTTTGAATTTTTATAATTTAATTATCTTTGATATTTGTTTTCGCTGTTTTATTTTCTTAATTTTCATATTTTTAACATTTTTACCTTAATTTTTTTTTATTACATAATAAATTGGATCACTGCAATATATACAATAATCTTTTCATATCCACTGTTTCAGTTATCCACAGGTTGAACATTTTAAAAGTATAATTTATATTAAGACCATTTGGAATAAATAAAGTGTACCTATTTGTACTCTAATTACTTTTTACTGTACGTTGAACTACAGCGGATCCATAATATCTGTTGTATTTTGTTCCAAGTCATCCTTGTGTACATAACACATAATAGCTCATATTTTGTTGATAAGCTTTGATTCCAGTAGGATATGTTATTTTATATGAACTTCAAGGGTTTAGTATTTGTCAATATGAATACAAGGAGGACTCAAAAATAACCAGAATTGTGTTTTCTAGTAGTCACACCTGTTGTAGTACATGATTCTGCAGTTAAATACCTCTTGTTATAATCATTCTCCATTAATATGCCAATGATATTACCATGTGAAATCGTAATGTCATAAAGGACAGTTTTTTGTAAAGTGCATTTCATTGTATTACTTGATTTTTTTAATGGCAGAAAAGTTGGGACAATGAAATTCTGTTTCTTTTATGGAAAATGGCAGCGGAAACATTCTTAATGCTGGAAATGGCTTACAAGCAAGTTGCTCTGGCGAAAACACAAATATAAGCTCATGAGTGGTTTAACGGAAGTGTCATAACCCAAAATAGTGTGGCAATTGAAGTCCAATGTCAAGACGATACTGATTTCTTTTTGGATTCAAACAGGATTGTTCACTCAGAATTTGTAATGATCAGGCATTTAAAACCTTCAAGTTCTGAAATGTTTGAAGGATTATGTAAAATGTAAACTTCCTGTTTTGTGGCAAAGTAAAGAGAGCATGCTTAATGACAATTGTGTGCTAGTGCACAAAACGTTGAGCGCAAAACAATTTTTAATTAAATTCTGCTTGACTCAGCTTATCTATCAACCATATTCACTCCACCTTGTTCCATGTGACTTCTTTTTATTTTCTCAAATAAAAAAATGTCTCAGTTTTGTTTTTTGCAGACTTAGAAATGGTGGGGAAAAAATGACGGGCATTAAAAAGTGTCACTTTTCAAATGTTTCCAAACTACTTCAAAAAATGAAAAAACATGTTTAGACCACTGCATTGCATTAAATAGATTATGCTTTTAAAAAAGATTCAATTTGCAATATGTAAAAATGATAAAAAATCAAGTCAGATGTCACATGACTTAATTTAATAAAGCTTGTATATACAAATGTTATATATAGAGCTCACAAAATAAGCTCTTAACAAGCTTTGAGAAGATTCTCAACCCCAGACCGGTTTCTGCTTCTGGCATCATCAGATTTTCTACTCAATAGTTATATATTAGATAAAGTGCTGGGCTTGTCCTAGTATTTTTAATCTAATGCTTGAATGTCCTGTCACCTCACTCACGATGCCAGAAACAGAAACCGGTCTGGGGTTAAGAATATTCTCAAAGTTTGTTAACAGCTTATTTTGTGAGCTCTATATATAATGTAAAAATAAATACATAATTGTTTATTGCAAAATTCCAGTTATTTTAGATCCCACCATATATGTAAGAGATACTTTTAATTGTATAATATGCATATATAAATTAAGATTATAGTATAAACAAAGTTAAAAATTTAATGTAATTTTTAATAATAAATTGGAAAGATATATTTACACATATACTTACTATGTTATGTTTTCACTTATTCATGCTCATTCAAAAAATAAATGTAATAGAAAATTTTCTGTACAATATCTTTAGTTTTTAAAAAAAAAACTAGATAGAGAATTGTTAGACTTTTATTGCAGTTAGACTTGCTTTGAACAATATTCTTTGTCTTCAGTAACTTTTTCTCTCTATAGAAATGTTATACGTTCATCATCTGCATACTATGGTCTTTCTAGTTGCTTCAATGTTTTTAAGTCTATCAACTTTAGAATATAAACAGTTATCCTTATTTGCCATTACCTATTTTAAATTCTCAGTCAAGTTCTTCAACTTTTAGGTTTCCTGACACCATTCAAAAACAACTTACAATTCTTTTTATCTACAACTATTAAATCATTAGCTTTCATTTTCTCATGCATTAAAAATATTTTATGAATTCTGTTAAATTTCATAAAACTTTTAGCTTTATGCTGAAAAAACATACATGAAATACTGAACCACATTAAAATCTGGAATTAATAAAAATAAATTATAAAATTACCTGCTCTCAGTGTAACGCAAATAAACATTATTAATAAATGTAATTGCATATGGTGCTCCAAGATGGAAAAGCGACTGCTCTCATATCGTAAAATTGATTAAATTTGCAAATTTTATTAATATATTTTTGTTTATATTTATTTTTCTATTACATATATTTTACAAAGAGATTGTCATTGTGTCTCTCTCTTATTATACTACATTCAGTGAGTTATATTTTCATGTTATATATTTATCATAAATGTTCTAAAGCATCTCGTATTATTCCTAATATTTTTGATGGTTCATTTTCACCCTTCTCAGTCCTAGCATAACTTTGTCCTTGAAATGTAGGTGCTCCCTTTGAGTTCATGCCAACATCTAGGTTCATTGCTTTATTCACCTTTTTCTCTTAGATACATTATATTATGGATATATTGTATGGAGCCATATATGATGCATCACCTTGACTTTATTATTTTGGGCAATTGATATTCTTATTTGTCTTGAGGAATGTCATATTTCCTTCACTTGCACTCTTGAATATTCTGAGTGTAGACTAGAGATGGCTTTGAAGTGTAGATCTGTTTTTGCCGTTTTGCCAGTATTTCAGGGTATAAGAGCAATATATATTTATTTGGAAATTAAAATTGTATTTATAGGCCTCAATAAGTAATACACATCACTGCTAGCATTGATTTTTTTCTTTCTATATGTCATAGCATTGGCCGGGAGGCGAACCTGCAACAACTGTCTGCAATGTTTGGACAATATAATAGCATAACTGTTGTGTAAATGTAGAATTTCTTGTGATAAAGATCATGTTAAGAAAAGCTTTTATTATTCAGACAAATTTAACAATAATCAATTATCATTTAATTTGTAAAATTATTTTTTATTATTATAAGTTTTTCACTTTAACAAAAGTATTTCTCCTATGCAGTGAATTGTATAGCTTTCTTGAAAGATTGTAGATTTCCAGAGTTGTTTATTTAATTGTTTTTATTGTTAAAATAATATTGTTTTTTTTTTTCATTTATCACTATCATATATTATCTATCCAGAAATCTTGACATTATAAATTATTATCCAATTATATTTTATGTTGGTCATTAAGAGTACACATACACATAAAAATTGAATATAATAATCACTTTGTTAGAATGGTCTGTAGGTATTAAGAAAGTATTTAAGACGTAAATTATTCAATTCATTTTCTCAATTTTAAATGATCACTTTAATTCAAATTGCATTTATTTGAAGACTGCTTTTGAGCCAAAATTAGTATTTGATTACTCTGGTTGGCACAGGGTGGCACTACTGTATGGAGAGTTTTGCCTTGTTTATAAACAATTATGTGCTAAACAAAGCAAAACTCTCCATACAATGGTTTAATTATGTGCTAGTACAAGAGATGGTGATCATGTGATATTTTCATTATTCATAAAATTACAGTTGAAAATCCATTATAAATTTGAATGCGGAAATTATTCATTTTAAATTCATAAGAGAGATTGTTATGTGTTATTAATAGGATGTTCTGAGTTGCCATAAAATCCCTTATCCAGCCATTGTATTTGAATGCTATCTGAGAAGATTCTTATTTATTTTAAATTAAGTGTTTGTCGTGTCTTTATTATTGCAGATATTTTATTTAGAAAAATGTATTTATTTTAAATTAAGTGTTTGTCGTGTCTTTATTATTGCAGATATTTTATTTAGAAAGATGATGATGATGATGATGATGATGATTATTATTATTATTATTAAAGGGTATTTGAACTCTGACTTTCAAGCTCCCTTATGGGATAGGAATTTGTCTCCTCGTATTTTTAATGCATCGCCTAATAATTCTTAAATAAAAAACAAGTGAAATTTTAATATTATAAATATTAATTAAAGAACCCTGAGATCTTAATATTACATCACATGATCACCATTTCTTATGCTTGCTCATAACTATTATTAAATCAGGCAAAACTTTCCATACAGTAGTACCACTCAGAGCAAGCCATAGTAATTAATGGATGCCAGAAGGTTTGTGCATAAAATCCCTATCCAGTGCCTACTCATCCAATATCCCCAGATTAGTTTCTAGCTTGTGGCCTTCATCAGTGAGAAGCCTTGGATCTGATAGCATTGCATCTTAAGATATAGGTGTAGTGCTCTCAGATGGCTCCTCACTGATATAAGCCACAAGCTAGAAACTAGTCTGGAGATATTAGATGAGTAGGCACTAGATAGGGATTTTATGCACAAGCCTTCTGGCATCCATTGATTACTCTGGCTTGCACTGAGTGGCACAACTGTATAGAGAGTTCTATTTAGATCTTCATATTATAATCAGTGATGGAAAGAAATTATTTTATAAAAGAAATCCTTTTAAAAAACAAGGTGGCACAACATTTAAGAAACATATAATTCTTTATCAGAAAATTGTGAAATGAGGATCTAATAATTGCAATAATGGTTCTTAGATGTGTTATAATTGGACAGGAGGGTATTATTATATATGTTACAAGAAAGAATTCAATATAATCTAATTACTCTATGGTATATGCTTTCAATATTAAGAGCATCTCTGTAATTCATAAGAGTTAATAGTTCTCCTCAGAAACTTTTATTAAATGTTAGTTAGTATATTTACAATGCTTATTTAATGTTATTCTTACGCATGTGGCTCTTTTTATTATAGTATATATTATTTAGATCCCTGAGCTAAGCCTAATATTGTTATTATTCTTTATAATACATTGTCACAATCACAATTGTGTGTGGTTTGTTTGGCTTTTGGTCGATGTTCATTTCATTGGTTATAATATACACATGCCATTGAAAAGTGGCATGTAGTCTCTCTAAGTTGTCTGCAGTGCCATCTTTCAAACAAAGCATGAATTAAGTAACAACCTAGTTTAGTTATTCATTACAAAATTTTTTATGATGTAACCATTCTAGATTATACATGAAATGTATCAGTAAATTTTATTAGTAATTCATTACATTGGAGATTATCCTTTTAATGAATAACATTTCTGTAATACAATTTTTATTACATCACTCTCACACAAGGTAGGGACTGGTTTCTATCTGCTTTTAACACCCTGTGGAGGGGTGTAATCATAAACATATGACCAAAGACATGTGAAAAAGATATATGATCTCCAAGGTGCACATTTTGGATTGAACTAGCACTCATCAGTTGTTCCAGATCATCTTGCATAGCAAGCATCTTTTTTGCATGACTTTGATCATATGTTTATGATTGCCCCCCTAGTGTTAAAAGTGAACAGAAAACAGTTCCTCCCTTAAATGAGAGTAGAGTAATGAAATTATACTCCAGAAATATTATTTGTTAACTGGATAATCTCTAATCTAATAAAAATAATTAATATACTTTCATCAAGTGTTTTGTATCAATGTTGTGAGGACAGTAAGTTTGATATTTACCAATTAAGCTGTAGTAATTCCCTATATATATATATATATATACATATATATATATGATCACTAGATGGAGCTTTATCAATAGCCCACTATCAAGCTTTGTTTACATAAATGCTGAGAGAGATAGAATTCATTATCTCTTTCAATTGTCTCCAACCTTTAAACCATGGTTTTGAGCTAGTTGGCTCATGTCAGTAAAGGGTAGGAAGACTATAAACTATAAACCATGGTGAGCTAGTTGGCTTATGTCAGTAAAGGATAGAAAGACTAGAAACTAGATAGTTTCTAGTCTTCCTACTCTTTACTGATGTGAGCCAACTACCTCGAAACCATGGTTTAAAGGTTGGAGACAATTGAAAGAGATATTGAATTCTATCTCTCTCAGCATTTATGTAAACAAGGCTTGATAGTGGGCTATTGGTAAAGCTCCATCTAGTGATCATAAAATGCAAGCTATGAGCAAGTATGAAATTTATAACTTTTGTTTATCATATATATATATATATATATTGAACAATGATAAAGGTATGTGGAAGAGAATGTGATTTGGGCCAACTGATGAGTGTTGGTTTAGCACAAAATATGCAACTTAGGAATCAAACATCTTTTTTACATGTATTTGTTTATGATTACTCCCCTCCATGGGTATTAAAAGTGAATAAAAACCAGTCCCTATCATGGGAGAATGGTGTGGTGAAAATTACACTACAGTATATTATTCATGAAATGTATCAGTAATTCATTCTTCATAGAATGTTCTCACAAAACCTTGAAAACCACTTAGAAATATGATCATGTCTTCACTGTTCATATACACTTAAAATCTTTATATTGACTATTGCATTGCCAAATCCATATCATCTATGTTCTTTATTACTTTTACAATGCTTTTTTTTTACAACCTAATATGACAGTTTCGATTGCCCCAGCAATCTTCTTCAGAATTTCTATGCAAGATCAAATACCGATAATATGAACAATATTAAGCTTCTACAGCATCTGTTACCAAAAACTAATGTTTTTGATCTTCCATAGAAGTTCTGAAGAAGATTGCTGAGACACTCGAAACTGTCATATTAGGTTGTGAAAAAAGCATTAATGTTCTGGGGAACAGATGTGGTAGAAGATGAGCATTTAGTATTGTTCATATCATCGGTAATTGACCTTCTATAAAAGTTCTGAAGAAAATTGCTGGCCAATCGAAACTGTCAGCTTGTAAAAGAAGCATTGTAAAAGTAATAAAGAACATAGATGATATTAATATCACACTTAAAATCATTTCAAATGTTTCAGTAGCAGTTTTGTTCAATTTAAAACAAAATTTATTGCTAACATGTTCCATCATGGATTAAGATGTGAACTGTCATATTTCATATCAATACATGTGACATAAATATACTAATACATGTGACATAAATATACTAGCACTTTAAAATTTTTATGGCAAAAAAACTAAACTGTTGCTATGTAATGTGTATATTGATTCACAGATGGCACTGCAGGCTTCCTAGAAATAAAGCTGCCATTTTTTTTATTGGAATACACTATACATTGTTTAGTATTGCTTTGGAATCTTAAAACAGTTGTATTTGGTAGTGGTGTGTGATTTTCCAACATGACCTAATTCTGATTATATTTTTGCAACAATATGTAAGCTGAAAGTATATATAATTTGATGGCCTAATCCATTGAACTCTGGTGATGTAAAGGGATTAATTCAATGACCTGTCAATAGTTTGACTATGTGTGAGATCACCATAGTTAAGAGTGATAAAAATAAATAAAAATTTATTAATTTAAGGGAAGTAGTAATGTGTTTATAAATGACTGCTTAATAACATCTATGCATGTACTTATATGTTATTGCTTTAGAAAAATGTAATTAAAGAGAGCTGTTGATAAACTTGCATTTTCTAAAGAAAAATGCAACAAAAATTCAAAGAAATGAACTAGAGGAAAATGTATTAGATTTTTTACCTACATGATAAGAGATCATCAGTCAAGCTGTAGATGAATACAAGTTGTAATGGGAATTGAAAATGCATAGAAATTAAATTATATTTACCCTATAGTTAAATAAAGAGTAAGTTTTTCATATAAACAATGAGGATTGCTAATTCCTCAACAAGCTTTATGTCAAATGCTTAGTCAGAGAAAGGATTTAAAATATGTCAGGAACCCCCCCCTCCCAAACCCCTGACCAAAGCATGAAACCATGGTGAGGGGTTTGGGAGGGGGGTTCCTGACAGAGATATTTTAAATGCTTTCTCTGGATAAGCATTTAACACAAAGCTTGTTGAAGAATTGGCAATCCTCATTGTTTATAACTTACAAGCTTAAGATAATAGGGTCTGTGATTTATGACTCTTATTTTGACTATTTATAGTCTCTTCCTTAAGTTTTATGCAATGTTATATTGCTAAGACTACTAATATATGGTATGGATGAAGATCTATTAGCCCCATATAGCTATTTGAGTTGGATAGCTGGGTTTGAAGACATGTAGATGTCTGAAAATTTCAGATTTTCAACTCAATAGATAACTTTTGGTTAAATGCTGGCTTTGGGTTGGTATTTTTAGATCTACTGTCTGAATCTACCCTGGCACCTCTCTGAGGAGTGCCAAAGCATGAAACCATGGTCAGGGGTTTGGGGGGGGGGTTCCGACAGAGATATTTTAAATGCTTTCTCTGGATAAGCATTTAACACAAAGCTTGTTGAAGAATTGGCAATCTTCATTGTTTATAACTTACAAGCTTAAGATAATAGGGTCTGTGATTTATGACTCTTATTTTGACTATTTATAGTCTCTCTTCCTTAAGTTTTAGGCAATGTTATATTGCTAAGACTACTAATATATGGTATGGCTGAAGATCTATTAGCCCCATATAGCTATTTGAGTTGGATAGCTGGGTTTGAAGACATGTAGATGTCTGAAAATTTCAGATTTTCAACTCAATAGATAACTTTTAGTTAAATGCTGGCTTTGGGTTGGTATTTTTAGATCTACTGTCTGAATCTACCCTGGCATCTCTCTGAGGAGTGCCAAAGCATGAAACCATGGTCAGGGGTTTGGGGGGGGGGTTCCTGACAAAGATATTTTAAATGCTTTCTCTGGCTAAGCATTTAACACAAAGCTTGTTGAGGAATTGGCAATCTTCATTGTTGATAACTTACAAGCTTAAGTGAAAAGGTTCATGTGATTTATGACTCTTATTTTGACTGTTTTTATATGTTTGAGATACCAAATATACCCACATTTTGAGGTGTATATGAATGATTCATGGAATGCTGTAATATAAATTGTTTTTAAAACCATCAAGACATCACTTGATATTAGATTACCATTGCTAATTCATTAGCATATTTTTCTATTCTTACAACTTTCATGCCATCTAGTGTGAGTTTTAGCAACCAGATGTTGGATGGTAGTTCTTAATAAATTCTCATTAAGAGCTGTCATATCTAAACATCTTCAGACTACTTTCAAAGCTTTTATGGCTTTCATCAGTGAAAAACTGCAAAGTGAAAAAGAATAGCAGCTGATGCATTATCACCAATTGATCTATTCATCAGTAGATTGCCTCTGTGGATTGGCATAGTAGTAATAGTGTCAGACTGAAGAGCATAATGTACTCAGCCAATTCCAGTTCTGGCACTCAAACTTTTTATGAACTCATTGACCAATCAAGCATTTGATTATTTATTTCTTTTATTAATAAATAATGATTGGTAGTTTTATTAATTAATAAGTATCCTGCATGATTTTAGTTAAATGGTAGAGGATCATGCTCTGAAGCATAAGATCCTCATATCGATTCCAGTTCTGGTACTTCCAGTACTCAAACTTTTTATAAACTCCTGAGCCACAAAGCCATTTAATTATATATTTTATGTAATCTATCACCAGCCTAGTATGGTTAAGCACAATAATGGAATGTAGCACTTTGGAGCATAAGGTTCTTGGATTGATTCCAGTTCAATTCCACACACTCTAACTTCTTGTAAACTCTCAAGGAATAATGTCTTTTGATTATTATTAGTATTATCCAGTTTATCATGGATCCTACTTTTTAAAACTTCATAGAAAGTCTGATACGATAATTCTATGTTATTAGTTTCAACCTGGTCAGGTGCAATGATGATGATTATTATATGTTTTTGTTTGTTTTTCATATTCAAGGTTTTCAAAACATTTATTAACTGAGGTTGGGATTATGAGACAGCTGGCGTATTGTTTTAGATGGAAATATTTAAGGTATGGAGTTATCCATTTATAATTACTTCTTTAGAAAGCACTGTATCTAAAATAGTAACTAATGAAAGCTAGCTGACCCAGACCAAGAACTAAAGTAAAACTATTATACATGCATTATGTAATGTATTAAAAAATTAAAACAAACCTCCCATTCCTTGAGTGAAAACAATAAGGTGAAAAAAGTGGATAAGCTTCGAAAATCTTAAATGTTTCATAATCCTGTAAAAAAGAAAAAAAAATCAAAATATTACCTCAATTCTGTAAACACATTCTAAATCAGGGATTCCCAATCTTTGTGCTCACCATATCTCCTTGAATTTTATTAAATTGTCCAGTACCTTTATTCATTATAATAGGAAATAAGCTGATGAAGCATGTACCATGCATGACATCATGTACATGTGCAGATGCCTGGAAGTGAGTCTCATGGATAGGCTGCTATAAATTTCACCAGATATCTTGGATTTTAACTGGGTATTTTGATTTTATCAGATCCTTCAATAAGAAAAAGTCTATGCAATCTCACTGAGCTCATTTCTGAAAAGAGGCCCAACTTGTTGCTGGTGTGGCTGATAGAACCAACATGGAACAACCCAGAATTGTTGATAATATAATTATTTTTGGAATATTCCCTGGACAAACTTCCAATATCCCCTGGAGGTAAAAGTACCCCAGATTGGGAACCCCTGTTCTAAATTTTCATGCTTTATATCTATGCATATATTATAAAAAGTAGCAATTGGTTTACCTTTACTTCTAATATTATATATTATCTAAACATGATCCATTTTATTTTGTTTTAATATCCAATGTTTTGACTGGCTTTGAAAAGCCTTCTTCATAACTATATGAAAATGTATTTTAATATTTTATAATAAAAGTATATTATAAAGTTATAAAATATAATTTAGTTTATTATATTTTGCTTTTAATATCCAATGTTTTTACTGGCAAAGAGGGATATAATGCCTATATCATTTTAATGTTTTATAATAAAATTGTATATTATAAGATCATGAAAATAATATATTGTCATATATAATCTTGAAGAAGATTATTTAATCAATTGAAGCATAAAACACTTAAATATTAAAAACAGCAGTGAAAATAAAAAGTACGAAACTGGAAACCTTAAACAATATCATATAATAAAGAGATAAATAGTCAAATAATAAATATGAAGGCTTTAAACCAACAAATAACTATATATTTATATATTTACACATATATAATAGCTAAATAGCTAACATTTCAATACAATAAGTACTTTTTTCAGAGTTTCTTCTTTCTCAGACCATAAGAATATGTGTGGTGAGCTTTAAATCATTATTTTTCTTTTCTTATTTCTTCCTTGTATTCAAATTCTATTAGTTGTGAAGTTTTAAAAAATATTTGATCCTCCAATAGCTTTTTTCAAATATTAATATTCTTCAATTCACACTTTTCATTTAGGCTGTTGGATCTTTTAAAAATCTCTAATTTCCCTTAGCCGTCTCTGGTCATATTGTTCAATTTTTGCCAGAATATGTTAAAATTGATCACATGGTTCGTTAATTTTATCTGTGAATAAATGGTCAATTCATCAGCCATTTATTCAAACATAACTATTCACAACATCAATTTTAATAAAACACATTCTGGCAAAAATTGAACAATATGACCAGAGAGTACTAAGGTAAGCTATAGAGATTTTTAAAAGGCCCAAGAGCATAAATGAAAAATGTGAATTGAAGAAAATTAACAATATTTGGAAAAAACTATTGAAGGATAACATATTTTTTAAAACTTCTCAACCAATAGAATTTAAGTATGAGGAAGAAATAAGAAAAGAAAAATAAATTTAAATCTCTCCACACACATTCTTATGATTTGAGAAAGAAGAATCTCTGAAGTACTTGTTATTGTACTGAAACATCAACTATTTAGCTATTATATTTTTACTACACAGAAGCTCCTGGAAATAGTACTATGAATTCATCATTTATCTGTGAGAATATTAGAATTAATATACACACACATATATATAATAAAATATATGTATATATATAAAATGTAAAGTTATATGTTCATGTAAATTTGTATTCATGTATTTGTATTATGTTTGTTACAGTTCTGAAGAAGATTTCTGAGGCGATTGAAACTGTCAATAATGGGTTCTAAAATAACATTGTACAAAGAACTAAAGAACATAGATGATATTAATATTATATATTAAAATGGTAAAACTTTGTATCTCTGAATCCAAAAAGATACTGACGCTTTCCATATCTGTTCTGGTATTACTTCTTTTTAGATTTAAAAGATTGCTTAAATCTGATAAAATAATCAGTAGATAATAGATGTAGAAACTACAAGAAATGAGGAAAAAAATTGTAATCCAGAACCTTCATCATTTTGCATATTTGTCTGAAAATATCCTTAAAATTTTTTTTATTTATTTAAAGTTATGGTATTTTTGCTCTGAAATTCTTTTCAATAATTAATTATTAGAAAATTACCAGATCAAATAAGCTGCAGACTGATGTACAATAACCGCAATTTTTTATTATCGCAATTGGTATCTGTATTCACTTTAGAACTTTGTTATAATTAAACTCTAATTAATATATTATTTTTGGTTATCAAAGAAAAATAAACTTTTTATTGCATGTATATAGTTTTCTGATATTCACTGAGTTTTTTTTTTCATATGTCATAGCATCGGCCGGGAGCCGAACCCACAACTGTCCGCAACCAACTACTTGCTTTGCAAGGCAGCTGTGATGACCTCTCGGTTAACAATGCTCGATGATTTTCACTGAGTTCATGTTTTAAAATTGTGAAAGAGACAAAAAAAAAAAACAAGTTAGGGGATAATTTTTTGAATTGTCAGCTTTTGGAAATAGTTTTTTTATTATGATTTTCAACAAATATTTATTTTTTAATTACAAAACATTAAAACCCAACAACACCTTATATATTTGAAATTGGTTTTTAATTCCAATCAATTTAATTATGTTGTAGAAAAATTTTTAAAATTTGATTTTAACAGTTGAGGTTAGGAGATATGAAGTTCTGAAGAAGATTACTGGGACAATCGAAACTGTAAATTGTAAGAAAGGATGATAAAGCATTGTGTAACAGTAGTGAAGTGCTTGGACAATTTAGTATTATATGTTGTACTCTAAGGCAGTATGTAATTTACTTATACAGAATGTTCTTATATACGTAATTAGATGGATTTGAACTCAGGATTTTTAATCTATTCATCCTTTACTCCATCTCATGCAACCAATATACATGACCACACACCTGTGAAAAAAATACATGATCTCCAATATATATATTTCATGCTGAACCAGCACTCATCAGTTGAACCAGATCATAATCTTCCACACATATATATACAATCAGTGCTCGCTTTATATTTCAATAACAATTTTTCAACTTTAATAGATAGACTTCAATTTTCTCATCCTTCCAACTATTCAACCATCCATTTCATTGAAAAACTGATAATGGAATGCTATCTTAATATAAACCAAGAACTGATTGTATGTATATATGGAAGATTAAGATCTGGCCTAACTGATAATTGTTGGTTCTGCATAAAATGTGAATATTGGGGGTCATGTATCTTTTTTGCACGTGTCTGGTCATGTGTGTTAGTTACCTGAGATTGACGGAAGAATGAATAGGCTGAAAAATCCTGAATTCAAATCCCTCTAATTGTGTTGTCCTCATGCAGAAAGTTTACATGCAACATATTTTTTCCATCTTGAGGTCTGAGGATCTTATTTAACATAAATAGTAACATTTTGGATTTAGTTATTCAGTAAATAGGTTTATAAACATCACATGATCACCATTTCTTATGCTTGTTTATAACCATTATTAAAACAGGCAAAACTCTCTATACATATTGCCACTCAGTGCAAGCCAGAGTAATCAAGGGATACTAGAAGGCTTGTTCATAAAATCCCCATCTAGTGCCTATTCATCCAATACTCCCAGACTAGTTTCTGGATTGTAGCCTTCATCAGTGAGGAGTCTTGGATCTGAGAGCACCACCTAGATCTTAGAATCTAATGTAGCTTGTCACTAGTGCCTATTCATCCAATACTCCCAGACTAGTTTCTGGGTTGTGGCCTTCATCAGTGACAAGCTACATTAGATTCTAAGATCTAGGTGCAGTGCTCTCAGATCCAAGACTCCTCACTGATGAAGGCTACAATCCAGAAATGAGTCTGGGGATATTGGATGGATACGCACTAGATGGGGATTTTATGCAAAAGCCTTCTGGCATCCATTGATTACTCTGGCTTGCACTGAGTGGCAATACAAATAGTGAGTTTTATCTGTTTGAATAGGTTTATATTATCAGCACTAAATATTTGATAAAAATCTTATTTATGGGCTTGTTAAAATTATTAACAAATAAAGTTAATATGGAACTGTATAGCAACATTAATGAATAGATTGATGATTCATATTTTAACAAAATATATAGTTTAGATATTATATTTATTTTATTTTACTTGATCAAGATATAAACAATTATGATCTTTTTTTCTGAACATTTAGAGTATACTAAATAGATTAAAACAGAGATGAAGCTCTCCATGCAGCAGTGCAACCTAGTGCCAGGCAAAGTAATCAATAGATGCAAGATGGTTTGTGTATATAATCCCTATCTAGTGCCTACCCCTCAAATAACCCCAGGCTAGTTTTTAGCTTGTGACTTTCATCAGCCAGGAGCCTTAGAGTTAAGAGCTCTTCACCTATAACATAGGATCTAATGCAACCTTCTAGCACCAGGCTCCTCACTGATGAAAGCTACAAGCTAAAAACTAGTCTGGGGATATTGGATGAGTAAGTATTAGATAGGTATTTTTTGTGCAAACCTTTTATCCATTAATTATTCTGGCTTGCATCTTGGGTGGCACTACTGTAGGGAGCATTTTGCTTCTGTTTTAACAACTTGTGTAAATATATGAAATGTTGATTATGTAATACTAAATAGATTAATTGGCTAATAGAAATAGACAAAACATGCTGATAGTTAAAAAAAACACAAAATAGATGATGGATTAATATTTTTTTAGTTATTAAGGTACAAATATAAAAATATAGACAAACATAAATATCCAAAAATTGACAGAATCTCATTAGTCCAAGGGTGAGAAAATAGCAGCCAGAGGGCCACATGAAGCCCACTAAGAGTTTTTATGTGGCCCACCAAGACAATCAGAAAAATCCACTTTGAACTGAGATTTCCTTCCCGTGCGTGATCGAAGATTCATTTCGTATGTTCCACTAGGATGGCCACATCAATACATGCACAATGTAGATATGATGCACAGTGCTTTTCCAGTTGATGTGGTTAATTTCAATTTTGTCTTTGCATTAGCAACTATATACATTTGCATCTTTAGTGAAACCATGAACCCTCCGAAAAAATGTAAATCGGTGATGAAGGTCGTGTGTTTAATGAAGAATGGACAAACACATATTTCTTTGGTAATACAGGGAATAAAGCAGTGTGTTTATTATGTCGTGAAAAAAAGGTGAAGCCCTCCGCTAACCTTTGCTTCCACAAAATGGCCCCTGATGTGGCCCTCTGCCAACCTGTGGCCCCCAAGCCAAAACAACTGCCCACCTCTGCATCAGTCTGAAGTTTCAAATAGTACCTAGTCTTGGTGAGATACAAATATGAAATACAACAAAATAATACAGTACTAAGTTTGCATTAAACTAATGAATATAAAGCAATATTCTTTTTTTGAATTTTTTTTTTCTTTAAATGAATATATTTATAATGTCATTTGTATAAAGAATATGGATGCTAGATACTGTCCATCATCATAATTTATGTTCCAAAAAGCAAGTTGATCTCATCATCTCCCTTTATAGCTCAATCATCTACCATGATCCTTCTTAAGAGTATCAATCAACCCTAAACCTTCTCCGTCATCCTTCCTACTTCCCTCTAACATGTTACCACTTAATGATCCCCCCATAAAGCTTATTCTCAGTCAAATTCCTTGTATTTTTATACTTTTTTCAATATTTTTTTTTCTTTCAATCTTCCTACATTACTAATTCAATTCCATCAAATTACCTTTCTATTCTCTTAAGCCCATATCTGAAAACCTCCAGGTGTTTTAATTGTCCATATTTTTATTTCAAGCAAGGCATTTGATAAACCTTATTTTTAAATCTAGTTTCAAAGATATTAAAAATAGTTCTATATAGAAGCAAAGTCTTATTACTTTCAAATGATTAAAAAAATAAATAGGGTATGAAAATTGGCAGCCATCTTGGCAACCTTTGATCACTAGAGGCGAATTTCAATCGCTTTTTTTACAGGTAGTATATAAAAAGTTTCTCTCTTTATTTTTTAAAAATTTAGAAGTCCCCTGGAAGTTGAGGCACCAAGCTTTAGCTTATTTAGATTAATGGTAAACCCAGCTCTGTATATGAGTACGATATTAGTGACATATCTAACAGTTTTATAATGTTCAAACTGATAGAATTCAATCTTCCAATGTATAAATATCTTAAATAAATAAAAAATAACAACAGTCTCTTAAAATGTTTTGGCTTATTCTCAAAAATAAATCCTAATATGGTAATGACATAAATAATGTATTCAATAGATTTGAATAGAAAACCAAAAATCTTTATCAATTAGCTCATTTTGATATTTATGTGCACAATAAAGGTTTATTTAGATTCTTATACTGTTTAATATGGTAGTGGACCCAAAGGCTAAAGTTTCTGCCTCCTTCTCACCAGAGGAAAAATATCTGGCCCTTTGAATGGAGCTGTTATTGTCTGCCATCTTTTCAAAGAACTAATCAGGTGTTTATTTATTTATTTAATGCCACAGTAATATAAAAAAATACTAGTACACATTGATCCTAAAATAGCATACACATTAATCCTAAAATAGCAAACTTAAAAGTTTGGGAAAAATTATATAGGAAATAAAACTAAAATTAAAAAAAAAAATATAATAGTAATAATTTATAATTATATATTGGATTATTTCCACCATCTAGAATTAATTGTTAAAAGTCTATAAAAAGGGTTCAAGCTTTATTTACATTTCTCAAATATATATAACTGGTAATTATAGAACACAAATTAGTAGATAGCATGATGTTTTGAGAGGTATTATTCTCCTCTCTGAGGAGTGCCAAAGCACGAAACCATGGTCAGGGGTTTGGGGTGGTTCCTGACAGAGATATTTTAAGTGCTGGCTCTGGCTAAGCATTTATCACAAAGCTTGTTGGGGAATTGACAATCCTCATTGTTTATAACTTACAAGCTTAAGAGATAGGGTCATGTGATCTATGACTCTTATTTTGAATATTATTATTCTTTCTTCTTCAGATGACAGTATGTGCATGGGAATCAAACTTGAGATCTTTACATTCATAAATACTGAATTTGAAATAATACTCAAGAACAGTTTAGTTGATTGGAACAACATATTAAATTCATTATTCACGAATCCAAATGTTCAAATTCGATTCCCATGCAAATACTATCACTCGTTATTTCCGTAATATCTGAAAAAGGAAGGAGAAAAATATCACTCGAAATCTGCGCTATTTACTAATAGTTAAATACATTAGAAAAGTTAAAATTTTAATAAAAACATTTAACAATTAATTTTAGAAGAGAGAAATAGTTCAACATATAATTACCAATAAAATAATATCACCAACAAACTTTCAGGCAAACAATAACGGTAATAAATATGATAACTATAAAATTATGGAAGCCGATAACCGCTAAATATATAGGAAAGAATTTACCTTCTTTTAATATGAAATGAATTAATTGCAGTCTTAAAAAATTACATCAGCGATTTTTTTTTTTTTTTAATCTTGAAAAATTTCGATGTAGGCTTACGGTCTTCTTGAGTGAATGAAATTATCGCGTGGCCAAATCAAATTAACTTATTTAAAAGAAAAAGAAAAAAGACGATATGTAACATAACTATTATTTACTTTGAAACGACTTAAGAATAAATATCTTGTGGCTATAGGTTTTTATGTTTTTATATATCTTGCGGGCATTTAAAGAGAAAAGTTGATCTACTTTAAATCTTTTAAAAGTTGTATATTTAAGATTACGTATGTATGTTAACTTTCCGACCCGAGGGCAGATTGAATAACTAGGTAGTAATTACTAAGATTAAACATTAATGTTGGATATTATCAGCGATCGTGGCCGTTGCTAAATATATCTACTTAGCATAATTTATTTTCAGTTTTAGAATTGAATACTGTTATACAACATGTACATTAAAAACAAACATACTGGCCAAATAAATCTTTAAAATGTTTATTAACTATAACTGGTATATTAGCAAAGTATATAATTAAATAAAACTTCCGGTTAAGCAATACTCATTCCAGGAAGAAAGTCAAACTAATCCGGTATTTTAAATTTTTTTTTTTTTTTAAAAAGTATTAATACATTTTTTTTTTTCATATGTCATACGAACCCACACCCGTCTGCAACCAACTACTTGCTTGCAAGGCAGCTGCGATGACCTCTCGGCTAACAACGCTTGGCAGTATTAATACATTTTAAGTTGCAAATTTGAAGATTATTAACAATTTGCGAAGAGTATTATATAAGTTTTATTTAGACAAAAGTGAGCAGATCACGTGAGCAACCCACTGGGAATAGATCCGGAAACCTTAGCTTCTAAGTTTATCACTCTTCCAGTAAATTAAACGACATGACTACCTATTAGATGAGTATGTCGCTGAGAAGCTATCAACCTAAACAAAAATCAATTTGATGATGACTAATAATACCCCCCCCCCCTTTTTAAATTGTATTCATTGATATGCTTATTTGAATTTATAAAAATATTTGGGTAATTGCTATCGATATTAGTATAATGGGTTTACGACATTTCTAAATCTTATCTCAGGGTTCCAAACGTTAATCAATCATAATCTAATCTGGGTTTACTTTGCAGAGGATATTAATAATTTTTATTAATCATTCATTAGAACTTTGATCTACTTGAATAATATTTCTGTAGTGTAATTTTCATTACCCTACTCTCAGGAAGGTAGGGGACTGGCTTATATCCACTTTAACACCTTGTGGAGGAGTATAATCACAAACATATAGCCATCTTTCTCATACGTCTTTGGTCATATATTTATGATTACATACCTCCACAAGGTGTTAAAAGTGTACAGATAGATATCAGTCCCTATCTAATATGAGAGTACACTGCAGACATATTATTTATTTTGGGAAAAGTCATAAGGACTGTGAATGTTTATGAAGAAGAGATCCTGCTTAGTTGACAACCTAGTGTTAAATATTAAGCAATAGCTCTTCTTTGCTGTAAATTATCTGCCTGGTCTGAGTCTACAAATATTGACATTGCGTCTTTCTTTGAACTAAATCAGAAGAATCATGAAGGAAACAAACTGACATGGAATGGAACATTATACTCATTCATATTCATAGCATAAGTAATGCAGAAAATGATGAAGTTGTGTGTTTTTTAGAAATTGCCTTCTAAACAAATGAATGGCCAATTAGTATGTTTTATTTCTTCTTATAGTTTTAATTATTATTCTTCCTCCTATTCCATTTCTCCTTCATTTCACCATTAAATTATCATTTATCTTTCTTATTGCATTGTCAAATCCATATAATATTAATATCATTTATGTTTTGAGAATGTATGTAGAAATTCTGAAGAAGATTGCTGAGGCAATCGAAACCATCTGGTTTGTAAAAAGCATTATAAAAATAAAAGACATTAAAATTATCATTTCAATTAACTATCAAATTATAGACTCTAAATATCAACAAACTCCCAAGATGGAACTTATGCAATTGCTCATCCTTAGGATAATGGTTTCATTGAACTAAACCAAGGGTTAATTTTATTCATGATGAGCTATTTAAAGTTTCAAATACCATAAGATTTAATACTTAAACTAATATGTATATCTAGATATATAGATTGCAGATGAGACACTTCTGATCATTTAAATTATAAAATAATTGTAAACAGAAAGGCTGGTGTAGATAGAGTCTAAATGCTGAAAATCTAATATTCCTTAACAAGCTCTTTTATTCTTCTTACTTTTATGGATTGTCTGTCATGTGATGAATTTAATAATATAATATTTATGGTATAAAGTGTGTGTTCATCCACAAATGGAAAACTAATAATCAGAATTAATGCATTGTTTAACTTTATCTTTCCTATTGCATTGCCAAATCCATATAATATTAATATCACTTATGTTCTTTATTACTTTTTATAATGCTTTTTCACAACCCACTATTGACGGTTTTGATTGCTCTATTGACGGTTTTGATTGCTCTGACAATATTCTTCAGAACGTCTATTTATAGATTGAGAAATATAAGTAGAAGTTGTGAAGAAGATCGCTGGGCAATAGAAACTGTCCATAGTGGGTTGTAAAAAAAGTATTGTAAAAAGTAATAAAGAACATAAATGATCTTAAGATTATATTATATTTAATGCATTAATAAGGAAACATGCTTTGCCTCAGAAAGAACATGTAGGCATGGTTGAGTTGTTAAAAGCTATTGTTACTATGGATTCAGTTATAGTTAAAGATCAACTGACCACTTATAAGAAGAGATTCAGCTTTCCTTGTAGTTTGTGATAGAGACAATGTTAACTGGATCTGTCCAAATCCTATAAATAGTCTATTCTAGGAGAGAGTGGATGATTCAGATTAATCCAAAAGATTGCAACGATAGTCTTGAGATTGGAAAAACAGAAGTAAGGAAGCTGATGTGTAGCAAAACTATAAAAAGGCAAGACATAAAAGTGGTGCAGCATGAAGTAAATATAAAACTACTATAGAAATGAAGTGAAGCTAGACTGGTCTTAAGCTCATGAGAAAAAGCTCATCAATTGCTGGAACTAAATGGCAAAAACCACATCAGCAGACAAAGTGCATAAGTATAAATACTGATAATCATTATCATCCATTATCAATCCACTGCAGGATGAAGATCTCTCCAAGTTCAATCCATCTTCTCCAATCTTTAACTTCTCTTCTTCACATCACCCCTACACACTTTCTTATTTCATCCATCCATCTCACACATGGTCTCTTTCTGGATCTTTTACAATCTCTTGGAATCCAGTTTAAGATTTCAATTGTCCATATATTATCATCTCTTCTAGCAGTATGTTCAGCCCAACTCCACTTCAGTCTTTTAATTTTTTCAATGAGGTTAATAACACCTGTTTGTTCTCTTACCTATATATTGTGTTTTTGATCTCTTCTTGTTACTCCCAACATGCATCTCTCCATACTTCTTTGAGTGGTCTGAAGTGTCTGTATTGCTCTTGTATTAAGTGTCCAAGTCTCAGATCCATAATTAAGAACTGGTAAAACACATTTATTAAAAACCTTTCTTTTCAAACACGTAACCATATTTTTTTTTAGTATCAAGTTATTTCTACCCAAAGCACTCCAACCAAGTTTAATTCTATGATTAATTTTGTCCATTATGTTTCCATCTGTATTAATACTCTGACCAGGGTGTTTGTGATTGTTAACTTCTTCTAACTCATCATAATCAATCTTTATTTTCATATTTTGAGAAAATCCATTAAACATTACTTTAATACTGGTAATAGATAAATATTAATGGTATATTTATTATTTGATAGGCAGCATCCCAAAGAAATACCAATGAAGATGCCAAATTGAGAAGCTATGAGACCACTTCAAATCAGGAAATAACACAACTTCAAGGATTTCTGCTTAGCAGAATAACAAATAGGGTACTCCTAGGGGATTAGCACATAAGTTTAGAGCACTAATCAACTAAGGTTAAGTATACTATTAATCATCAATGCAATCAAGAAGAAATGTAACTGCAGGTATTTTCTCTTGATCTACTACTATTGTAATTCATATATATTACTTTTTTATAAATCTCCACATACATACTCCAATGCAAGGGAAAGGTTATGCAAATGCTCTGATGAAGACTGCAGGACAGTCGAAATTTTTAGAAAATTAAAGAAATTATATATAAAAAATTTTGCATTGGGGTGGTTATATGGAGATTTATAAAAAGTAATATATATGAAGAATGCAAAACATAAAGGAAAAGATATAAAAATAATACTATTGTAATGAAATGCAATTAATACTACTAACCAAAAAATAACTTATATAAATGTATACAGCTCTGTATAACCATTGCTTGATATACTAAGAAACCAATTGTATATATCTATCATGTTAATTTCATTTATAACTTATGTGGAGCACAACAATTTGCTTTTACATTAAATCATTTGAATCCTGAATAACAATCGTACTAAGAAAAATCTCAACATAAACATTATTTAAGCTCAAAACAATTCTCTAAGCCATATATATTGGTAATCCCTATTCATAAATAAATAATATTATTTTTGAGTACTACAAGTTTGATATTATCAGATAGATAGATAGATAGGTAGGTAGGTAGGTAGACAGACAGACAGACAGACAGACAGATAGACAGATAGATAGATAGATAGATAGAGAGAAAGACAGACAGACAGATAGAAAGACAGACAGACAGACAGATAGACAGATAGATAGATAGATAGATAGATAGATAGATAGATAGATAGATAGACAGACAGACAGAAAGACAGACAGATATATAAATAGATAGATAAATAGATAGATAGATAGATAGATAGATAGATAGATAGACAGACAGACATACAGACAGGCAGATAGACAGGTAGACAGAGAGAGAGAGATAGATAGATAGATAGATAGATAGATAGATAGACAGACAGACAGACATACAGACAGGCAGATAGACAGGTAGACATAGATAGATAGATAGATAGATAGATAGATAGAGTACTACAAGTTTGATATTATCAGATAGATAGATAGATAGATAGATAGACAGATAGACAGACAGACAGACAGACAGACAGACAGATAGATAGATAGATAGAAAGATAGATAGATAGATAGAGAGATAGATAGATAGAGAGATAGATAGATAGATAGATAGATAGATAGATGTAGATATAGATAGATAGATAGATAGATAGACAGATATAGATAGATAGATAGATAGATAGATAGATAGATAGATAGATAGATAGATAGATAGATAGATAGATAGATAGATAGATAGATAGATAGATAGATAGATAGAGATGGATAGATCGATAGATAGATAGATTTTAAAATTTTAGATTTTGTACTTAATAGTTAAATATTAAATAAATGCTGGGTTTGAGCTAATATTTTGGCTTTTGTGTCTGAATATTCTAGCGCCTCACTGAGGATAACCAGTAGCTTGAAATCAGTTTGGAGATAGGGATAATTCTAAATAGAGATTTTTAATGCTTTCTCTTGTGGCATTTATTGGAAAAGCTTGTTTTGAGCTATTAGCACGCTTATTATATTACATTTGTAATACAAGCTTATTAAATTAATTCATGTGATGTATAACTTGATTTTTTATTATATATATATATGTAAAATAAATAAAATGTCCTTTAATTAAAAACAAAATTGTAATTATAATTGAAATAATAAATTTAACGGTTTACAAATTATTACAAACAATCCTTAAATCCGCAGGAGTACTTTCGGTTAATTTCTTAAAAAAACATTAAATTTATTATTTCAATTATAATTATATATATATAACATCAATATTATTTTTTTACAATCTATATATTTCATTCCAATATCAGCCTTTCAAGCTAATTGAGCACGCGCCTTTGAGAGTGTTAAACAAATGAATACTCTCTTCTTCAATCCGAGATATAGCATTTATGCAGGAATAAAAAGAATCCCTCTTATTCCTACAACTCAAATTCTTTATATGAGCAAATCTGAAGAACTTCTGAAGAGAGCGTGAGTAGATTCTCACTTAGATTTGCTCATATAAAAGAATTTGAGTCATAGGAATAAGAGGGATTCTTTTTATTCCTGCATAAATGCTATATCTCGGATTGAAGAAGAGAGTATTCATTTATTTAACACTCTCAAAGGCGCGTGCTCAATTAGCTTGAAAGGCTGATATTGGAATGAAATATAATTGCAAGCGTGGCGCTAGATAAAATATTTGCTTATTTACAATCTATATAGAAATTTACAGTCTAATAAAAAATTAACTAACCTCTTGCAGGACAAGTTTTTGTCAACTAAACCCAATAACACCAATTGATTGAAAGACAATATGGGAACATATCAAACATAGCATCACAGTTTCTATTTAAATAAACTTAAAATGCTTAATTTGTTTCATTTTAAAGTTTAAATGTGAATTTTAGTAATAAATTAATTAAAACTCCATTTCTATTAGTTTAATATTAATTGATTAAGACATAACTTATAATTCAATTTGAGTTCATATTTTTATAAAACATAGCTATATTTCCTGATTCACTGGCCTACCAATTATTTTGACTTATGCTAATGGTGGAATCAGCCTTTTATTTATTTTAATAAGGGAAACAGGATTCATACAAGAATCCACTGAAATCTGTCACATCGCACATCGTAAATAAAAAAGAAAATGATTTTAAAAGAATACTGGGTCATAGTTTACTATAACTAAGATTATTTTCTAGATATTATTCACTGGAAATAATTAATAAATATTGGCAAAGGGTAAATTATACATTCTAATAAACTAATCTTACTAAATTTAATAATAAACATTAATAACATACAATGAAAAAATTGATGAAAGCAAAATATTTTATTCTAACGAACTTAAAATATTTTTAAGAATTAAATAAAATTGGAGAGCACACACGCTAATCCAGATATTAATCAAATAATTAGGTAAAGTAATCAAAACAATTTTACAAGCAATGTTCACTTCTTAAGTTTCTTCTAGAAAGTTCTTTAAATGAAAGTCTCTTTAATAAGAAAATTAATGTCTCTTATCAGGATTATTTTAAGCTTATTTTTTAAATTGTTTGCAAATGCTTAATTTAGTCACAATCAGGATTTGAATAATCTTATCTTATCAGTAAGTTTAGAGAGTTTACAAAGATTGCTGAATACTATGCATAGTTTTTCATGAGGTAGAATGAGCTCTTGGCCATTAGCTTTAACTTGTTCTTGATCCTGGTTCTAAAGGCTAGTCACAAAATCTTTTCTGGTGGATGTCTTCATGAATGATGTCAGCCAGAGTCTCGGTCTACTCCTGTGTGATGAATTATTTCCACATAGAGTGGTCCTGAATCTTCTCTCATGACCCAGGACCAGCCAAAAGAAAAAAACAGACAAGATGCTGATCAAACTGGTCTCTTTCTGAGGTCCAGTTTTCAGTCTTCTGTGCATACTTTTTGCTTTTGTTAAAAATATACATTGATAATCTCGTGCATTCTTTTGTATTTTTTAGTTACAAAGTTCTCCTTTTCATAAAGTCTTTCTACCATCTTTAATTAGCTAAAAAGATTTTTCGTTTAGCTTATCTGGATTAGTAATTTGTGTGACTTTTGTTCTTTCCAATTTTTACCTTTATTTTTAATTAGATAAAAAAAAATATGAATGAAATATTTATATTTTCTACAGAAAATATTCATAGCTTGATTAACTATCACTTAACAGTGAGTAAAAGTCGACCTGCCAGATCTACCAAAATGTAGAAAATGTTACAATGGCGGCCCAACTTGAGGCTTCAAAACAAACCATTACCTGAGATACAACTTTAAACTCTGGTTATAAAAATATAATTTTTTTTTTAAATAGGTCTAAAAAAACACAATTGCGGCTGATGTAGATATTAAGTCAC
This sequence comes from Epiperipatus broadwayi, assembly GCA_028023455.1. Taxonomy (NCBI): domain Eukaryota; kingdom Metazoa; phylum Onychophora; class Udeonychophora; order Euonychophora; family Peripatidae; genus Epiperipatus; species Epiperipatus broadwayi. The sequence goes on along the minus strand of JAQFVV010000057.1, from coordinate 6,380,139 downwards.
AAGTATTGACCAGGTAGGCAGATATTGGAGAGGGGGAAAGCATAGCCCTGAGTCCTTGCATGCAGTATGTAACATAAGCCTATCTGTAAATGCCCATCAGTCTATTTCTAGCAGGGCTCCCGAGAAATGGGAGGGTGGACCAAGTTGCCGCAAGCCTGTAAGACTCAATGTGCTTATAACTTAAGCTTTTATTTCAAATCAAGTTAAAATCATAATCTCTTCTCTTTGCATGTATGGAGTTAACCTTAAAAGTCATATTTGTAATGATTTTTTATGAGTGTTGATGGAGCATATGACATTCTTGTTTTGTACCGCTATTTTCACAGGGTGCTCTGTGCTGTTTATTGACTTCCATACAAGATCATTTTTTAAAATCTCTAAATAAAGGAAAATGGAAATTGAAGAGTAGACAAATCAATAGCAGGAAAATCTTTTAAAGCCCTCTAAATGTGGATGAGAAAACAATATTATCTGCCAAAGTATTTAGTGCAACATATTTACGCACACTCTCTGACTGAGAAAATTGGGGAATTTAGGTCAAACTTATATATTATGTTTGACCAACATGTTTTTTTGAATTTAATAAACTTTAAAATTATTAATAATTATATTCATTTTTGGCTAACGTTTGTTTCTTATATCCTGTCCCTCAGTTGTCTGAACAATGTTTAAGAGCTCTTTCTTTCCCTGGGTCTAGCTGGCAGCATTTATCATCATCAACTTTTTGATCACCGCAAATCAAATTTTCTATGTGATGTGATGTGATGTGATGTATTATGGCTTCTCCTTAAACGAAGTCAAGAATATCTCAGCAATTAAGCCCAGATAAACCTGTTAGCCACTTTCTTTTACATTCCCCACTCTAAATTTACCCATAATCTGCTCTATCCCATTTCCACAACATAATTTTTGTCAACTCTATAACCTTTATATCTAAATCCCCCTTATCTTTTCCCAAACCTAGCATAAAAACCAATAATTCACTTTCTGTATAATCACTCTTTTCATATTTATTTTTCCACAACTTCATTATATGTACCCTTTCTGTTTTCAAACATTTACATTCAATTAACAAATGCCTAATATTTTCAATTCCTTCCTTACATAATTTACAAAATAAATCACCCATATTTTTCCATTTACATGTATATTCTTTTGTAGCTAAAGATCCCGTTCGAGCTTTAAACAATAAACTACTTTCCTTACTATTATCATATATTAACTCACACCTAATATTCTGTTTATTTCTATATATATTTAAACTCTTTTTACTCTCCATACTATTTCTCCATCTCTCTAAACTCCTAGTCTTTATTAATAAATCTATTCTTTTATCCCATTCCTTACTACTATAACACTCAATAATCCTCTTAACACAATCATCCCATCTTTTGTACAAATATACTGATATAAATTCTTTATCCAAATCTTTTGCATAGCGCATTACCTTTCTCACCCATCTTGTTACCTGCCCTTTACTCATAACCCAATTAAATACTATTTTAGCTATTCTTTTATTATCCATAAACTGCAATCTACCAAACATTTTCATTTTACTTTTTGCATCTCTCATATGAAAACTTGACCATCCCATTTCTCCTTGAATTGCCTCCCTTGCTGTCCATACTTCTGCATCCAATGCATGTCTTCCTACTTCCTTTGAGTTTTTTCTAAATAATCTAATATCTTTTTACTAACATATAATGCATCATTACCATATGTTAACCCTGCTACTGCAACTCCTTTCCATATAATTCTAGCTACATCATATTTATTATATGAAAATACTGTTAATTTCTTTATCAATCCCTTTCTTTTCTTTGCTTCATTTATCAATTTTTTCTCCCATTCATCCAAATAATTTTTCTGATTACTTAAAATAATTCCCAAATAACTATATCTATTCACCACACTTAACTTAATATCTCCCAATAAAAATTCTACATCTTCTCTTTCCTCAGTATTAACCATCATTATATTTGATTTTTCTTCACTAAATTTAATCCCCATCTCTTTACCCACCCTTGCACATGTCCTCAACATAACTTCCATATCTTCTCTTTTTTCTGCACACAAAAATATATCATCTGCAAAAAAAGACCTGACAAAATATATACTCCCTTACTACCTATTAACGGTATCTCTATCCCTCTTCCTAATCTTTCTATTGCTCTTTCCATTTCACTCAAATACAACACAAACAAAATAGGTGACATAGGGCATCCTTGCCTTAGTCCCACACCATTTTTAACTTTAATTGATTCTATATTCTCTAATTGATATATATAATAATTATTTTCATATAATTTCTTAATAATATCTATTAAAGCTTCATCCATTCCCAAATTTGCTAAACTTATCCATAATCTATTTCTATTTACTCTATCATATGCCTTCTCTATATCTATAAAACTCAAATATAACTGTTTATCTGCATTCCTACTCATATCCATAAGTTGTGTAACTACAAATAAACTATCTCCTATACGCCTATCTAATCTAAAACCTCCTTGCATTTCACCCACTACATTATTCCCTTCCATCCATTTTACAACTTTACTAGCCACCATATACGAGAAAACTTTATATAAAACTGATGTTACCGCTATCGGTCTATAATTATTCAACTTTCTATGATCCTTACCCTTTCCTTTAAATAATAACCTTACTCTTGTATTACTCCAACTACTTGGGAAAACTCTATTCTGTGCCATTTTATTAAAACAGGATAATAACTTTACTTTTGCCCTATATCCTAAATTCATTACCATCTCTGCTGCCCATCCATCTAAACCTCTTGCCTTCCCACTTTTCAATTTCTTCTCTACCTCATTTAGTTCATTTTCTGAAAAACTAATATTCCCATTACTATATTCTTTCATATTTTCTAATATTCTATCATTCACATTTAACATCTTTTCTATATTCATTACATAACTATTTAAGATTCTCTCTAAATCTTCTCTAGAACTACACTCAGTTCCCTCATCATCTAGTAATACTAACTCTCTCTCCCCTACATTTCTCCTTTTAATATAATTCCAAAATTTTTTACTTCCATCTCTTCCACTTTTATTAATATCCTCCAACAATTTACTATTCAATTTCATTCTCTCTCTATAAATATCTATTTTAGCCAACTTCTTCTTTTCTAAGTACTTTTCCCATTTAGCATTAATATCTTTTTCACTTTCCTTATTCTTAATAGCACACTTATATTCTCTACATGCTTCTTTCCTTTCTTTTACACTTTTACTAATTTTAATTTTTTTATTACTTTTATTCTTTTCAATATTCTCACCTAAAACCCTATTTGCAACTTTTTCTACTTCCTTACACCAATCCTTATACTCATCCCCAACCCACTCTTCCATTATTTCTTCAACTTGTATTTTATACTCTTCCAACTTATTCTTATCATTTACTCTCCATCCACATCTTTCACTATTATTTCTACTTTTATTTCTATTCTCCATCACATTACTAACCATTTCAATTACATTGAAATTGAAATCACTAGTGCATACTTTTTCTTCATTATCAAATACCTTAATTTTCCGTATTTTATTTATTCCCTCTTTCTCTACCAATACATAATCTATTGTGTGAAATATATTATTTCTGGACCATGTGTATTGTCCCTCATAAATATTTAATAAATTTCCAATACTCAAATTCACTTTCTGACAAAAATTCTTCAAAAGCTGTCCATTTTTATTATCTACATCATCAATTTCTTCAATATGTCCATTCATATCCCCTATAACCATTATTCTCTTCCCCTTTTCTTTAAAACTTTGTATATCCTTAACTAAACATTCGTATATGTTACTATTCCACTCCAATATAATTTGACTATCTCCAGTAGCTATATAAACTATAGCCACCATCCATTCTTGTCTACCCAACCTTATTTCAAACCACAAGTGTTCTTGACATTTAACAATATTTAAATATTTTTTTGATATAACACCTATACCACCACCCCTTTTTTCTTTTTCTTTTCTATTTATACCCTGCCATACCAACTGTTCCAAAATAGGTTCTTCTTCTTCTCTTAAATGTGTTTCCACTACTGCTAATACCTCAAGCTCTTCATTTTCAATTGTTTTATTTAATTCCATCCACTTTTCTGGTTTCCTACCACCTTGCATATTCAAAAACCCAATTTTAACAATTTCTTCTTTCCTAACTACTCTTTTATAAATTCTTTTAATTCTTTCTTCTCCATTACATTTATAAATTACTTTCTTACCATTAATTTTACAAACCCATTCCTTCTCCATATCTATATTTATATCAAAATCAAATTCCTTTTGCTTACTTCTTATATTCCATCCATTCTTTTTAATAATATTACAATTTAAAAACCCACCCCCTTTATAAGTTTCCGAAAAAATTCTTTATAAATCAAACTCCCTAAAACTTCACTTCCTTGTTTTCCTAAATGCAACCCATCTTTACTATATAACTCTCTCTTTCCAATAAAACAATCCCACACATCCACAAACATAACATTATTTCTCTCACACAATTTTTTCAATCTCTCATTTATAGAACATGCCCTATCTAACAAATAACTCTTGTCAAACCTTGGTAATAATCCAACTATTCCTACTCTTCCTTTAATCATAATCAAATTCCTAATCAAATCTACATAATCATCCATTATTCTCTCTGATGATTCTAATAAATTATTAGTCCCCACCATAACATATACATCTCTACTACCTTGTTTTTTAACTTTATCTGCTACATCCCTAATTCTAGCTCCAGGCAAACATACTCTTACATACCTACTTCTATTTTCCCTTGCAATTATATCCCCACATTCTCTAATTAGTGAATCTCCTATCAATACTGTTTCATAATCTACTTTTTCTGCTCTATCTATAACATTTTCTAATACCTTCTGGTCCTCCTTATCTATTTCTTCCTTATCATTCCTACTCAATAATTCCTTTATCTCCTCACATTTTATCTCTAATGATTTTAATTTTACTTCTACATCCTTCAATTCTTCCTCTATCTTATTTATTCTTTGACTAATCATCTCCATTACACTATTACTTTCTCCACCCACTATTCTTCGACTATCTACACTTTGAAAACACTTTCTCACCTCTTTTATCATATTAATACACTGACTGCATAACCATAAACCATTTACATCCTTCCTAGTCTTATTTAAACATTTCAAGTGATATACCCCATCACATATAGTACATTCTACAACAGCACGCTTAATTTCCTTTTCCCGATTATATAAACATTTTGAAATACAAATATAATCCATTTTTTTATTTTACGTTTTTCGAACGTTATATTTTTCTTAAAAGTAAATCTTTTAATAACAAATTTACAAAAAAACTAATCAACAAAATAACTTTTAAAAATAAAAAAATAATAATAATTCTATATATAAAATAACAATATATAAATAATAAAACAAAACAAAAAATAAATAATAACTTTTTAAAAAAATTTCTATATATATAAATAACAAACTGAAAAAACTTTAAAACAAATAAAAAACACAATTTTCAATCTTTCAAATACTCTTAACCACTAATTATACTTTCACACACAATAATAATTAATAAATATTAATGCTCTCAGACTAAACAAATTAAAAGAAAATTTTTTGTTTGCTTATCTGATAGCCTAGTGGTGTCCTCAGTGATAAAAAGAAATCAAGTGTCTGGAACAATATATTTTTAAAAAATGCTTCTATTTATATAAATATGCCAAAAAAAGCAAAAGATTCAGTAAGAAATAAAAAATAAATTTTCTTTAGCTTTCATTTAAAAAAAAGTATGAAGCGATCATATTTAAAAGATGATCATGTTCAAAAGATGATCATGTTTAGAAGGTGTTCATGTTTAGAGGGTGTTCATGTTTAGAAGGTGATCTTGTTCAGAAGGTGTTCATGTTTAGAAGATGATCATGTTTAGAAGGTGTTCATGTTTAGAAGATGATCATGTTTAGAAGGTATTCATGTTTAGAAGATAATCATATTTAGAAGGTGATCATGTTTAGAAATTCTATTAATGGCAATCTATTTATCAGATCACTTGTGACTAATACCCATTTTCTTGCATCATTGCAAAGTGGATGTTAGTTGTGAGTGATCTAATAAATAGATTGGATTTGATAGAATTTCTAAACATGATCACACCATTAGCTGAAGAAAATGTATTTTTTAATTTTAAATGAATAAAAGCATTTACTTAATTTGTTTTATTTTATTATCCATTAGGTTTAAATAATTTGGATAAAATATGATGGCTATAAACTATTTTTTCTTAGTCCAATTATTTTACATCAATTTCTTTTAAAATATGCATATATATATATTTCATGAAACAAATAAGTCCGAGTACATTACTAAGACAATTTACAAGTGAGAATCCCATAGAATTATTTAAACAAACTTGTAAATAACACCCACCTTTTTTCATGACAATGCATTTTGTCACATAGAAGATGGTTTTTATTTGACAAAATAAAATGTCAAGATTTACTACACAATTAATAGCTAACTAATTTGCATAAATTAGAATATGCCTCCTCATTACTATCATCTGCACTCAGCTATGAATATGAAATCTGGGAACTTCAAAAGCACTTAGCACAGATAAACATATAATTTTTACAAAATTAAACTTTTCTAAGAAGCGTGTTAATGCAGAATATATGGTATCATTGATATAGTAAAAGATGGGATTTACTGGCAAGTTTTTTTAAATGACTCAATGAGAAATTTTGCTTGTAAATTGTCTTAGTACATATTCATAGTTATTTGTTCTGTAAAATATTATATTTTTAGCCCCACATATTTGATGAAAGTTATTTTTCACATTACCTTCATATAATGGACTAGTCCAGATTTCATCTTATCATGATTGGATTTTGAGCATTCATCACTATGGGCCAATGGATATACAAATAAATAACATACATCCAATGGTAAGAACAGGTCAATAGGCAGCGATGCTCACTGACTCAGAATGTTGCATTACAGAATGGGATTTGGCCATAAATAGTCAATTCATCTGTAAGTAAGGTCAGACAACAACTGTCAAAGCAGAATGGCAGTAATCTGGTTGTCCATTATATGGTTAACACAGCAAGGCAACTCCATATTCAGGACTGGAAACTGCTAGAACTTAAATCAGACACAATCAAGCTGTCAAAGTATAGCTGGAAATGCCACCACACCTACTCACATGGCAGACTAACACAGTACTGCTAGAAGTGGTAGGTCAACTTATAAAAGCATCTGAAGTCCCTTCTTTCTATATTGCACAACAACTAACTAAAATCGATATCTCACCAACGATAGTGGATGAAGGTATTACAGTATCTGTATTGCAAGTACACATTTTATATTAATAATCATATTTCATGAATTTGTGTTTATAAAAATTCAAACAGAAAACACAACAATGAGCTATAAAATTATATACATGGTCATTAAAATAAACTCTTTTACAGATCTTTTTTTTTTTTTAAAAAAAAGGGAGGGGTATAGAAACTCTTAAACTCAACAAAAAAAAATTATGAGAGTCTCCAACAAATACAACACTAAGATAATTCATAAAATTCCAAAAAATCATTCAAATGCACTTGTAAATAATGCCTATCTTTTGTTCTACCAAAGCCAATCTATTTTTCTCATCTTTTGGCTATTTAAGTTAGATTAGCTGGATTTGAAGACATTTAGATGTCTGAAAATTTCAGATTTTCTACTTAATAGATAAGTATTCAATAAATTCTGGGCTTGAGTTTGTATTTTGTATCTAGTGTCTGAATTTCCTAGTGTCTCACTGATGAGAGCCATTAGCTTGAAACTGGTTTGGAGATAGGGATAATTCTAGATAGAGATTTAAATGCTTTCTCTTGTGTATTTATCAAAAAAGCTTGTTTAGAGCTATTATCACTCTAGTTATATTACATTTGTCTGGTTATGATTTATTATTAATAAATGATAATAAAAAAAAAAAGATGTTAGAAATTAAGAAACTATCAATTCTGTGTATAAGATCTTTTCAGTTCTCTGTGTAGATCATTGGTCTCAAATCAAGTATTTAAAAATGGTTACAACACAGTAGATCACATGATATAGAAAGAGCAGCCAATAAGATGCCATTTTATATGATATGAAAAGGCATCTGATTCTGTAAGTTTGCCATAATTAACACTTTTTGACATTAAACGGTAGACCAAGATATTGTCATATTCTAAATAATATTTATCAAAATGTAACAGCAGGAGTGATTGGACTTTATAGTAATAATAAGGAAATTAACTTTGATAAGAATGTATAGCAGGTGATTTTATCTATCAAAATTTTTTACAGCTGTTTTATAAGTAGTATCTTGTGAAATGGAACTGAGGAATATGGAGATGACTTAAAACTTTCAGATTTTGCAAACAATGTCTCAGAGCTTCAGAAAATGTTATAAGTGCAATTAGAAAAAAAGTAAAACTAAAAATAAATGCTAAAAAAGAGGATATTAAATACTTTTTGAAAAATGAAGATTGAAAATAACAAAATAAAAAAGGTTAAAACTACAAAAACATTACATGATCACCATTTTTTATGCTTATACAAGCTATTAATAACAGTAGCACTAGATAGGAATTTTATGCACAAACTTTGCATCTACTGATTACTAAGGCTCACACTGAGTGATTTGAAAGTGGAATTAAAGTTAGAGATAGTGAATGCTTGCCCTGACGTTTATGTAAACATACGCTTGATGGTGTTTTTGGTAGAACGCCATCTGTTGACATAAATACAAGCGTTAGCAAGTTTATTTTTCATAAATGTACCTTTGAGATCTTTCTAGCAATGATATATATTGCAGAGGCTTCTACTATGTGGTGATGCTGAACTGATATCAGACCCATATAGCTATCTGGTTTGCTATGCTGAGTTTGAAGACATTACGTGTCTAAAAGATTCACGCTTGCAAGCTGAACAGAAACTGTTTCATAAATGCTCAGTTTGTGTATAGATCTAGTTTCTTATTCCTGTCTTTCACTGATGATAGCAAATAGCTTGAAATCATGATCTGAAAGTGGAATTAAAGTTAGAGATAGTGAATGCTTGCTCTGATGTTTATGTAAACATACGCTTGATGGTGTTTTTGGTAGAATGCCATCTGTTGACATAAATACAAGCTTAGCAAGTTTTTAACTTGTTTTTTGTTTTTCATATATATATATAATGGTCATAAAGAACTTAAGCATGCTGTGGAAGAGTATTATATGTGATGAGGTTTATCACTTGAAATGCTTAAATAAGATTAGAAAGGATATAACAGGTGTATGATTAGTATAGCAAGAATAAATGTAATTAAAAAGGTGAAGACATGATTTCTAAGTGTAGATAGTTTAAAGAGAAAGTCAGAAGAAATGGAGAAAAATGTAGTTGAGGAAGATAGAATAGAATATGTGTTTAGTGGAATGATAAGGAATATGGATGAAAAAATAAGTAGTGTAATGGAGACGGTTAACCAAAGAATAAGTAAGATAGAGGAAAAGATAAAGGATATAGAAGCAAAATTAAAATTGTTAGAGTTGAAGTGTGGCAGAGTAAGGAATGAATGAATAGAAATGATAAGGAAGAAGTATATAAGGAAGTTTAGAAGATGGAAGAGAATGCTATGGATGAAGTAGAGAAAGTAAACTATGAGACAGTATTGATAGGAGATTTGCTAATTAGAGGATGTGCAGATGTAATTGCAAGGGAAAATAAAAACAGGTATATAAGAATATGTTTGGAGCTAGAATTAGTGATGTTGCAGATAAGGTAAAGAAACAAGGGAGTAGAGATGTGTATATTATGATAGAAACAAATAATTTGTCAGAGCCATCAGAGAGAGTAATGAATGAGTACATAGAATTGATTAGTAATTTGAGTAAGATTAAATGAAGAGTAGGGATAGTTGGATTATTACCAAGATTCGACAATAGGTATATGTTAGATAGAGCATGTTCTATAAAAGAGAGATTGGAAAAATTATGTGAGAGAAATGATGTTATATTGTGGATGTGTGGGATATTAGTAAGAGGGAGTTATATTGTAAAGATGAATCGCACTTAGCAAAACAAGGAAGCGAAGTATCAGGGAGTTTGATTTATAAAAAATATTAGAGTTCTGGAAGCTTATAAAGAGGGGTAGGGTTTTAAATTGCAGTATTATCAAAAAAAGAAGAATGGATAGGGTGTAAGAAAACAAAAGTGTAGGTGATTTGGATGAAAGTGTCTTTAAAATTAATGCCAAACAAGTTACTTACAAATGTAATGTAGGAAAAAGAGTCAAAAGAATTTACAAAAGAGTAAATAGGAAAGAAATTGTTAAAATTGAATATGCCAAAGTGGTAGAAGACCAAAAAAGTGGTTGGAATTAAACAAAGCAGTTAAAAATGAAAAGTTTGAGGTATTAGCAGGAGTAGAAACACATCTAAGAAAAGAATAACATATACTGGAAGACTTGATATGGCAGGGTATAAACAGAAAAGAAAAAAAGCATGGTGGTATAGGAGTTATGTCAAAAAAATATTTAAATATTGTTAAGTTTCAAGAACATTTATGGTTTGAGGTAAAGTTAGAAAGACAAGAATGGATGGTGGCTATAGTGTATATAGCCACTGGAAATAGTAAAACTATAATGGAGTGAAATGATAGCATATATGAATGCCTAGTTAAGGATATATGCAGATTCAAAAAAAAAAAGGAAAAGAAAATAATGGTTATAAGGAATATGAATAAGCATATTGAACAAATTAATGATATAGTTAACAAGAATGGACAGCTTTTGAAGAATTTTGATCAGAGCCTGAATTTGACCAATAAAAAATTATCAAATATTTTTGAGGGACAATACACATAGTCTAGAAATAATATATTTTATACAATAGATTATGTATTAGTAGAGAAAGAGGGAATGAATAAAGTACACAAAATTAAAGTGTTTGATAATGAAGAGAGAGTATGTAATAGTGATTATAATTTCTTTATAATAGAAATGATTAGTAATGTGATGAAGAATATTAGTAAAAGTAGAAAGGATAGTAAAAGATATGAATGGAGAGTGAATGATAAGAATAAGTTATATAAAATAGAAGAAATCATGAAAGAGTTTGTTGGGAATGAATATAAGGATCTGTGTGGTGAAGTAGAAAAAGTGGCAAATAGTGTTTTAGGTGAAAATATTCAGAAGAATAAAAGTAATAAGAAAGTGAGAATTAGTAAAAGTGTAAAAGAGAGGGAAAAGCATGCAGAGAATATAAGTGGGCCATTAAAAATAAAGAAAGTGAAAAAGATGTTAAGGTTAAATGGGAAAAATATTTTTTTAAAAAGGAGTTGACTAAAATATATAATTATAGAGAGAGAATGAAATTAAATAATAAATTGTTGGAGGATATTAATAAAAGTGGAAGAGATAGGATTAAATAATTTTGGACATATATTAAAAAAAGAAATGTAGGGGAGAGAGAAGTAGTATTATTAGATGATGAGGAAATAGAGTGTAGCTTTAGAGAAGAATTGGAGACAATCTATGATAAGTATGTAAGGGATAACTATATCTTTTTTATTGCACTGCCAAATCCATATAATATAATATTAAATCAGTAATAATGGGTCCACCACAAATGAAATAAAATAACTATATCAAAATAATAAATATTTCCTTTACTGAGCCGGTTTTCGCCCTATAATAGGGCTTTTCAAAATACAATTTTCTAATATACTCCCTCTAACGTTCATTTTACGTAATCATTTTATATAATCACATAACCTATTTACATACATATATACTCTCCCCTCATTTTTTTTTATATACATATTATTTTTATACAATAAACAAATGATTAAAATCTGAGGAGGAACAGCACCTACAGCATGCGAAATATGGCAATAAAGAAGATATACAATGGATAAAAGCAAAATGGCATCCAGCGAAAGATAAAATTAAAAAAGACTAATAAGCAACAAAGTGTGGCACCCAATTACAAATACCCACTTATTAAGCTTAATATAAGGACATATAATTTATTAAAATAATGTATAAAAAATTGTAAGTAACCCAAAACAAAAAAAGATTGGAAAACAACAAAACCTTGTAAATACGTATATATAACATCTTTTAATAAAGGTAAATATTTAAAATTAAAAAAATACAATAAATAAAATTACATTAAGTACAATTCAATAATTATATGCATATATACGATAAATTATATATTACTTTATATTAACTCCATTAAATTAATTATATACACGTATTTTATACACTAAACTAAATTATTTCTCATTTCTCATATATTTCTATTAACCATATCTTCAAATATAACCTTATTTATTTATAGTTAACTAATTATTTACATTAACTAATTATTTGCTTATATCATATATTAATTTAAACAACAACAAAACAAAACAAAAAAACCAACCATATATTAAATTTTCCAGTTATCCTTCAATGCCCATTTACTACTCAACTTTGCAGGTGCTTTAACTAAATTAACACATTTACTCATAGTAGAAGGAAATATTATGAGACAGTATATATTCAAGGGAATATGAGTAAATGTGTTAATTTAGCATTAAAGGATAACTAGAAAATTTAATATATGGTTGATTTGTTTATTTTGTTTTGTTTTGTTGATGTTGTTTTTTAAATTAATATATATTTGATATAGTTAGTAAAAATATATGAGAAATGATATATGATTTAGTTTAATGTATAAAATATGTGTATATAATTAATTTAATGAAGTTAATGTAAAGTAATATATAATTTATGGTGTATATAAAAATAATATGTATATTAAAAAAATGGGGGGGGGGAATTATATATCTATATATATAAATAGGTTATGTGATTATATAAAATGAACGTTAGAGGGAGTATTGATAGATATAAGGGAGGCAATTCATGGAGAAATGGGATGGTCAAGTTTTCATATGAGAAATGCAAAAAGTAAAATGAAAATGTTTGGTAGATTGCAGTTTATGGACAACAAAAGAATAGCTAAAATAGTATTTAATTGGGTTATGAGTAAAGGGCAGGCAACAAGATGGGTGAGTAAGGTAATACGGTATGCAAAAGATTTAGATAAAGAATTTATATCTGTATATTTGTACAAAAGATGGGATGATTGTGTTAAGAGAATTGTTGAGTGTTATAGTGGTAAGGAAAGGGATAAAAGAATAGATTCATTAATAAAGAATAGGAGTTAGAGAGATGGAGAACTAGTATGGAGAATAAAAAGAGTTTAAATATATATAGAAATAAACAGAAAATTAGGTGCGAGTTAATATATGATAATAATAAGGAAAGTAGTTTATTGTTTAAGGCTCGAATGGGATCTTTAGCAACAAGAGAATATACATGTAAATGGAAAAACATGGGTGATTTAATCTGTAAATTATGTAAGGAAGAAATAGAAAATATTAGGCATCTGTTAATTGAATGTAAATACTTGAAAATAGAAAGGGTACATATAATGAAGTTATGGAAGAATAAATATGAAATAAGTGATTATACAGAATGTGGATTATTGGTTTTTATGCTGGATTTGGGAAAAGATAAGAGATATAAAGGCCATAGAGTTGACAAAGATTATGTTGTGGAAATGGGATGGAGCAGAATATGGGAAAATTTAGACTGGGGTATGTAAAATTAAGTAGCTAACAAGTTTTTCTCGGTATAATTGCTGAGAGATTCTTGACTTAGTTTAAGAAGAAGCTACAGTACATCACATCACATGTGATTATTAATTATTGAAAACAACATTATGGACAAATTTATGTTAGACCATTGTCAAGGAATATTAAATCAGCTATGCAGTTACTGTTTCACAATACTTTATTTACTACTCTCTTTTTGACAGTTTAAAAAAAAGGGTTGTAAATAAAACATTGTGAAACAGAAATTGCACAGATGATTTAATATTATATTACATATAAGGGATATAGAAAAGATGTTAGATGTGAAGGATAGAGTGATAACAAACATGAAAGCATATAGTAATGGGAATATTAGGTTTACAGAAAATGAATTGAATGAGGCGGAGAAAAAATTGAAAATTGGAAAGGCAAGTGGTTTAGATGGATGGGCAGTGAGATGGCGATGAATTTAGGAAATAGGGCAAAATTAAACATATTATCATGTTTTAATAAGATGGCACAGGAGAGAGAATTTCCAGGTGGCTGGAATAATACAAGAGTAAGGTTTCTATTTAAAGGGATGCATAAGGATCATAGAAAATTAAACAATTATAGACTGATAGCGATAATGTCAGCGTTATATAAAGTTTTCACATATATGGTGGCTGGAAGAGTTGCAAAGTAGATGGAAGAAAACAATATAGTGGGAGAAATGCAAGAAGTTTTTGTTTGGATAGGTGTATAGGAGATAGTTTATGTGTACTTACACAACTTGTAGATATGAGTAGAAATACACGTAGACAGTTATATGTGTTTTTATAGATATAGAAAAGGCATATGATAGAGTAAATAGAAATAGATTATGGATAAATTTAGTAAATTTGGTAATGAGTGGAGCTTTAGTTGATCTTATTAAGAAATTGTATGAAAATAATTACTGTAAGTATCAATTAGGAATATTGAATCAGTTAAAAGTTAAAAATGGGGTGCGACTAAGACAAGGATGCCCTATGTCACCTATTTTGTTTTTATTGTAAATAAGAGAAATGGAAAGAGAAATAGAAAGATTAGGAAGAGGAGTAGAGATATCATTAATAAATGGCAAGGGACTATATACATTATCATGTCTCTTTTATTTGCAGATGATATCTTCTTCTGCACAGAAAGTAGGAAGATATGGAAATTATGTTGAAGATATGCACAAGGGTGGGTAAAGAGATGGGGGATTAAATTTAGTGAAGAAAAATAAAAAGGAATGATGATAAATGGAAAAGAAAAGAAATAATTTTTATTGCGGGATATAAAATTAAATGTAGTGAATAGATATAACTATTTGGGAATCATCTTAAGCAATAAAAGAAATTGCTAAAAATTGATAAATGAAGCAAAGAAAAGAAATAAACTGATAAGAAATTACCAGTATTTTCATATAATTATGATGTAGCTAGAGTTATATTGAAGGGAGTGGCAATAACAGGGTTACCTTATGGTAATGATGTGTTACATGTTAGTAAAGGGGTGTAAGATTACCTAGAAAAAATATAAAGAGACATAGGAAGACATGCATTAGATGCAGATGTGTGTTTGGCAAAAGAGACAATTCTGGGATAAATGGGATGGTCAAGTTTTTATATAAGAGATACAAAAAGTAAAATGAAAATATTCAGTAGTTTTTAATTTATGGATAATAGAAGAACAGCCAAAAAGAATAGGCAACAAGATGGGTGAAGAAGATAGTACAGTATGCAGAAGATTTGGATAATGAATTTATGTCAGTATACTTATACAAAAGGTGGGATGATTGTATTAGGAGAATTGTTGAGTGATATTGTGGCAAGAAATGGGTAGAATAGTAGATATATTAATAAAAAATAGGGAGTTGGAGAGATGGAGAACTAGTATGGAGAGTAAAAAGATTTTAAATATATATAGAAATAAACAGAATATTGGATGTGAATTAATTTATGATAACAGCTGCTCAAACAGGATCTTTAGCAACAAGGGAATATATACATAAATGGGAAATGTAGGTGATTTAATCTGCAAGTGATGTAATGAAGGCATAGAAAATATTAGGCATGTGTTAATTGAATGTAAATGTCTGCAAGCAGAAAGGGTACAAATAATGAAGTTGTGGGAGAATAAATATAAATAAAGTGATAAAACTGAAAATGAGTTTTTGGTTTTTATGCTGGGTTTGAAAAAAGATGAGTGATTTAGATATAAAGGCCATAGAGTTGACAAAGATTATGTTGTGGAAATGGGATTGAGTAGGATAGAGAACAATATGGGAAAAACTTAAAGTGGCAAAAGGAAAGGGAAAGTGGCTAACAGGTTTCTGTGGATATTGTGGCTGAAAGATTCCTTACTCCAATGAAGAAGCCACAGAACACCACACCACTAAACATCACATGATCACTATTCCCTTTGCTAGCACATAACTGTTATTAAAACAGGCAAAACTCTCCATATAGTTGTGCCATTCAGTGCCAACCAGAGTAATCAATGGATACCAGAGGCTTGTGCATAAAATCTTCACCAGTGAGGAGCTTTGGCTCTGAGAACACTGCACCTAGATCTTAGGATCTAATGCAACTCTCCAGCAGCCACCTTTTATCTCTACTTAGCTACAAAACTATGAGAATAAAATTGAAAAAACAATAATATTTTCAATCTAAGCTCAATAGCTTATATAGTCACATGGGTATGAACCCAGTTCAGTACCCATACATTTTGGTGTCTTTGATTCTATAGTAGTGGCTATGGTTGTTAAAGAATCAAAGACACCAAAATGTATGGGTACTGAACTGGGTTCAGACCCATATGACTATATAAGCTATTGAGCTTAGATTGAAATTATTATTGTGTTTTCAATTTTATTCTCATAGTTTTGTAGTTAAGTAGAGATAAAAGGTGGCTGCTGGAGGGTTGCATTAGATCCTAATATCTAGGTGCAGTGCTCTCAGATGCAAAGCTCCTCACTGATGAAGGCCACAAGCCAGAAATTACTCTGGGAATATTGGATGAGTAGGCATTAGATTGGGATTTTATGCACAAGCCTTCTGGCATCCATTGATTACTCTGGTTGGCACTGAGTGGCACTACTGTATGGAGAGTTTTGCCTGTTTTTACATCACGTCACACCACATTACTGTTAAAAAAAAATTAAAAACTATAAATATCTTGATTGAATTATTAATTCAGATGGAAACTTAAAAGGTTAAATTAATTATGGAATGAAACTTAAATGGAGATTTTTATAGTAGTAGTAATAATAATAATAATCAGTACGTATATTCTTAAAAAAAGATTTCTAATAAATGTGTTACACGGTGCTTATTTATGAATCCGAGACTTGGTCATTTAATAGAAGAGCAAAACAAAGACTTTTAATCATACAATATAGAAATTAATGTTAGCAAGGAAAAAATGAATGTGAAATATATATATGAAAACAAATTAATCTCTCTGACATCATTAAAAGAACCAAAAAGCTATACTATAATTGATCTGTGCATGATATTAGAAGAAATCATAATAGATAAACTACAAGATTCTAAGAAAAGATAAAGTCCTAGAGAAAAAAAACATGTCAAATAGATGGTTAACATTGTTGCTAACGTATAAGGTAGAGGATTTATGAAGCTGAATTGAATTTGAAATAATCTACATGGTGTTTGTAATCATTTAGTGTATAAATGCAGTAGAAATGTCATTCATTCCATTTCTAATTCAAATTGAAGTCGTTATTTGAGCGCTTTAAACTATAAATGAATGCAGAATTTCGATATTCTTAATAATCGTTAAGGTGTAAATAATAGTAAACTTTCTCCCATAAGAAAATTAGTAGTAAAGTAATTAATTTCGGAAATAAAAAGGAATTTGTCCGATATTACAACAATAGATAAGAAGTTGAAAAATTGGTGAATTTATTTTCTATTTATTTATAAACCATCAATTTAAAAATAAGGATTATTATACCAAAAAACTAGTAACTGTAGAATTTAACGTGGGATAGCAAAATCCTGGATAAAGACTACTTCGTCACTTCCGGTATTCGAACGCCACATGACCTTAAGGCTACTAATCTGTAGGTTATTATTTTTACAGGGGTTTGACATTGTAGCTCACTTATCAAACAAATAAACAGATAACGGATGATGTAAAAAAGTGTAGCTTATTAATCTATCATTTTTTCAAATGTTGTATTAAAATATTGAATTAAAGATTAAGGAAACAAACAAAAAAGTTTAAGTAACAAATGAAAAGAATTAAATGCTATAGATAACCTATAAATACTAAATCAAATGCTTCTCATGTATAATGATATTTAGTTTTATAAGTTACGATTTTGCTCAATCATTAGCTATGACTAGTATGTAGTAACAGAAAGGTATTGAAATATGCTAGATTAAATATCCGAGTGACTTAATTGCTTGGGACCTCGTAATAAGTGAGTGTCAAGCCACAATCCGTTAGATTAAGTCAAGATATAGAAAAATGTGCGCCAAGATGATATAATTTTCTTTTTTTTTTAATTATTTGAAATATATATGGGATTTCTTTTAAATGTATAATTACAAGCACTACACATCGTAGCATATATATATATGTCGCACTTTCTCAAACTTTTAAGTGGCATAAAATATATATATATAACAACTAGGGGAGATCATTATTAATATATACAAAAATAGATAAATGCATATGGCTTTTTAAACCGATAAAATCTTTTCTAACAAAAAAATTTACGTATTTTGCATTTCACACGCATACATATGTACACGTGGGCAGACTTAAAGCGATTATTTTTTTTTTAATTAAACAAAGATAGTATTACGCCACGTACTCTGGAAAGACTCCACGACATATATTTCCCCAAAATCTCAAGGTGGCGCTTTCTTGTAGAAAAGTATGGCGTTGAGAAAGATGCTTTTTCAATTCATCTGTACATGGATTTTAATCTTCGGTCACACTCAGGTACCGTAATTTGATAATAATATAGAATAAGTATAATGAAGTCAAATCAGTTTAGTTTTTTTAGTACGCTTTTTAAAAATGAAATTAATTGCAAATAAATTATCGATAAAGTTTTCCTAATAATTTGAATTGTTTTAGAAGTTAAGGAATTACTTAAAAGTTAATAGTACTGCCGTTTGTATATAAGTTATATATACTGTAATAGTTTATATGTCGTTACTTTACTTAGTCTCAGCCAACTATATATTGTCTGGAGGAGGGAGGTCAACTTCCTATTTCGGAAATTAAATTTACAAAAAAAAAAAAAAGAAATGCAGAATAAAACAGTACTTACGTTAGTGGGCATTTGCAATAAAATAATAACATTTACAATAAATTTATATTTTTTTTTATTTATTTATTATTAACTATAGTCTACATTTTAATTATTTTTCTATTAATTTTAAGTTGAATTGCGAAAGGGGGCGCCACTTTTCAAAAGTTAATAGTTGGACATCTTTTAAAACTCGTAGTACTGTATTTTTAATTATTTACGTTGTTACATTTGAAAATTAATTTGATCTGCCTTACCCAAAGTTATCATACGGGGCGTATACGAGGTTAGGCAGAAAAGCGGCCATTTAAAATTACACCTTTGTTAGAAGTTGTGCATAATCAGGTGCTCTTATCAGACATTTGAAATCTCACCTCAAAAGTCGTTTTATCAAAGTTAGACAAATGTCTGGATTTAACATTATCAGTTCCTGTTTATCTCTTATATAAAATACCAAAAATTCTTTATTTGAAGCATGTTCTAAGTTTGAACAATATTCTTTTACTTATAATGCCATCGAACTTAATGTTGTGGAAAAAATAATTCTGGTAAAGACGATTTTTGAGAGAGATATATCTATTGAGAATGTAGATTTACCGGATGTTAAAGATATGCTGTAGATAGAGGCATAATTTATAGGAAAGATTAAAGATTCATGTATTACTGGTAATTTAGTGATTTAAAAATGTGATAATTAGAGGAAAGAATGCAAAAGTATGTCTGCCAGCTGTGTAAGTTGTTGATAGGATTAAGGTATTAGGAAAAAAAACAAAGATGATAATATTGATAGGCACAAACTATATAGTTAGGTAGAGGTACTGAAAAACTAAATTGGTTTGAAGATTAATTATGTTTTTGAAGGAAATGAAGAAGCATGAAAGAATGATAGGGTTACTAGAAGGATCTGACAGTGGCGGTTTGTGGGATTAATTTTGAGGTTAAAATGTCTGAAACAAATTTAATAATAGGGGTGTATATTGGTTACATTTACTAGTGGGAGTTGAAAGTCATAAATTATAAACCAGTTTGGAAATATTGGGTAGGACAGCACTGGATAGTTTATTAAAGCACTATCATCTGACATATAATTATTGCTAAATCATATATTAGATGTCAACCATAATGAGAATAAAAGAATTTGCTAATGTGCAAGCTAAGAGCATTGTTGTTTTTGTAACGATTCTGGGCAAGGAATAAAGATGTCTATTAAAAATCTAATCTCACCATAATATATAGAATCTGAACTGTTCTTAGTCTATATGACTGCAAGTAAATAGGTTTAGATTGAAGAAATTAATAAGTTTTTCAATTTGGGCTGGTAACTTGATAGCAAAACAAAAAATTAAAAATGGTTGCTAGAAGAAAGGTGCATTAGATCTAAAAAGTCCAAGAGTACTTTTCAGTGATCCAAAACTCCTCACTGATGAAAGAACATAAGCTAGAAACTAGTCTGGGGATATTGGATAGGACAGCACTGGATAAGGATTTTTTAATCACTAACATATGGCATCTATTGATTGTTAAAGATTACTTACACTAGGTGGCATTGTTGTAGTGAGTAATGAATTTGCTACTAAGTAGCATTAAATTACTATAAGTTATTTTACTTAAAAGTCTGCACATAAAAAGTTAATATTGCATGTATATTGTTGGCTAGATTGTAGATTTGTACGACTTCATACAATGGTGGTACTAAAAAAATAGATCTAATTATAAATAGCAAGAAAATCAAGTCATATATCACATAATTTAACTTAATAAGCTTGTTTAGAGCTATTAGCACGTACATTACATTAGATTACTAATTACAAATATATTGGTGGAAATTTGATGTTTGTTTTTTAGAAGCAGTGATACTTGTGCTAAATTTTAATAGCTGTTAAACACTGAAACTACCTTTTTTAAAACTAATTTTTGCATGAGATGTGGATTTCTTCAATTGGAGATGTAACTTATAGATTTTGTTCTTGCTTACCTAAAAAAATACTGATTCATTAATAAAGTTTTGTTTTAACATTCTTTTTCATCTTATCTCCTAAGCATTGATTTTATGAACAAATATAATTATAACTTCTTTTATTTACATTTTATTCAATAGAAAACTCTCCATACAGTAGGGCCACCCAGTGCAAGCCTTAGTAATCAATGGATGCAGGAAAGTTTGTGATAAAATCTCTATCTAGCGTTTACTCTTCCAATAATCCTAGATTAGTTTCTAACTTATAGTTTTTCATTAATGAAGAGCCTTGTATCTGAGAGCACTGTACCTAGTAGGTGGCTGCTGGAGATTTGCATTAAATCTTTAGCTCAAGATACAGTGCTCTCAGATCCGAGGATTTTCACTGATGAAAGCCAAAAGCTAGAAACTGGTCTAGATATTGAATGAGGGGCACTAAATAGGAATTTTATGCACAAATCTATAGGCATCCATTAATTATTAAAACTTGCACTGGGTGGCACTACTGTATGAAGAGAAAAATATGGATGATTTATTTTGTAAATTATGTAAGGAAGGAATAGAAAATATTAGGCATTTGTTAAGTGAATGTAAATGCTTGAGAACAGAAAGGTTACATATAATGAAGTTATGGATGAATAAATATGAAAAAAGTGATTATACCGAAAGTGAATTATTGTTTTTTGTGCTGGGTTTGGGAAAAGATAGGGGGAATTTAGATATAAAGGTCATAGATTTGACAAAGATTATGTTGTGGAAATGGGATGGAGCAGAATATGGGAAAACTTAGAGTGGGGAATGGAAAATTAAGTGGCTGGGCATAAATTGCTCAGATATTCTTGACTTTGTTTAAGGAGAAGCCACAGTACATCACATCACATTATATTGTTTTAGCAATTTGTGTAAATGATAATCATATAATGATTTTATTCACTGCAATATATTGTTTCTCTCTCTCTCTCTCTTTTTTGTAATTTTTATTACCTAACAGACTTCATCAGAAATTACAAAGATTTAATTCTTATTTTAATTGTAATTAAAATAAAAATTATGTATGCTTTTAGATAAAGTTATAGTATAATGCATTATTTTCTCTATAGTTGAAGTGTTTTTAAATATTTTTTTAGCTCTGATGAAAGCTATTGGGTAGTCAAAATTATAAAATAAAATAAACAAATGTAGAAACAATATGTTATATTCAATAAAATATAAATGAAAAATAATTAATTACTAGCTGTACCCATAGCTTTGCTCGCATTAGTAGAATAAAGAAATGTAATGGAGTATGTAACCATTTTTGCAGCTTATATATTTGCATATTCAAATGAAATTATAAATGAGTTATTAACAGCGAAACACAAAATATAGCTTTTTATAATCAGTTATACTACTGAATTTGATCAACTTTTAGGACTTTAGTTTAAATATATTTCTCACACAATATAATGGTTTTGAAATTTTAATTTTATGGTATTTTGTTTCCACTCCACTAGCAATTGAGAAATAAATACATGGTACAAACAAAATTTAATTAACTTAAAAAAATATATTTACGGAATCAAATTTTACTTTGCTTTACCAAAAACTATAATTCTCTCCATTTCTGTAGTATATATTTCAATATGCAGGGCACAACATATTTTGTATTTGATTTAAAAAATTTCTGCCTATAATCTTTTAATCAGTGCTGCCCTCTTTTTGTATTTTTATGCAGTAATTTGAAAATGGTTACTATTTTGATGCATTTTTAAACTGCAAATCATCAAAGTTTTTAAAACAAGTATCTTAAAACAAAGTCATAGTTTTTTGTACCCCCCCTCCCCAAATCATGTAATATTCATCAAGATTAGTGTAATATTTGTTGAATTATTAAATAATAAACTTTCACATTTGTTTAGTAATATGGATAAGCAATTGTTTTATTAGTGACTTGATTAAAAAATGTCATTTGTTGCTTGTCTGAATAGTGAAATAAATAAGAAGTATCTGCACTCAAAGAAGTATGGAGAGATGCATGTTGGGAGTAACAAGAAGAGATCGAAAATGCAATATATGAGTAAGAGAACCTTATTGAAAAAATTAAAAGACTGGAATTGGGTTGGACATATTGTTAGAAGAGATAATAATAATAGATGGATGATTGAAATCTTAAACTGGATGGATTCCAAGAGATTGTAAAAGACCAAGAAAGATACCACATGTGAGATGGATGGATGAAATAAAGTGTGCAGGGGTGATGTGGAGAAGAGAAGCTAAAAATCAGAGAAGATGGATTGAACTTGGAGAGACCTTCATCCTGCAGTGAACTGATAATGGTTGATGAATATCTATCTTTAAGAGAAGAAGTTCAGTAATTAATGACTTCTATTTAAAAATGATTACTTTTTTTGTAGAGAGATAAAGTACCATTAATTCAAAGTCTGTGATTTCAGAGTTTTTTTGAATTTATGAATTTTCAGATTTCAAGATCTTTTACATCCTCATTGTGAGCCAGAACTCTGCTCTTTGTACTTAGATCAATGGTACAATGACGGATTATAGAGCTGAAGGCGGATCGATCACAGCTCAATTCTTTCAATTCTTGTGCTAGAAGTTTATGAATTTTTATAAGATTTCCTGAGTAACAAACCATTCATTTATTTTTTATCTGTTAAGATAGAAAAAAGTGCAGACAAATCCCTGCAATTAGATGTATTAATTTTAAATATTTATTGAATACCCTGCCCCTTATTTTTGTTTTCATTTGTGGATACCATATAAACAAATTTATTGTCATGTGTTAAAGATCATCTTTGAAATTTTGTTTGAATAATGTTTTTGAATAATTAATGATATTCGATTTAATATATAAATGAATTTTCAAATACCCACTAACATTAAAGTATGTCTATGTATGTCATATGTTTTTCAATATCATCATCATCAACCATTATCAATCCACTGCAAAATGAAGGTCTCTCCAAGTTCAATCCATCT
Source organism: Epiperipatus broadwayi (assembly GCA_028023455.1). NCBI lineage: Eukaryota > Metazoa > Onychophora > Udeonychophora > Euonychophora > Peripatidae > Epiperipatus > Epiperipatus broadwayi. The sequence goes on along the minus strand of JAQFVV010000057.1, from coordinate 6,356,227 downwards.
TCTCTGATCTTTTAGCTTATCTTTTCCACATCACCCCTGCACACTTTCTTATTTCATTCATCCATCTCACATGTGGTCTCTTTCTGGGTCTTTTACAATCTCTTGGAATCCAGTTTAAGATTTCAATTCTCCATCTATTATCATGTCTTTTAGCAACATCTCCACTTGTCTTTTAATTTTTTCAATTTGTTCTCTTACCCATATATTGTGTTTTCGATTTCTTCTTGTTATTCCCAACATGCATCTCTCCATACTTCTTTGAGTGGTCTGAAGTCTCTCTATTGCTCTTCTATTAAGTGTCCAAGTTTCAGATCTATAAGTAAGAACTGGTAAAACACATTTATTAAAAACCTTCCTTCTCAAACACATAGGCATATTTTCTTTTAGTATCAAGTTATTTCTACCAAAAGCACTCAAACCAAGTTTAATTCTATGATTAATTTCATCCATTGTGTTTTCATCTGTATTAATAATCTGAAAACTGTTAACTTCTAACTCATCATAATCAATCTTTTTTTTCATACTTTGAGACAATCCATTAAACATTACTTTAGTTTTTTTAACATTTATCTTTAGTCCTACTTTCATATGATATCTCCTGCAACATTTCCTGCAACTCTAAAGCATTATTTGCAAAAACAACTACATCATCTGCAAAATCTAAATGACTTAAACAATCTCCGTTTACTTTCACTCCTTTAGATTCCCATTTTAATCCACAAAATACTTCTTGCAGCACTGCTGTAAAAAGTTTTGGAGATATAGAGTCACCCTGTCTTACACCCTTCTCAATGTTGACTTTCCCAGTAGCATTATGTAATCTAATTGTTGCTGTTGCATTTTTATAAATATTCTTTAAAATATGACAATATCCTGGATCTATACCTTGATGATCCAATGCTTTAATCACTGAAGAAATGTTTATAGAATCAAATGCCTTTCATAATCTACAAATCCAAAGCATAATGGCAACTCATATTCATTTGTCCTTTCTATAACTTCTCTCAATACCTGAATATGATCTACTGTACTAAAACTACTTTTAAATCCAGCTTGTTCTCTTGCTTAGTGGAAATCCAATGTTCTCTGTAGACGAGTTCTAATTATCTTGGTAAAAATTTTGTATAAAACTGATAAAAGGCTGATAGGTCTATAATTTCTAATATCTTCTTTATCACCTTTTTTAAATATTAATATTAATACTGCATTCTTCCAATCATCTGGTACATCTTTATCGTTTAGACATTTGGTATATAACTTTGCTAAAATTTTGTCTATTTCTTCACCTGCTTCTTTTAATATATCAATTATAATTCCATTATTACCTGGAGCCTTTCCTTTCTTCATACATTTAATTGCATGTTCACTTCTTCATTTAAAATTCTGGGCAATTCGGAAGACGTAATAGATATATGAGGTACTTGTTCTTTATTACTATATAATTTTTGATAAAAGTCTTCTACCCATTTCATGATGTCATCTCTCTTTTTAGTAATAATTCCATCTTTTTTTCTTATTGCAGATATAAATTTCCTACCAATACCAAAATATTGTTTTGCACTCTTGAGACTTTTATCTTCTACAGCTTTCCTTGCTAGTTCACAGCTATACTTTCTTATCGACTCTTTTCCGTACCATTTTACAAAATTCGAGATATTCAATCCTTTTTAATGCATCATTTTTATATATCTTCATATTCCTTCTTTTCTTCCTAAATTCTCTAGTCTCAGTAGAAATTTTATTGATCAATTGCTGCTTTTTTTCTACCACCTATCTTTGTTGCAGTTTTTAAAAGTGTATCAGTTATTTTCCTATTAATTTCATTCAAATCTGAATCATGTTCAAAATCTATTAATACTTGAAACCGATTTGCAAGTTCTAATTTAAATTCATTAGAATGTTTCTGAAGATTAGGAATATCAATTGTAAATAATGTTTTTCATAATAATTTTTGTCTCTCTAGTTTGCATTAACACATATCTTACTATTCGATGATCACTTCTTGTGTTAAATTTATTAAGAACATTACAATCTTGAAATATGTACTTTCTGTTAGTCAAAATAGAATTCAATTCTGTTGTATCTTTATTTGGATGCTTCCACGTCCATTTCCTTTTAACATTTTTTTCAAAAAAAGAATTCATAATATAAAAATTTTTTTGCTGCAAGCTCCACAAGTCTATATCTTCTCTCATTTCTATTACCATAACCAAAATTACCTACAGCACTTTCATCTTTCATTTATTTACTAATTCTATCATTAAAGTCTCCCATAAAGCCTTTTGTACATCCATATAAAAATCTATTACTTCATCACTATGAGAACTTGTTGGGGCATAAACCTGAATTCTCTGCATTTAGGATCTGATATTAAGTTGTAAAACTAATCTTGCCACTCTGTCTGATACACCATCAATCTCCACAATATTGTTCTTCCACTTTTTATTTATAATGAATCCTACTCCACTTGTATTTCTAATATTTGTGCCTTTATAGTAGAGTATATGTCCATTTTTTAAATCAATTGTTTCTTCACCTTTTCTTCTAACTTCACAAAGTCCAATAATGTCCCATATTATATAAGACAGTTCTTCTTCTAATTCTTGCAATCTTCCTTCACTTGAAAGTGATCTGCAGTTGTAAGTACCTAAATAAAAAGTCATCATCAAATGGCAGCCTGGGTCCGCAATCAGGGGATTCTTAGCACCCTCTGCCTTCGGCCACCAACCGCTGACTTGGTTGGTGACTTTACAGCCTCCTGGGAATAAGGGCCATGATTTATTTTTGTCTGTCATAATTGTATAATTATTGGAAAATATTTATCATTTACACATACATTCATTCTGCCTTATCTGGTAACTGAGAAGAAAGACCATGGTGTTTCTTGATCTTAAACTTGGAGGTAAAAAGCCAATAAACTCACCATGCTGGCAATGCATTTTGGTGAGCAGGCCATGTTCATATACTATATGAATAATCACATAGTAATAACAGCTGCAATGACAAGAATGTATAGAGTGGACATTAGTAATTTGCCTTCTCAGTTTCTTTAAGGCCTCCAAGAGGAATCAAAGGGTCTCCTTTCAGTTAATAGCAAACTCCTTTTTGCAGCCTTTTGAATATATATATATATGTCTAGATATGATTATATGTCATTTGTTTTTCAATATATATATATATTGAAAAACATGTGACTTACATAGACATACCTTAATGTTAGTGGGTATTTGATAATTATGACTATATATATATATATATATTTATTGATTTTCAAGTATAAAGTAAACTAAACAAGATTAACCATCAACAATGAAGTCATAAATCAGGCCACAGACCTCTTTGATGTATAAAGCACAATACAAAAGGAAATCTATTCAGATATCAGGCTAGCAATCTTCCTCTCTTTTACACTTTGGTTATCCAGGTGTAAGTAGGTACTCACCAACTCCACATCCAAAATCTGGGAGACTTAACTCAATAATAAAGAAAATAAGCATCAGAGACAAAATGCTGGCACCTGACTGGCTATGCAGAGGAACTTGGAGCAGGGTTAAACTAACACAAAATAGAAATCAACAGGATACTTCTGAAGCTCCAGATATGTAAGATTGCTTCAAGTATATCCCACTGTAATATTTCTTTCATGATATGTAACTCCATAAATGTTGTAACTATTGTTAATAAACAAATTATATTTTTAAAAATACAAAAAACAAACAAACAAGAATTTATTCATTTAAAAATGTTTCATCCACTTGAGAATGCTAGCAAATTTAAATATCTTGATGGCTTTTCAAAATATCAAACAAGAATAATAGATTAATATATTGTATATTGAACATTTGTTATTCACAAATTGGTTTATATAGTCATTGCAATATCTCTACTGTTCTATAATGATTTTTTTAAAACACTACAAAATAGCATTTTTGTGTGCTCTTGGAATTCACTGCTTTTTGTAGTCGTTAATTTTATTTTACTAGCAGTTTCAATCGAGTCGCAGTCTTCATCAGTGTATTTTTTTTTATAAATTTGCTTTTTTTACTCTTGGAATTGAAATGTCTATTCTCATTTGTGAATGACTGCTGCTGAATAATGATAATGAATTTATATTTTTATCACACTGAATAATGATAATGAATTTATATTTTTATCACATAAATGTTTTCAATATTCAAAAATTGTTTAATAATGTAGAATTCTACGGCAGTATGTAATTTGCTTATACTTAATGTTTCTTATATATGTAAATAAAGGGATTTGAAATCAGAATTTTTCAATCTATTCATTCTCCATTCCATTTCAAGCAACCAATACACATGTGATAAAGATGCAGAATCCCCAATATATGTATTTCTTGCAGAACCAGCGCTCATCAGTTGGGCCAGATCATAATCTTCCCACATAAATACAGTCAGTGTTCTGTTATGTGTATCAGTTGCTTTAGATGGAGTGGAAGATAAATAGGATCTGAAAAATCCTGAGTTCAAATCCCTTTAATTACATAATTTAAAATTCGTACATTTTTAGTATATTTAAGGCTTCATTTCAAATTAGTTAAATTTTCTATTTAAAATTCAATATACGATAACATATAGTGCTTTGTTTTAATGTGTGTAGTTATTGCTGTGTTTAGCTTTATTACTCAGGAGTTCATAAGCAGTTTGAGCTCTGGAAGCATTCCTGCTGGCCCACAATCCATGGACTTATAACTCCAGTATCTATCACTCTTTCGTTGTATTTTATCTTTAATATTTTGTAGTAATTTGCTGTAGGTCGATCTGAAATATAATTGGACATTTTGGTGTAGTGCATTTACCTAAGATGGGACTATAATTGAAAAATATTTCAGGTGCTGCACGATTTTCTCAGCCAGCGCATACCCAAAATTCCTTTAGTAATCTAATGTTATCGGTTAATGGGAAGGTATTGTTATTAGTTGGAGTTTGCCAAAATAATTTTATTGTGAGGTGCAATGTTTTGTAAAAGCGAAACAATTGTCATCTGAGAGGTGTGTGTGTCATAAACTTAGGTTCTTTTACTGTTCAATGTTTCTTTAATTTGGCTTTGACTTTTTATTCTTAGTTCTACTTCTGTCCGCTAGGATTAAAAAATATTTCAAATGATATTTCTCTGAGCGCTGATTGTTATCCTTGTGAGATTTTTTTTCTTTACTTCCTCTCGAATAATATACTGTGGTCAATGTTATTATTATTATAATTTTTTTTAGGAAAAGCTCTATGTTTACTGAGGATAAAAAAAAATATTAAAAATGATTCTAGTTATAATTTATCAATGTCAAATCCTCCGCTCCTGACATCCTTCTAATATTTATCTGTTAGGGGAGTTCCCCCCCCCCCCCCCCAATTGGTTTATTTTAAATACCATTTTAATGTACAGTCCTATAAAGTTGTCATTAGACCAATAATTAAGAGATAATTTAAAAACTTTTGAACTGTCCAAATTACGAAATATTTATTACGATTTTAATTAACAGTTTACGGCTTTCATTTTATTACACAAGGTGTCTCAGGAACTGCCATTCATGAGAAAAATTAACAAATTCAAATTATATATATCTTGGAAGTGTTTGCCATGAATGAGAGATAAAACTTCTTGTATGTGTGTAGAAAAAGATGGCTAACACATAGGGAATATTTTGTAAAATTTTGTAATGAGTAATTTTTATAAATCATCAGTTTCAACTATAACATTGCAGAAAGAAAAGTTCTCCAATCCAGTTTCTCTGATCTCTAGCCTTCTGCACATCACCCCAATCCAGTTTCTCTGATTTCTAGCCTCTCTTCTGCACACCACTCCGGCACACTTACTTATTTTGTCCATCCATCTTTTTCTAATTTTTTACAATCTCTTGAGATCCAGTTTAAGATTTCAATGGTCCATATACTATCTCTTCTAGCAATATGTCTAGCCCAACTCCACTTCAGTCTCTTAATTTTTTCAATGATGTCAATAACACCTGTTTGTTCTCTCATCCATAATAGTAACTTTTTCTGTACAATTTATTAAGCATTAGATGTCAGAAGATTTATGCTTTATAATCTCTATCTAGTACCCATTCATCCAATATCCCCAGACTAGTTTCTAGCTTATGGCTACCATCAGTGAAGAGTCTTGGATATGAGAACGATTCACCTAGATTTTTGGATCTAATGCATTTCTCCAGCCATAAGCTATAAACTACTCTGTGGATATTGGATGAGTAGGCACTAGATAGGGATTAAAATGCCCAAACATTCTGACATCTAGTGATTACTATAAGCTGCGCTAGGTGATACTATTGTATAGAGTGCTACTACATGGAGTGTAGCTCTCGAGAAGAATTAGAATCTTGAATAGGTATGTAATGAATATAGAAAAGATGTTAGGTGTGAAAAATAGAAGGATAGAAAATATGAAAGCATATAGTAATGGGAATATTAGGTTTACAGAAAATGAATTGAATGAGGCGGGGAAGAAATTGAAAAGTGGAAATGCAAGAGGTTTAGATGGATGGGCAGCAGAGATGGTAATGAATTTAGGGCATAGGACAAAAGTAAAGCTATTATCATGTTTTAATACGATGGTACAGAAGAGAGGTTTTCCAGGTAGTTGAAGTAATACAAGGGTAAGATTATTATTTAAAGGAAAAAGCAACGATCATAGAAAGTCAAACATTTATAGACCAATAGCGGTAACATCAGTTTTATATAAAGTTTTCTCATATATGATGGCTGGAAGAGTTGCAAAATAGATTGAAGAAAATAATATAGTGGGGGGGGGGGAATGCAAGGAAGTTTTAGATCAGATAGGCATATAGAAGATAGTTTATTTGTAGTTAAACAACTTATGGATATGAGTAGAAATTCAGGTAGACAGTTATATATGAGTTTTATAGATATAGAGAAGGCATATGATAGAGTGAACAGAAATAGATTATGGATAAGTTTAGAAAATTTGGAAATGGATGAAACTTTAGTGGATATTATTAAGAAATTTTATGAAAATAATTACTATACATATCAATTAGGGGAAATAGAATCAGTTAAAAGTTAAAACTGGGATGAGACTAAGGTAGGGATGCTCTATGTCACCTATTGTTTTTGTTATGGAAATGGAGAGAACAATAGAAAGACTAGGAAGAGGGATAGAGATACCGTTAATAGCTGGCAAGGGAGTATATACTTTGTCCTGTCTTTTTGTTTGCAGATGATGTCTTTTTTGTGTGCAGAAAGAAGAGAAGATATTGAAGTTATTTTGAGGACATGTGCAAGGGTGGGTAAAGAGATGGGGATTAAATTTAGTGAAGAAAATCAAATATAATGATGGTTAATACTGGGGAAAGAGAAGGCAAAGAATTGCGGGATATAAAGTTAAATGTGGTGAATAGATATAGTTATTTGGGAATCATCTTGAATAATCAGAAAAATTGCTTGGATGAATGGGAGAAAAGGTTGATAAATGAAGCAAAGAAAAGAAAGGGATTGATAAAGAAATTAACAGTGTTTTCATATAATAAATATGATTTAGCTAGAATTGTCTGGGAGTGGCAGTAGCAGGGTTAACATATGGCAATGATGTGTTATGTGTTAGTAAAGGAGTATTACATTACTTAGAAAAAGTACAAAGGGAAGTAGCAAAGGACACAATTCAAGGAGAAATGGGATGATCAAGTTTTTATATGAGAGATGCAAAAACCAAAATGAAAATGTTCGGTAGATTGCAGTTCATGGATAATAAAAGAATAGCCAAAACAGTATTTAATTAGGTTATGAGTAAAGGGCAGGCAACAAGATGAGTGAGAAAGATAATGCAGTATGCAGAAGATTTGGATAAAGAATTTATGTCAGTATACTTGTACAAAAGGTGGGATGATTGTGTTATGAGAATTGTTGAGTGTTTTAGTGATAAGGAGTGGGATAAAAGAATAGATGCATTAATAAAGAATAGGGAGATGGAGAACTAGTATGCAGAATAAAAAGAGTTTAAATATATATAGAAGTAAATGGAACATTGGGTGTGAGTTAATTTATGATAATAGCAAGGAAAATAGTTTACTGTTTAAGGTTCGAATGGGATCTTTAGCAACAAGGGAATACACATGTAAATGGAAAAAATATGGGTGATTTAGTCTGCAAGTTATATAAGGAAGGCATAGAAAATATTAGGCATCTGTTGATTCAATGTAAATGCTTGGAAGCAGAAAGGATAGAAATAATGAAGTTATGGAATAAACTAAGTGATTATACAGAAAGTGGGTTATTGGTTTTTATGCTGGATTTGGGGAAAAGATAAGGGAGATTTAGATACGAAGGCCATGGAGTTGACAAAGATTATGTTGTGGAAATGGGATGGAGTAGGATATGGGGAAGCTTATGGTGGGGAATGGAAAGGGAAGGTAAAGTGGCTAACAGGTTTCTCTGGACATAATTGCCGAGAGATTCCTGACTCCGTAGAAGGAGAAGTCACCGTGCATCACATCACATTAATAGCTTGCGCAAAGAATAGAAATTATGATTAGATAGTGATCCCCCCCCTTCATTTATGTCTTCCGCTTCGATCCCTTCTTGTTACTACTAACATACTTTTCTCCATGCCTCATTTATTTAACAGCAAATTACACATAGCTTCATTTGCCCCTTTTCTCTAAGTATAATGCCTTTTGAATTATTTTTTACTTGTAATTTTAACTGTCGTAATATATAATAATCAAATTACGATTGGTCCGGAGTTCATAAAAAGTTCGAGTGCTAAAGTACAATACTGGAATCGATCCGAGGACTCCTTGTGCCCCTGAATCCAACACACTACAATTGCATCAAACTATGCAGAGAATTCCCCATTGTAAATATTGAAGATGCGTAGGACGCAGTTTATTTGTCTCTGTGTAAAAACTATATAATAATACATTATCTGTGTTAGCAGTCCGGTCTAGACATTTATAAAAAACACACACAGATGTTATTACTCTTCACTGAAAAAATTATTAATGAAGTTGTGGGAATGTATGAATAACAAAATAAAAAATTATCCGAAAGTTACATCTTTTGTTCATAAAGGGTTTCTATAGCAACATCTATTTGCTCAATATGTATTATCTTTAAAATTTGTTTTAAATTAGCAACATAAATGTTCTGCAACGTTTAAATGTGATGTGATGTGATGATGTGATGTGATGTGATGTATTATGGCTTCTCCTTAAACGAAGTCAAGAATATCTCAGCAATTATGCCCAGATAAACCTGTTAGTATTGCTTTGTGGTGCCCTCTTTCGTAGATAGCAAACTTTATAAAATCTTATTTGTTGTAATTTCCTTTCAACAATTTCGAGTTCTTACGCAATTTTTTTTTATTATTTACCTTTAATGATGTATTTACAGTTTGATATACAAGTGTCAAATTTTCTGCATTCGCAATTTTGATACGTTGCACTTCAGATAAATACTTTATTGATTATTACTGATTTTTTATTAAGCTAGAGATTATCATGTCATCCCTAGTCTAGATGTAGAATTTAAACCCGAGTTAAAGACTAATATATCTATTTTTTTAATTAAGCATAGACACGTGAAATATTTCAATTTTTATTTAAAAAATATAAGTTAAAAAGATTTTGTTATTTATATCATTACCAGCTCTGGTCATTCACAAACTTTTTCAATAGGAAAAAGAAAGATTTTAAAAAGACAAAACAATAACAAAAAAATAATATTCTAGAGATGAGCTTATCAATCACAAATATGCCCATATATAAAACACACCGGTCCATTATTCTGTTCGAAATTATGTGATGCTGTTTTTAACTTCTGCAGCAAACTTCTTTTTAAAAGTACTTCATCATATTCAATTATAGTTCTTTTCTCTGCCATATCTTCCCGGTGAAAACAATCAGCATTACATTTCTTTGTAACATCCTTGAGATGAAAAAGATTTGCCTCTCCAATGAAAACCATGATCAAGTTCACCACAAAATGTTCTTTTAGGATGTCTTGCATTGCTCATTCATTTCATGTTTTTAGTTTGATTAAAATAAGATTTTACAGTAATGCACTTTATAGCAAGTGAATTGGCTTTATAATCTTCCCATTGCAATTTAAAATTGGGGCATTCTTAAATGAACTTTTTGTAATATCTCTAACAAAATGGACTTTTTTTAAATATTATGGTACTCCATTAAAAATAAATATCGTACTGAATTAATAAATTTTGGGTACATTGACAAGAACTTCTGTGTAAATTTTAACTCTTGTTACTATTTTTTTATATCCTCAAAATTTTTGATATTTATGTCATGAGTATGCATTTCTACAAACCAACAATATCATCATCATTTTCAACCATAATTGATCCACTGTAGGATGTTTTTCCAAGTTCAATCCACCTTATCTGATCTCTAGCCTCTTTTTTTCTCATCACTCCAGCCCATGTCCTTATTTCATCCATCCATCTCATATGTGGTCACTTTTTAGGTCTTTTACAATCTTTTGGAATCTAATTTAAGATTTAAACTGCTCATCTATTATCATCTCTTCTAGCAATATGTCCAGGCCAACTTCACTTCAGTCTCTAAATTCTTTTAATGACATCAGTAACATGTTTGTTCTATCACTTATGTATTTCATTTTGATCTCTTTTTGTTACTCCAGATCCATAAGTAAGAACTGGTAAAACATAATTATTAAAACCCTTTTTAAACATAAAGGTATTGCCTTTTAATATTTATTTCTACCAAAAGCACTCCATCCAAGTTTAATTCTAGGATTAATTACATCCATTATGTTTCTGTCCATAGTAATAATCTTACCAAGGTATATGTAACTGTTAATTTCTTCTAATTCATCATAATCTAGCAATATGTCCAACCCAATTTCACTTCAATCTTTTAATTTTTTCAATGAGGTCAGTAACACCTGTTTGTTCTCTTACCCATACATTGCATTTTCGATCTCGTCTTGTTACTCCCAACATGCATCTCTCCATACTTCTTTGAATGGTCTGAAGTCTCCGTATTGCTTTTCTATTAAGTGTCCAAGTCTCAGATCCATAAATAAATGGTAAAACACATCTGTTAAAAAACCTTACTTTTCAAACACATAGGCACATTTCCTTTTAATATAAAGTTATTTCTACCAAAAGTACTCCAAGTTTAATTCTATGATTAATTTCATCCATTATGTTTCAATCTGTATTAATAATCTGACCAAGGTATATGTAACTGTTAACTTCTTCTAACTCATCATAATCAATCTTTATTTTCATACTTTGAGCAAATCTATTAAACATTACTTTAGTCTTTTTAACATTTATCTTTAGTCCTATTTTCATCTGATAACTCCTGCAACATTTCCTGCAGCTCTGAAGCATTATTTGCAAAAACAACTACATCATCTGCGAAATCTAAATGACTTAAATACTCTCCATTTACTTTCACTCCTTTAGTTTCATATTTTAATCCGCAAAATACTTCTTGCAGCACTGCTGTAAAGAGTTTTGGAGATATGGAGTCACCTTGTCTTACACCTTTCTCAATGTTGATTTTTCCAGTAGCATTATGTAATCTAATTGTTGCTGTTGCATTTTTATAAATATTCTTTAAAATATGACAATATCCTGGATCTATACCTTGATGATCCAATGCTTTAATCACTGAAAAAATGTTTATAGAATCAAATGACTTTTCATAATCTACAAATCCAAAGCATAATGGCAACTCATATTCATTTGTCCTTTCTATAACTTCTCTCAATACCTGGATATGATCTACTGTACTAAAACCACTTTTCCCAAGTCAATTTAAGTTGGTCAGATAAGAATCACAATACTTGTAAATATGATATGATCTTGACCAATGGTCAGAAACATTATATCCTTACAGGCTCTGAATTCACAGTTTATTTTTGTGTGTATTTCATATTAATGTAATTATGAGTATAGTATATGGATAGAAATGAAAGAGGTCATAGACTTGTGGAGTTTGCAAAAAAAAAAAAAGAACTTTGTATTACGAATGTCTTTTTTTTTTTTTTGACAAATATGCTAAATGGAAATGGATATGAAAACATCCAAATGAAGGTACAACAGAATTGGATTATATTATGACTAACAGAAAATATGTATTTCAAGATTGTAATGTTTTTAATAAAGTCAATGCAGGAAGTAGTCGTCATTTGGTGAGATGTAATATATATGTTAATCCAAAACTAGAGAGACAAAAATTAAGAAAAACAATATTCTTAGTTGATATTCCTAATCTTCAGAAACATTCCAATGAATTTAAATTAGAACTTGTAAAGCATTTTCAAATACAATGTTGCCAAGAAACTATCAGTTACTACTAATTGGCAATCTCCTCGAGGCTAAATAAATTTTCTCCATTACAAACCAAAGTTGTTAAATGGATTTAAACCCAGAAAGCTATTTAATATGTGTGTGAGAATGTGAATGAATAGTATATTTTTCTTGGCATTCTGCAAATAATATTTTAAACTTCACCAGGGTTATATATGTTCAATTAAATATTTTTGTGGATTGTTATTTTAATAAAGAACAGAAATAAGATTTGATCCATGTAAACAGAGATGAACTTTGCTTTTGATGTTGTCACAAACCATAATTGACAATCTCCTTGAAGCTAAATAAGCATATATATATATAACATAGACACCATATAATGTATATTGTGTATATAAATTAAGATTATAGTATATACAAAATTAAAAATATAATGGAGTCATTAATAGCAAATTGAGGGAGCATGTTTACATAAACATTGTATGTGCATGTTTCCTCATTCATAATCATTCAAAAATTAATAAAAGCTTACTGTACTGTAACTTTATACTTTAAAATAAAATGAATAGCAGAATATGTTACACTGCAGTTAACCACTCTTTGGATGAAATCCTTTTTCTTCAATAACTTTTTTAATCCTAAAGAGACATTAATAGTGGTCTTGTTAACAGACAAGTTGAATTGATGTTTTTAAGTTTGTATCTGCTTCAGAATGCTATTTGCCATTGCTCTTTGCAGTTTTTATTTTTGCCATTATTAAATCAGTAACTTTAATTTTTGCTTAAGAAAGTTTTTTTATGAATTTTATTAAATTTCTTAAAAACTTTAGCTTTGTTTAAAAAACATTTTATAACACAAATACTGTACCATATCATGATAAATAAATTATATGTGCATTAAAGTCAATCTGAAAAAACATTAATAAACATAATAACATATAGGACTCCAAGATGGAAAAATGACACTCCAAGATGGAAAAATAGTACTCTAAGATGAAAAAATTGGCACTCCATAATGGGAAAATGGTACTCCAAGATGGAAAAATGGCACTCCAAGATGGAAAAATGGTACTCCAAGATAGAAAAATGGTATTCCAAGATAAAAAAAATGGCACTCCATGATGGAAAAATGGCACTCCAAGATGGAAAAATGCCACTCCAAAATGGAAAATGGCATTCCAAGATGAAAAAATGGCAATCCAAGAAAGAAAATGGTACTCTAATAAGATGAAAAAATGGCACTCCATGATGGAAAAATGCCACTCCAAAATGGAAAATGGCATTCCATTCCAAGATGAAAAAATGGCAGTCCAAGATGGGAAAATGGCTCTCAATGGTGAAAAATGACACTCAAAACGATAGAAAAATGGCACTCAAAGATGGAAAAGTAGCACTCCAAGAAATGGCAGTCCAAGGTGGGTAAATGACACTTGATGGTGGAAAAATGTTGTTCCAAGATGAAAAAATGGCTGTTGCCATATTGTAAAATTTATTAAACTTACAAATTTTATTGTTTTGTTTACTTAACTTTTTTTGGATAACAAATCCTTAAAGTAGCACATATTGATACAGCATATATTATGCTTCACTGTAAATATTTTCATGATTCTAGGAAAGGGAAATTGGCTTTTCCATGTTGCTCCTTAAATCCAGCCTTATTATTGAAAAATAATTACTATGTATCATGAATATTTAAATAATAAAAATTTGTGAATAAATTAAACTATCAAAGTAACAAACATAATCACTCTAATATTTGTTTAGAATCATTAGGTATTTCCTTCAGAAGAAGCACGGCAGTTCCATGACTTTAGAACTCCATTTTACTGTTATTGTAACTTGTATTCGCTTAGGATTTTTGTTAATATCATAAAATTTCCCATACTGTTTTTATTCACTTGTTAATTGAAAAAAAATCTGAAGCTGTTAGTATTCTATAGGCAGCAAATAATGATACTGTGGGAGAATAAATATAAACAAAGTGATTATACAATAAGTAGGTTCTTGGTTTTTATGCTGGTCTGGAAAAAGATAAGGGGGATTTAGATATAAAAGTCATAGAGTGGACAATGATATGTTATGGAAATGGGATGGATCAGGATAGAGAAGAATATGGGGAAAACTGGGAAGGAAAGTAGCTAACAGGTTTCCCTGGGCATAGTGGCTGAGAGATTCCTGAATTTGATAAAAAATCCATATTGCATCACATCACATCAATTGTTTTGATTCTTGTTTTCCAAAGGAAATATTTTTTTAAGGCATTCTTTCCTTTTTGATGTCACTTTATGTAAACTCTTTGCTAATATCATTCACCACTCGCCAAAATTGACACTTTGATTTTTTAAAAATATTTTAATAATTGGAAAATAAATATCAAATTATAAAGCAGAATTTTATAGATGTATTATAAATCCCATCTTTATTTGTTTACATTTTTTTTAAAAAAAAACTTTAAATAAATAATTCATTTATTTTCTAAAAGTGCTTAATACTCACTTAGTTAATGATGCTTACAGTATATTGTTTTTATTTATAAGTCAGGTTTTAAATATTTAAAAAAGTCAAATGTGATTTTTTTAAGAATATTATTCATTTATAAAATCCAATTTATTGAGTTTTACTATAAAATAAATATTTTATGCAGAAGTGAAAGGTTGAGCATTTTCAAATACTCTCACCAGGTGAAACAGTAGAAAATGTTAAATTGTTAAAGGCCTTAGAGAATTTTAGTTTTCATTATATGTAGATTGATTTTGCTATGTGTTATTGCTGAAATAAATGTTTAAATACAATTACAATCATTGAGAAATCCATATTTTTCATCAATCTATTTTCCCTGTGTCTCTTAATTTTTTGAGATATTTAAACTAAATGGCCCTTCACATTAAAAAGGTTACTGATTATTGAGTTAAGACATTCAGTCACGACCTATATCTAAAAAAGAAAATATAATTTTTTTACCAATCTCTTACTTTTATGAGTAATTAGTGGGAAATTTATCATTGATGACAACTGTGTGTTATACCTATTCATTGTACTGCTTTCTTAATCTGTCAAAAAATACAAATTCGGGGCCTTGAGAATATAGTAGCTGTTTAACTAGTGCTATTATCTTGGCAATCAGTTTATAATTTTGCCGTGTGTACCAATGGTCATCTAAGAAGCACAGGATATCTGTGATCTTTAATCTCTAACTGGATACCCATTTCCTGACCAATATTGTATTCCTATCCAGGTTGACTATGGTCTGAATTTCCCTCCCCAATCCTAAATCATCTCTGCCCTGAAAATGATTTATTCACTGAATCATAGCATATGAATGCACCTGCCATCCATCATATTGCCAAGCATTATCAGTACTATACTATGAAGAAAGAACTTATGTTAGATTTAGCAACTCATTGATAAAGTATAACTTTTTAACAATAAAATTTAATTCTTTTTTTTTCATGTGTCAAAGCATCAGCTGGGAAGCGAACCCACAAACCTGGGACAACTTCTTGTAAGGCAGCTGTGCTGATTTTTTCCATACCTTTGGGTCTCAAAAACTGTACCATAAGAGATGTTTTTTTTTTTTTCAAATTCCATTGTTGCAAAAACTATTATTTTATTGATTGTTGATAATTATTTGTCTTCATAGAATTTTTTAAAAATTTTAAGGAACTTACTACTATATATATATATATATATATATGAACAGCCATCATCAAAGTGTAGAGGTCGCCAAAATATTAAAATGACCAAATTACATTAACAAAATGAAGAAACAATAAAACTACCATCAATATGAGTTTCCTTACATAAAGTAATATAAGAAATACTACCCAAATTTAAGCCTACTGATCAATAACCATGTGTTATGCAGTTGAGGACAAGTATTATCTTGCCAAAACATGTTTCTATTATTTCATTTTATTTTTTTATTAAACATAGTTGCTCCCTGAAATGATTTCAACACATATATAAACAAAACATCACCATTATCTCTTGCCGCTATAATTGATCCGTTGCAGGATGAAAGTCTCCTAGTTCAATCCATCCTCTTTGATCTCTAGTCTCTTTTTTACATCATCCTAGAACCGTTCCTTATTTCATCCATTTATCTCACACGTGATCTCTTTCTATGAACTTTTACAATCTCTTGGAATCCAGTTTAAGATTTCAACTCTCCATCTATTATCACTACCATCAGTATGTCCAATCCAACTTCATGTCAGTCTCTTAATTCTTTCAATGATGTCAGTAACACTTGTTTGTTGTCTCACCCATGTACTCCTAACATGCATTTCTCCATACTTTGTTGAGTGGTCTGAAGTCTGTATTGCTCTTCTTTTAAGTGTTCAAGTCTCAGATCCATAAGTAAGAACTGGTAAAATATATTTCGACATAACTTTGATATCAGTCACATTAAATAAACATGTTAATAATTATTATTAATTATTTATTAAACTAGAGGCTTTAAACCCAATTAAAAATTAATGTTGTTTTTTTTAAAATTTAAACATAAACGTACGATATTAATTATAAATGATTGTAAAAAACATTGGGGAAGTTATATGTATATACTACCTTTTGGTGGAATCACTATCCACATAAATAAAGAATAAGCTAACCAAAGTGTGTTTGTTTGTTTTTTTTTGTAAAAAAAAAAACAACCATCAACATGAAAATAATACAATTTATTTATGAACAAATCTGAAAATAATATTAATAATTTTTATTAGACATTTGTTAGACTAGAGATTATCCAATTATGAATAATATATCTGTAATGTAATTTATTTTCACTCTACTTTGTCGAACAAACAATAACTGAAACAAATATTTTCAATTCTGTCATCGATGCTAATGTTCAGTGAAAATTTTATTAGTGTTTATGGCAAAATGGCTGCTATGAAAGGAAAGTCGGAAAAAATATGAAATTAATTAAATATGTTTGAAAATTGGAAATTAATAAATGTAGCAGGTAAAAAAACAAATACATTTAATAAATATCATCGATGCAAACTTTTCTGAAAAAAATTAATTGATATTGCCTTTCTTACAAGTTTTTATGTTTCATTCATCATACTCATTGACAGTATTTAGTTTCAATCATTTCTCACTAAAGATATTATTTTTAGGTTTGTTTTCTAAATATTTTGCATTATTTTCATAATTTCAAATATATTATTTTCATGTTTTTTGCTTTGCCTTTATTTAAACCAAATTTCTCTGCAAATGGTTGCATTGATTATAACCATATTTTCAAACGTATTATGTTTTTTGATTTTTTATGAATGAAGTGAAATGTATCACTTATCTTACTATTGTTTACTACGGTGTGTAAATGATGGCACCATTAATGGTTAGAAGGCCCCTAGAACTAGTATCAAAATTTGTTTCAAATTTATTTTATATCTATGACCTTAGTTAAAAACTTATTGTCAATAAAATAATAGCATTCTTAAAATCAAAACTAAAATTATCTCATGTTTCTTATTTTTTTGCCTACCATTTTTTGATTCAGTCAGCTATTGAGGAAAAATGTGAAAACATTGATAAATGTTTTGGATTGGTTTCATACACATTAAACACTATATTTAAAAGTAAGATTCATGTTTGTTTTTGTATGTGCAGCAGTGATTAGAAATTTTCGTTTATTTTTAAAATTAAATGAAAACATGTTTCTTAATAAATAAGATTGTTACAAAATATTGTACTTTATTTAATCATTATTATTAATATTAACTCTAATTTTTAAATATATAATTATAACAGTATTATGCACACACAGTACATGTAGAATATTTTGAATTATAATAGAGTGAAGCCTCAATATATGCTATATCAATATACACCACTTGACTTGTAAGCTATCCCAAAACATGTAAGTAAACAAAGACTAAAAGCATTAAAATTCATAAATTATGATACAGTGACAGCCATTTTTTTTATCTTGGAGCACCACATGCAGTCATATTTATTAATGATTCAACTTACATTCACAGCATAGTATTATATTTTTCACTTTCTTACCCTTTCCAAATTTGGTATGATGTAGTATTCCACATAATAATATGTTATCCAAGTATAAAGATTCATAATATATTCCTGAGTGGTTTGGCAGAGCTGGTAGAGTGTCTGACTTGGGAATGGAAGGTTCCAAGATGGATTCTGGTGCACAAACTTCTTATGAACCCCTGAGCAATAATGCCATATGCCTTTTTTGTATGTAAATTTATACATGTGCTATATTGTGGAAAGCAAGTACTCTTCACACATGTGCTTACACACTTTCCTATCAATAAATATTTTAAAACCATAGCTAGTCTATATGTACTTAGAGCATATTACTTAAATGAACCAATGTTTATTGACTATTTGAGTTTAAGGCTTGATCTTATTGCGAGCCTGATTTTTAAATCAAAATATTACCTGCACAAGTTCAGTTGTACATCACAGGGTAAGAAAAATTCTCATTTTTAACCAAGGTGCTGAACCATTGTGGTAACATTTAAGGGGAAATGGTTTTAAATGATTGACAGTTGGTCTATAGGACTTCCAATTTGTGGGTTTGTATTATTTTGAGTTCTTCGTAGGTACTATGCTTTACTACCCATAATAATTTACACAAGATATGTAGATGACTTATTCATTGCAGCACCTGAAAACCTAATCATAAGCATTCAAAAGGATCTGCAATCACACACAGACTTATTCTTAAATTACACATGAGAAAATGAACAGCACGAGTTGAAATTATCTAGATTTTAAAAATACAAAGAGAAACAACAAGCCTTAATTACAGTATGATAAAGCATTACAAATAAGAGGTTACACACCCCCACATTCAAAATCACCTAAGTCTCACCAATTGGCAAGACTTTCAGCTTTCTTATTTAGGAATCGTTACTTATGTAAGTTCGAGGCTGACAGAAAAAACAAAAATGGGATACAAGCACAGAATTGTAGCCAATAGGATTGAGCTTTTCTATAAAAAGCTAACACTGGAGCATACCAATGAAGGCACACCGTATTTAAGTTTACCTTATATTCTCAGAGTGGCCAAACATTTAATCAAAAACTTATCTAATGAATTCAAGATAGGCTTCAGAACTCCACCAAACACAAATAGAATGATCAACAACACAGAAGACAAAATAGAGCCAGACCAAGCTCCCCAAGTAGTATATAAGATTACCTGCCCTCAAACTGGCTGCAAGGCAACATTATGGTCAAACTCGGGCCACAGCAAACAATAGAGTAGCACAACAATGTGTACAATAGAGTGATAAACAAAAATGAAGGCAATTCAATATTTGCAGAACACCAAAAAACATTTAATCATAAATTTGAACCTTCTAGCACCAAAATTGTTTGCAAACAAGGAAATGACACCAAAAGAAAAATAAAAGAAGCATATTTCATTGCAAATGATCCAAACACCATCAATCGAAGGGATGCCTGCTTTACAATATCAAAAGATGGACAGGATAATGATTTGCATAAATTTGCATTCATTACATTTACACATAACAATGGTTATGAATATGGAGTAAATATATTCCAAAAGCACTAAGCTAACCATTATTTGTGAAAATTTTTACTAACTTCACCTATATACGTTTAAAGCATATTATAAGTATTAATTAATAATATAATTATTTATACACATGAAATGTTGTGGAAGGCAACTATTTTGCACATGCACTATATATAAAATTGACATGCACTTTTTATCGTAAATGTTTTAAAAGCAGAGGTATATAAATTGCTATAATTATTATATATATCAAGTAATAAAATTCAGTGTTACAGGTGGTTAAAATACTTTTTTAGTTTGTTTTACATGTTAGATTTATCCATGGTAACCATTGAAGTTGCTGTCTTCCTGATATGTTATTTTTTTGCTACTAGACAAGCACATTTGTTTATACTACAAGGTGTTCCATCTATTGACCAAAAATGTAACTAAAGTACAATAGGTTTTATGTGTGTAAATTTGTTAAGTTGCAAGAATCAGTTACAGTGGCAAGTGCTTTATGGGAAACACAGTATAGAGACATCAGAACAACCACATGGTTCAAATGACTGTTTAATAAAACAATAAAGGTTTACTCGAAATTAAAAAAAAAAATTCTCATATAAAAATATTTCATTTGGACTATGATTTTTTAATGATAGATGTGAAAAAATATCAGTTCAAGCTGCAATGTATCTATTAAAAAATAACTTGCATTTTATGTTACTGATCTTAAGAACTCCAAAAGCATATAATATATGTGAAAAAATGACATTTGAATGATGGAACAAAAGTTTACTGTGTTTATACTGTATGTAAAGATGGCAACTAAGTGTATTTTATGAGTATCTAAGAGACTATATATGAGATGGATGAACGAATTAAAAAACTTTTGTTGCTATTGTACCGAACATTCAATCCATTCTGACACAGAGGGCGCCACCAGATCACTGCATATCTGGAAAATTTATTTACTGTGATCAGAATGGATGATGATGGTTTGTGCCCACTAGACTCGAGAAGAAACAAGAGATCTAAAATTGTTTAGACAATTGAGCAACAAAAACACTAAGACAAACGTCAGCCAAATTAAGTTTAAACAAATTTCAAAATTTTATTCAGAGAAGAATAACTTATAAGAAAAGTTTATAAGTTAACAAATAGGATTAGCTCAGGCGTGTACCAGAAAGATTAAACGCAATGCTCTGGCCGACCTACTGATTTTCTAATAACAAATTATAAAGGGAGAAGCAAATTTCATTCAGCAGAGGATTCACCCAAACATTGGTTTTCACTTTCAGATATTTAAACAATACGTTCTTGAAATAAATCAATGAAACCAGCACCAGCGAGCTTTCTGAGGCCTGAAAAATGTGTCGGACCACGAATGTCATATGTTGGTAGAAGCTGCACCTATTATTGCGTTTAAAATAAAGGTGATTGACACCTCAAGAACAACCAAAAAATATTTAAAATGAAAGGAAAACAATTAAAACTGGCGAATCCCAGCCAAACGATTGGCGAAAACTACTCTAAGAATCATAATTAAAGGTCTCAATGGGAGACAAGTAAATCATTAGAAAAACAGTTATGACTGCCCCAGTAATTAAAAAAAATGAATTACAAATAATTATAATTAAGAAATAAATTTATGACACAAGTTCTGAGTACACGCTTTGATAAGTTTAAAGCACACGTAAATACAAAATAATTCTATCGGAGAGTGCACATGAGTACGAAAATATTAAAGCTTTAAATACTTTAGCAGAATGAAAGTCTCTCTCACCTATAATTTACAAAGGGATAAATATTATCTTCCTGCTGGAGACTTATAAAATTACAAAGAAAAACAATTCTAGTTTCCACTTTAGGAACACAAGAAATGAAAAAACGAAATCCCTACTTGCGGAAGACTAGTAAAATAAAGTCGCCAGCCAAAAGATTTTGGTGGTTCCCAAAAGCACAAACACAGTATTTAAAATCAATTATTGGCTACAAAAAAAATAACTACAGGATTTAAAAAAAAAAGTTAGGCATATAAATATAAAAACTCACTCGTCACTCTCCAATAAACAAAAATTGAAAGAAAATTTGGAATCTTAAAACTAAGATTCCACAGCATATTACAAAATACAGGAAAACATAATAAATATTAAGTATGAGGCTTAATATTGCTTAGGAATACAGACTTATAATTAGATTGAGCGGAGATTTAATGAAAAGAAATTTACCCTGGGAAGAATAAAAGAAAACTCTACCTTACAGCAAAGCAGAGTTCGTGCAGAGTGTGCATGTTTACTTTAGTCAAGGGAGAGGCAGCAGGGTCTTGTTTATTTTAGGTGTTCATTGCAGGACTGAAGGAGAGATGGCAGGCATGAGTCCATCTTTTGAGTTAAACTAGCATGACATATTGTTGATTATACAACGTATAGCCATTATTTTGGCATCGTAGAGAAAGCGAAAATTGTTTTAGTAACTGCAAATTTTGCTTTGAAAGATTAAATATCCAAACTGCTAATGGTATAAATGTTGAAGAGGTTAATCCGAATGATTAATAATACTAAGAAGCTGAACGAATCACTTTGCCGAAGTGCTGACTTAATCTCTCTAGGATAGAATAGAATAGAATAGTCTCATGAAATTTTTGGTGTTATTTATACCTCCACTCAATTTCCTGCAAAAACTAGCCCCATTGTTGAATTCTATGCCTAAGGCAGGGCAAATATTAATCTCCAGCTCAATCTAATCTAAGAATTCTACCCAGGGATTATTGAAACAAAAACAACAACACAAATCAAATCTCCGCTTTTTAGAATGAGTTTACAATGGTTAAAAATAAAAGCAACAGGAATTTAATTAGCTAGCCAGCTTGTTTTTTAATCAAATTGATTTAAAAAAAAAAAGTAAAACAAGCGGTATAAGAAAACTATTTTAAAAACAATTTTAAAAACCTTAAAACGATCTAACGAGTAGGTGTTCTAATACACGTACTCTTTTTAAAAATAATAAAACGAGTAACATTAGATAAGATTTAACAGAAATTAATCTGTAATTATTATAGCTTTGGTTTTATTCTTTTTCTGTGTCTATCTGGTCTCTTAAAAAATAATGGATCAAACTTTTATAATATATATGTATATAATAGAATAAAATCAAGTTGTATGTTACATGACCTATATAGCTTGCATTTACTAAAGAGAGCCACAGTTCGAAACCGGACTGGGGATAGGGACAATCCCAGATAAAGATGATTTGAATACTTTCTCTTGTAGCATTTATCATAAAAAAAGGTTGTTTGAGCTTTTGAAATGCACTTTATATTATATATATATATTAAAAGCCTAAAGCTAAACTAGACAATAAAATAATTAAACTTCAGCCAAATTCACAACTAACCAGACTAGCCAAAGAAAACCAATGGTTTTACTGCTACAAGTAGGCTTCTCAAATGTAAAGGACTAAAAGTAACTACAAATTTATATTAAACATTCCTCACAACTCTACTTACATTTGACACTCTCTTAATATTAAAATAACTTTTAAATAAGTTAATTGCTTCCGAATCATAAATTTTTAATAATAAAGATTCTTTAATTCTACTTTTTATTTCTTTCTTTCAAAGAAGACAACTTTAGTGTCATCAAAATTACTAGTGAAGCCTATATCTTTTTCATGGATATATAAAGCAGAACTGATATACTTATTTCTAATTCTTTTATGTTTCTTTATCCCATCAGTTTACCTTAAACTTCTCTGACCTATATATATATCCTTGTTTTTGTAAAAAGATATATATAGGTCAGAGTAGTTTGAGCTTAAATGAAAGGATGAAGATGCATAAAAGTAGAGTTAGAAATAAATATCTCAGTGCTACTTTATATATCATGAAAAAGATACAGGCCACACTTAATTTTGATGAAGCTAATGTTGTCTTCTTTGAGAAAAATTAAATAAAAAGAATTAAAGAATCTTTATTATTATAAATTTACAATTCTGAAGCAATTAACTTATCTTTACCAAAATCACACTTTCTTTATTTTTGCTGTAATATCCTATAAATACAATTTATTCAACCTGCTTCAAACACTTTTTAGCAAAACTCTTTATTTGTACATATAAATACACTTACGTTTCGACTGGCCTGCAGTCTTCTTCAGAGCAAGTTTATTTTTATCTTCTAAAAATAAACTTGCTCTGAAGAAGACTGCAGGTCATTCGAAACAGAGGTGTATGTATATGTACAAATAAAGAGTTTTGGTAAAAAGTGTTTGAAGTGGGTTGAATAAATTGTATTTAATTAAAAGTTCTTTTAATAATAAGGGAGTGTGAAATGTAAGTGGAATTTTGGGTAATGCTTAGTATAAATTTGTAGTCATTTTTTAGTTCTTTATAACCTGAGAAAGTCTGCTTGTAGCAGTGAAACTATTGGTTGTGTTGTGGAAGTTTTTTTTGGCTAGTCTGGGTTAGGTGTGAAATTTGGGGTAAGTTTGATTATATAAATATAAGTTTGAAGATTTGTTATCTTAATATAAACCGAGTTATGATTATATATGTGTGTGAGAGATGATGATTCAGACCAACTGATGATCAACTGATGAATGCTGGTTCAGCATGAAATACGTATATCGGTGATCATTTATCTTTTTCTCGTGTACATGGTCATATGATCAGTTGGATAAGATGGAGTGAATGATTAAAAGAAGTGTAAAAGTCTGGGTTCAAACTCCCTCTTATTGCATGTAGCTTAAAATATAATACTATACATGTATTTAATTATTAAAAAATATTCAGCCTATATTCTGCCCATCCCCTTTCTGTCTATTTAAATGGACTTAAGATCCTACATATGAGGGGTCAGTGGCAAACAAGGACTTTGAACACACCATCATCAGATTTTTAATGATATGGATGGCTGAAGAGTTGGAGAGTGGAGAAAATTGAAGCCTGTCCATTAAAGTTTAAAGATTTGCTATCTTAATATAAACCGAGTACTGATTATATATATATATATGAGAGATGATAATCCGGACCAACTGAGAGTGTTGTTTCAGCATGAAATATGTATATAGATCATTTATTCTTTTCACGTGTGTTTTGGTTGTATAAGATGGAGCTTTAAGGTCTGAGTTCAAATCCCCTCTAATTACATCTAGCTTAAAATATAAATACCATACATGTATTTAATTATATATATGATCCAAAGCTCCTCACTGATGAAGGCCACAATTCAGAAACTAGTCTGGGGATATTGGATGAGTAGGCACTAGATGGGGATTTTAGGCACACGCCTTCTGGCATCCATTGATTACTCTGATTGGCACTGAGTGGCACTACTGTATGGATAGTTTTGCATATTTTAATAACAGTAATGTGCTAACATAAGAAATAGTGATCATGTGATGTTTAGTGGTTTAAAAGTTGTAAAGCCTTTTGATATGTTAATCACATGATGAGTGACCGCTTTTGCTTTTCCTATCAAATTCATCAAATATGTATATATAGTTAATACGCCAAAAACATCACTTTAGTAATAAGCACAAATTAGTGTAATCTTTGATATGAGTACTTACTTACTGATAATTTAACAATTGGATATCATTTACATTAAAAAATAAGTTGTCTTTATTAGTATACTATTTACTGATGTTATTAATGTTTTAAAAAAATATTACTAGCAGTTATTAATAAATGTGTAAACGTTGAGAACTGGAAAAGACATTTTGGGTTTCTACAGACAATTGCAATCTTATTTTTTCTGTGCTTCTTTTTATTTTAATTTTTTTATTTGAAAAAGCAAAGAAAAAAATCGAATTAAATTTCATCAATACACTTTAAAGTGGGTTTCATTAATCAGTTAAATTCAGCCCAGTTCTTTTGTAAAGAGTTATTAGATAGGCTTTGTGAAGTGTTTGAAAGAAATCGGTTTTAATTATCTACGACCTTGTAAACTAATCAATTCCACCAGGGAATTAATTAGCTCAGGCCTTACTAAAGTAATAATTAAAATCTGATTGTTCATAGCAACACCTAAAGGTATAATTTTTTGACAAGCTTTATTTTTAAAAAGAACAGTGATAAAAGCTGGTTGAAACACCCTTGGGACATTACAGGTAAATTATTTTTACCTTGTTGGCTGTCAGGTGGAAGTAAACTTAATATCTTTGATTCGATATGAATCAAGATTCAAAATATAGTTCATCTTTTGACTAATTTTTTGTCAAAACCAGATGATGAATAAGTTAAAACTACCTTTTATGTTATTAAAAAAAATAACACAATTTTTAATTGTTTATCGATCACCGATAATAATGAGATAATTTTATTTTAAGCCTTTGAAACAATATCAAAATAAAATTAACTTTGACAAATAAATTATTATATGCTTCAAGGTCAGTCCGTAATTTGCTTTGAGAATAGTCATTTAACTGTTGCAAAATCTAATAAATGTGCATTATTTGATATTAGATATGGCATAAAATAAAATATGGCAGTTTATGCACACGCACAATATATATATATACAATTAAAATTACCCCAAATTCAAAATTAAATCAGACCAGCCAAAGAAAACAAACTCTATAACACAATAAAAAATAAAGACCTCTTCTAATTTGCTCTAACAAGGTTTATTGATAAATGCCAGCTAAATAAAGCATTGAAAAATCTCTATCTTGAAAACCACTCTTTAGCCTGACCAATGGTTTCATGCTTTGGCACTCCTCAGTGAGGCAATTACTAGCTTAAAAATTGAGTCATGTGATATATGACTTTGATTTTTTTTTTCTATAACACAATCATTGGTTTTCTGCCAAAAACAGGCATCTCGAGACCAAAGGACTAAAATATGATCAACAAATATATACAGTAATTCCAAGAAATATAAACTTTAGAAAAAAATGTAATTCAATAAAAAATAAAACATATTACGTGTGTATACTGTGAAAAGCTTGTTTAATAATTTAAAATAAAAATGCTAAATATATCAACATAATATGCTGAGAATGTTTTCGACTAACTGGTGGTTAGTAAAAGGATCGCGAGATTTATAGAAGAATCATGGAAGTGGTAATTTACATTTTAAACCTTAATATGTCCATTTAAAATACACTGAAAAGAAATGAAGCAGAATACAGGCTGATATGGATGGCTGAAGAGTTGGATGGTTGAGTAGACTGAAGCCTGTCCTTTAAAGTTTGAAGATTTGATATATTAATACAAACTGAGTACTGATTATATATATATGTGTGTGTGTGAGAGAGAGAACGATTCGGACCAATTGATGAGTACTGGTTCAGCATGAAATATGTATATTGGAGTTTATTTATATTTTTTACCTGTATGTAGTCGTGTGTGTTGGTTGTATAAGATGGAGTAAATGGATGTAGGTGCTTGAAAGTCTTAATTCAAGTCCCTTTTAAATATATAAATATTTAAATACATAATATAAACAAAATGTCCGTTAATTAAAACAAAGTTGTAATCATAATAAAAATAATAAATTTAACGATAATAAACTATTATAAACAGTCTTTAAATTTGAGGCAGGTTTAAGAAATTAACCGAAAGTACTTCTACAGATTTAAAGACTGTTTATAATAGTTTATTAACGTTAAAATTATTATTTTTATTGTGTAATATCAATAATTCTGCTCAGAATTATTGATATTATATAATTTATGAGAAGTCAATAAATAGATTATTTTTATTATGATTATATTTAAATACATGTATATTGTTTATACTAAACTTACTGTAATTATAATGGGCTTGAACTCAGATGCTCCCTACAGCTATCCAATCCATCCCATATAGCTGATACCCATGACCACATGTAAAAAAATAAATGATTTCTAATATATCTATTTCATGCTGAACCAGAACTCATCAGTTGGTCCAGATCACCATCTCACACATATATAATCAGTGCTCAGTTTATATTAAGATAGAAAATCTTCAAACCTTAATGGGCAAGCTTCAATCTTCACCACTCTCCCAACTCTTCAGTCATCCATATCAACAAAAATCTGAAGGTGGAGTGCTCAAAGCCCTTGTTGATGCCAATATTATTGTCACACCCATGTTGACTTTAAGTCAATCTGATCCCTCACATATAGGACATTCCATCCTCAGATTTTCAAAGATATGGATGTCTGAAGAGTTGGAGAATGGTGAAGATTGAAGCTTGTTCATTAAAGTTTGAAGACTTGCCATCTTAATAGAAACTGAGCACTAATTATATGTGAGAGATGATGATCTGAACGAATTGATGAATGCTGGTTCAGCACGAAATACATATAGAAGATCATTTATCTTTTCACATGTATGTGGTCATGTGTATCAGTTGTATGAGATGTATTGGATAACCGTAGGGAGTTTGAAAGTCTGAGTTGAAGTCCTTTCTAAATATATATAATAATCATTAAAAACCAGTCAACACTTTGACAATCCTAATATCAATAACAATCAACAATTTCCAAACTATTGTCAAGGCAACTTCCTTTTAACAATAAGGGTGGAATTGCACCCTTATTAATTGTCTAATATACTTATATAGACACTAAAGATTTCAACTTAATCATAGAGATTGAAATTATTGATACAAAGACATTTAAGTAAACCTCTATAAACAGATAAATAAAATCTATTCTGAATGCAGAATAATAAGCAGTGAATTATAACATTCAAATTGCACCCAAAGTATTACTTAAATAGTAAGTAATAAGGTTCAAGGGTAAATGGGTTGTTAATTAATCATTAAAGACCAGTCAACATTTAGACAATCCCAATATCAATAACAAGCAACAATTTCCGAGCTGTGATCAAGCAATCTTTTAACAATATCTGTGATCAAGTTGCAATTTTTAGTGTCTATATAAGTATGTTAGATAAATATGTTAGATCATAAATGAGGGTGGGATTCAGCCCTTATTGTTAAAAAGAGGTTGCCTTGACAACAGTTTGGAAATTGTTGATGGTTATTGATATTGGGATTGTCTAAGTGTTGACTGTTTTTAATGATTGCTTAAAAACCCATTTAGCCTTGAATATTATTACACTTAAATATATATGTATATTAAACATTAAACACTTAAAGCTAAACTAGTCAAAAAAAATAATTCAAGTTATTCCAAATTCAAAACTAAATCAGCCTAGCTGAGAAAAACGAACTCTATAACACAACCAGTGGTTAAGAAGTCTTCTCAAATGCAAAGAAATATATACTAACTATTACCCACAATTCCCAATTACATCCCATGCTTACAATGAATCATCAATACATTAATGCAGTAATATATAGCTAACATATGCTGATGATTTGTGTCATTTTTGTCAGTTCCAAAGACGATTTACTGAATGTACTTGTATTTAGAACACAGCACTTAAAGACTTTGGTTTAATAATTAGTAGTCAAAGCACTCAAGTTCATTAGCAGTCGGTGATGGAAGAAAAATCATTAGCAACTTTTGCCTTGGTGATTTTAACCTTGAGGAGATGTCACTTTAAATACCTCAGTAGTTTTATAGGTAGAAAGGTAGACTTAGATGATGAGATCCACTACGGACTCCAATGGCCTGCTGCTGCTTTTAACAAATTGAAGGATAGAATATTTCATCATAGGGAAACAACTACTGCAATTAAGTCGGCTGCATATAAAGCTGTTATTTTACCTAATCTATTGTATGGGCATGAAACATGGACAGTTTATTATAAAGGCATTAGAAAAGTCATTTAAGGATGTGCAATTAAGCCTGCTACATATAAAACTTATTTTACCTAATCTATTGTATGGGTGTGGAACATGGCCACCTTATTATAAAGGCATTAGAAAAGTTTAATTTAAGGATACTCCATAAAATGTTAGCAATACAATAGATCGTAAAACCGATCAAGATGTTCTTCACCTTGCTGGATGATATACTATAGAGTCCACCATTGTAAAATCACTCCTTTATTGGATTGGATATGTAGAACGAATAAACAAAAGACTTTCTAAAAAGGTGTTTTGTGGTAAACTCGAGCATGGATTTCATAGCAGAGGTAGAGCCCATTTATGTAATAAAGATTATGTGAAGGACATTCTAAGAAGTGTAATGTTAGTTTTTTTCCATTGTGAAGATATGGCAGGGAAGAGACCACAGTAGAGAACTACCATTAGACATGGCATTGAAATATTTCAGAAAGAAAAGTTTTCTGCTGAGGAATGGACTAATATCTTCTATATGTAGATGTTATTTGTGATTCACAGATTGAGTTGTGTAATCATGACAAAACTCATTTCTAGAGTCCTCCCCCCTTTTTGGAGTTGGAATAACCATACACATTCATGATTATTTGTTTATTATTATTTTGTTATTATTATGTTTCTATGTGGTTGGAGATAGTTCTGTAAATTACTGATTGTGTTGAGCATATATATCATTTTCAATGAGTCACTCATTATTTTAAGTCTTTTGCTTATTTCCTCCTGCCCTTGTTATATGACTATAACTAACGTATTGTATACAGGATATGGGGAGTTGTATGTTGGAAGTAGCAAGAAGACATTAAAATCAAAATTTTTAGGTGAAAAAAATTTACATCATTGAAAGAAGTAAGGGATTAAAATGGAGCTGCTGGTCTTGCTGCTAGAAGTGATAAAATATGAACAGCTGAGGTCTTTTAAACTGGATACCAAAAAACTGTGAAAGACCTAGAAAGAGACCACGTATAAGATGGATAGATGGAATAATGAAGTTAAATGAATCATAAGGGGTTGTAAAAGATTCAGAAAGAGACCACATGTGAGATGGATACAAAAGGGAAGTCTTAAATGGATCACAAGGGACTATAAAAGCCAGAAAGAGACCCACATCCCCAAGAGATTGTAAAAGACCAAGAATGAGACCCCATGTGAGGTCAATGAATGAAATAAGGAAGTCTTAAACTGAATCCCTAGAGACTGTAAAAGACCTAGAAAAAGACCACATATGAGAGGAATGGATGAAATAAGGAAGTCTTAAACTGGATCACAAGGGATTCTATTAATAGACTTAGAGAGAGATTACATATCTGATGGATAGATGAAAGAAAGGTTTGTTGGTGAGATATAGAGAAGAGTGGTTATAAATTCGAAAAACTGACCTTCATCTTGCAATGGATGTGATATAAATGAAAATGATACGATGCTTGTTATTCGTAGAATTTAATCTATTTTATAATTGTAATAAGATTAGTAACCAATATAAAATTTCAGCATTATATATTGTTGAAATGGTCAAGATCTAACATAATTTGCTTTCCTCTCCATCCACCAGTCTTGCCAGAGTGCATTTATATAAAAAATGGTATCACTGTATTATTGTGGTTCAGCTTTTATTATGTCTTGTCTTTATGCGCTACCACCTAAGTTCAGTTTTTGGAAGCATAAATGTGTTGTGTACTGATTAGTTTTGTATTTTGTTAATAAGTTATACATATATGGGTGTGTGTACAAGATGATGAATGTAAGCAATTTTGAGTCACTCTAGAAATAATTATATGCAGAAAAGAGAATTAGACTAACAACATTCTAATTTGCATTATAATAAAGTCTAACAATATGCAAATTAGCAAAGTTAAAAAAAATGCCTGCACAATTTCTAATGAGAGAGAAGGTAAAATGAAGTAGTATAGAGAAAGTAGAAAAAGTTAAATGAAAAGCAGAGTAGTGAAATCTCTAAAAGTAGACTGATTATCAGTAGAAAGACCACAAATCATTTCTAATTAGACTGACTCAGAGATGCATGTGAACATTAGGGTCCTTACTAGAATTTCAAGTTAACGACTCTGAAATTATGTGAGTTAAAGAAAATATATAGTTGTGGAAATAAAGATTAATATACGAAGTTAGAGATTAACGTTTAACTAGAGAGACATTTATTTATCTGTCTACAGATATCCTGTGATCCATATTGTTTATTATTGTCTCATCCTTACCCACTAACCATTTCTTGGTCTGGAAAAGAGGATTCATCAAAATCAATCCACAATGTCAGCTATGTAATACTGCCGATGAAAC
Source organism: Epiperipatus broadwayi (assembly GCA_028023455.1). NCBI lineage: Eukaryota > Metazoa > Onychophora > Udeonychophora > Euonychophora > Peripatidae > Epiperipatus > Epiperipatus broadwayi. The sequence continues at coordinate 6,324,396 of JAQFVV010000057.1, read as the reverse complement.
CATCCAGCACTTACCCTATAATTGTCCATTTCTATTCCAAATCAGAACTTTCATCATGGAGAAAGTTGCGTCTGATATCAGAGAGGCCTTAATTATCCAGAATGCCATCAAGACAGGAATTTTTTCTCTTATCAGATTCTCTGTCTTCCTTACTTTCGCAGTTTGGTTGACCTGATGCAAATGTGTTTTCAGTCATTCAGGCTCTTCAGTCACATAGACCTTCATAACTCTGGTCAAAGGCATACATGCCAGAGACCAGCTGCTTGCACCAGAATGGTTATACAGAGCGACTTGGTCCAGAATTGGTCTTCCAGCGATTGAACTTATGATCATCTATAATCAGCTATGAAGTATACCATATATGGTACCAGCATCATGAAACTGTAAACTTTGTTATTAAATTTATTTTTTTTTAAACTAGCTGAACAACTGACTATTCATAATTATTAATATTTATTATTCAGAGTGAATAAACTCATTAAGTTATTTGTTAAAACTTGTGCGTCTGTGTTAATTTAAGTTACATTATAAATTGTACAGCTGCTAGATTATAGTCTGGCCCCATGCATATTAAAATGAAAATAGATCTCAAGAGATTAAAGAGACCACAAGTAAGATAAATGGATGTAAAGAAGAGATGCTTTTTTATATGTACACTATTAGTATATATATATATTGTTATCTAAACAAAATTTTAAAAAATAATGTATCAATAATAAATTGAGATGGAAGGCAAGTTTTCATATTTTTTGCTATTGTGACCCCCCCCCCCAAAAAAAAAAAAACTACTGTATTTTTAGTTTTTAAATAAAATGAATAGCACAATTAAATATACTCTAGGCGGTAATCTTTTTCTTCCGCTATCTTTTTTTTATTGAACTGTAATAGCAATCTAGTTCTCAGCAGACAACATCGTCGTTAATTGTTTTGTTGTTTTTAAATCTGTATTGATTTTTGTCATTCTTAAATTTAGTAAAACTTCTAGCACTATGCTTAGAAAACATTTTATTGTACAACATAATGTACATCAAATTTGGAAAGAATAATAATGGAAAAATAAAATATATGCGCTTTCAACATAAGCTGAAGAAATGTTATTAAACAATTGCATACGGCACTCCAAGACAGAAAAATGGCTACTGGGCATATTGTAAAATTTAATGCACTTAAAAAAAACATGATTGCATACATGCTTCGAGATGGAAAAATGGTTGCGGTTTTTTGCAAAATGTATTAAATTTCCAAGTTTTAATATTTTTCTTATTTGCTACTTACATTTTTTTGGGATAGGGTATAATTGAACCAGTGTATATTGTTAAAGGATAGGTTTTTTTTTTATCATTGATATATATTCATTAAAAACTAGTCAACTCTTAGACAATCACAATAACAATCAACAATTTCAAACTGTTGTCAAGGCAACCTTTTGACATTCCACCTTTATTGTTAAAAGGAGGTTGTCTTGACAATTGTTTGAAATTGTTGATTGTTGTTGATATTGAGATTTTCTAAGAGTTGACTGGTTATTAATGATTATTTACAAACCCGTTTAGCCTTAAGTTGTATTACACTTATTACTGATATATACTTTACGATTTCATGGTCGTAGACAATAGAATAAAGTACCACTTAAAAGTCTGATTACTTAATATAGTCATCCAGATTAAATATTGGAATTGAAAGCTTCTGTATAAGACTTCTCCAAATGAGTAAGAATATTTATTGATACCACAGTAGCTCATTAGCAAACTTTCTTCCTTCAATTTCTGATTTACGATCAAGAATTAAGAAATCTATAAAATAAATAAAATCATCTTAGTTTATAATAAAAATACATTTGCTATCATGAAATTATTGTAAACTAAAATTTAATCAAGTTACAAATTTATATATATATTGTCGTCAGTTTGTCATCCTACAGTCAGCAGGCCGAGCTGACCAGACTAGGACGTGACCCCAATCCGACACACTCAACCGTGACCAGGATTCCAAAACTCAAGACCCTATGAATGCCACCTTGAAATACACGTAGTATCCCTCTCCCACGGCCGACATAGGTCTGAGAAGCAATAAGACCTGATAATTAAGGGGTTCTTAATCGACTAAATTCACTAATTTAATTTAACTAATGCAAGTTTTCACATATATAGCTATAAAAGTAATTAGAATGGATTGAATTAGATCAATAACGAGACACAACATTAAACAATATACTTTATTTACAACTCTATCCATATTTCATTTATTTAAATAGCATTCAGTTAGAGTATGCAACATTTGGTATCAAATCACTTTATAAGTATCATTAAATTCATAGATGAGTTTAACATGTGCCCATCTTATGAATGTTTACATTTAATACATAATCAATCACTACGTTATGTCTATAAACACGTGAGCCAAATCCTATATATTGGTGGCTGTTATATAAATAATATATTGAACTTTGATCATGAATCATTTACAAAATATACAATATAACAATAACGAGCGCATAAACCAGCCCAGTAACGATCGATCAACAGGCTTTCGAGAGAAAATTTCAGAAGCTGAAAGCGTTATGTTAAGGTGGGAGAGTTGGCTGAAATAAGATTTTACCAATGCGCTATGGCACAGGTAAACAATAATAGGAAGTCGCTCTGCGGATGGATGAAATAACTTCAGGGTTCTTGCGACAAACGCCAGTACCCTGTAACCGATCGCAATGCTGCGTGAAAAGGAACATTGTGTTCAGGAATGGCGGGGGACTTACGTGCTAACCTGGCCTTGGCTCAGGCTTCACTACTGCTCTACCCTATAAGAGAAGGTGCTGGCAAGCGTGGCTCCATCTTGAGATACGTATATTAGTATAGCAGCAAAACGAGAATATTTTATAAAATAATATCACATCGCCAACAAAGAATAGTATATTTCATACTATGAAATACGAGTAATAGCATATTAGCTCTATCAAATTGGGACCAACTCTTGTGTAGCCTGATAATAAATGTCTATGCTACTAAAAGAGGATATTAATACATCTGTACTTTGACATGCTCAATCTATTAAGTTACTTATAGATAATAAATATTTAAGGAGGGAAAGTATATTTCTATGGACTTAAGAATTTAAATGTCAAATATACTTATAAATACGATCAAGGCTAAATTTAATTTAAATAAAACTATAGGTTAAGTTTTTAACTGGTTGATTAAAAGAGCCACATTTCACATATTAAATCATTTAAATAATAAAAAATAGGATTTGAAAACCAGAAAGTTGAGCTATAAACAATTACCAAGATTTTCAAATAATATCTTCTTAAAAAGATGAAATAAGTGCCCACTGTTTCGAAATATTGGCATATAAAATATAAAAGCATTTAATTAAAATAAGCAAAGAAATATAGACACAACCGCAGTGATATAACTTTAAATTAGACACTTATAATGTACTTTAAATGAAAGGAAAATATAAATTAGTCAGATTATTTAAACTTTAACACATTAAATTTTGATAGCCATTGACGTATTTCAAATATTAAATGGATTTTAAGTTTTGATTACATTTAGCTTTATCATTATTTTAAAAAGAAAGTTAGCTAACTTATATAGATATATTTACATAAAGAATTGCACAGAATTACACAGTCGCGGTTTGAAAAAAACGGTCCGTATTATTTACTGGAGCGTTCTGCTGTAGGTTTGGTGAGTTTGACTCGGCGGCTGGTGGGATCTCTTTTCCATTATGTTAGGCTTGTCTCTTCTATCGGCATGATGGTGGTTTAGGCATTTCGGCGAGAGAAACGCCGTTCTCCCGCGGAGTAACAGCAACAAGATGCCCGCTTTTAGCCGGACATGTTAAACATTAACAATTGTGAAGACTAGCTGCAATTCTCACTAACAATATGGTTGTCTTTCTCATTAAAAAAATACAGAGTATTTATATCTTTTCCTTATCAGAATCTATCGCCTCAAGACTCACTAAACTCAGGAATTTAAATAAATATTTTTCAATTTATAATCCAGATCTTAGATAACTTATGTTAGAAACATTCCATAAGCTATTATTATAATTAAGATTTTCCGTTGCAAACAATTGTCCAGTTTAGATTTTAAAATAACTTAATCTTATCTAAGGAGATTTTAATTTGTAAAATTTGAACTAGTTTTACTTTTTACGGATTCCAGGTGTGGTCGTTAATGACACTTGTTTACAATCAAAAATTTTTTTAATTACTTGACCAGCTTTTATTTTTAATCTTACATATAATAGAAACTCTTTTTATTTGAAAACAACCTTTTAACATTTTTTTTTTAAAACGAAAACATTTTTAACATATTTATTTAAAATAATTTACAAACATATTTTGATATAGCTTTTAAATATATTTTCGAGAAACTTTTCCCTGAAATATATTTAAAACAAGAAATCTTTTAACAATTTTTAAAGACATTTAATATTATTTTTAGATGGCTTTTACATATTTTAAATCATGTCTTTCTTCTATATAGCACAGATTATATATCCACATACGAAATTACAATATTAAACAACAAAATTAATAATTTACACTTAACTTAAATAATATAACGAACATTTTTAGAAATATTAAATAAGTTTAGTAAGCTATAATTTTACTAATCCTATCTAATTATAGCGTTGGTTCACACGTAAATATATAATACTGTTTATACAGACATGAACGAATTTTAAATTTATTAACATTTAAATAGGTTCAAACTTAGCACAGATGAGAGTGTCATTAGGTTTGATGGTGAAACGATAGGGGCTTGGAAAGTTATCGTTTCAATATATATATATTTAAAAATCATTTTTTAAAAGGTGATAATTAAATCTAACATACAATATGTTTCAAAAAGATTTCGCATATAAAATTTTAAATGGTGGCCTATACTTATAAAAATTCAACATATTAACTCCTAGGTGTTTGCTTTTATTAAGTACATGAGCACCCCCTATTGTTCAGTTTATCAATCAATAAAGTATCATAAGATTCTCACATGATGTATTGTTCTTTTAGCAGCATACATGTTTCTTTCACTCTTATGACACCTATTGTAAGTTTTAGTAATTAATAGATTTTTGATGAGTGCTTATTAAGTTTCTATGTGATGTGATGTATTGTGACTTCTCCTTAAATGAAGTCAAGAATATCTAACCAGTCCTATCCTACTATCTGCCATCTATTAGTTACTAAGCTTATAGTGGCTGGCATGAAGATGGTCGAAGAAAAATGTATGTTGTTCAGTTTATATTTTACATAAATGGATGTCAGTTTAGCCTGTTTTGCTGAAAACATCTCCTGCCTATGTGAATAGGACTTATCGAATCTTTCATTAAATATTCCTCCATATTTAAACCTTTTATTTTTACTATTAAATGTTTATATATATATATATTGTATAACTAATTTTTACATTATTAATTACAAATGTAAGCTTTTAACTGATAAAAATTTTAAATATATATAAATATCTAAATGAAGTCCTTACCTATAAAAATGGAGTGCACCATCATCGGGTGCAATTTACCCATTCAAACAGAAGAATGAAATATTAGATATTTACTTACATTTTATGGTGTTAAAAGAATATATTTGGAATTAATTATCATCAAAGAAAGGGAAAAAATTCTGAATATTAGTACATTATTTATTGTTATTAAAATTTTGAAGAGTATTATCATTTCGATAACGATTTCTTTTTACTCAATATAAACTATTTCTACCTGCCATATACTTTTTAAGAGCTGCTTTTTAAACAAATAAAGTATTTTCAAAGACAGTCTCCTATTAGTATCATAGTTTTTGGTTTAAAAATGTCTTTTATAAAAAGAATTCATCATAAGCATTAATTAAACAAATTACTGAATATTACATTTTCTCTTTACAAATCTACCCATATTCAGTAATTTACCTTTAGGTTAAAACACGTAGCCATTCAGGAATCCTCATTTCTATTGACTTCAAAGCTGCCTCCTCATAGCTTTGTCATATTAATAGGATACTGTCATTCACACAAAAAGTCCCTGTCCTGCTGACATCTGCAGATTTTTTTTCACCTAATATATTGAAATTGCAGGGAAAGGGAAGCTGCAAGCCATCACAAACAAATTTAAAGTTATAGATAGGCTTAAATCAATATAGAGAAGATAGAGATCACAGTGCCATTGTAATACCTAAAATGCCAAAATCAAACAGAGATACCACTTTTATTCAACTTTATCTTTCTAAGTGCATTGCCAAATCCAAATAATATTAAATAACCCGTGTTCTTTACTACCATTTACAATGCTTTTTTACAACTCACTATTGACAGTTTCAATTGCCCCAGCAATCTTCTTCAGAACTTCTACTTATATTTCTAAATTTTGAAATATATGTAATATACGATTTGGAAGTATAAGTAGAAGTTCTGAAGTAGATTTCTGGGGCAATCAAAACTGTCAATAGTGGGTTGTAAAAAAGCATTGTAAACAGCAATGAAAAACATAAACAATCTAATATGCTTTTATTTAATCAGTTAAAACAATATATTTTACAGCAAAATATTTTTTTTTATCAAATCTTTACCTTTTTAGCAAATTTTTAGTAAAAGTTTATATACAAATGATGAAATTTTTCTTAGAAATAAAACAAATTCAAGTTTAGAAATTACAAAGACATAAAAGTTTATTACTGAAAAGTATTTCTTGTGTTCTCTTATGTTAAGGTTTTAACAAAATAATATACTTTTTAAAATAAAGTATGCTTTTAAAAAACAGCTATATATAAACATCACATACATATTATAAATAAATATTTTGTAATTTAACATAAAAAATCTTAAAGTAAAAAATACATTAACTTTTCTGCCAACATTCAGGTAAAAAAGACCAAATTTGCTTTTTGTCGTGCAGGTGCAGATATATTCTCATTATGGCAATTTTCTTTTCCTCTTGTTATCTTATTAGAAGTATATACACTTATTCTCCTTTACTTTTTTTTAACTTTCATATCCACTTTAATGCAAAAATTTTTTTTATTGAAGCTTCTTTATTTTCCTGACAGTTTCGACTGTCCAGCAGTCTTCACCAGAGCTGCTCAAACTTCTGCTTTTTAAAGTGTATATGAAAGAAGTTATTATAAGCTCTTGTTATCTGTTATAGCTGAATTAATATTTTATGATGCACATTTAATATTTATTTGATATTTTAAATATGTATGGTATATGTGAATGGTCTGCATTACGTTTTAGATTATGTACCTTGAAAATGGTTATGTAAGAAAAATGATCAAAATGCCAGACTTATATGTAATCATTATTATTTGTTTGAAAGTTTGTGATTGTGTTCTACTAATAATTATATGTTGGACTATTTTCATCATATAATATTAATTGTATAATGGCTTAAAAAAAGAATCCAATTTTATTTAAACTTTTCAAATATGTTTGACTGTTAGTAGCAGTCCACAGATTAGTATATAACATAACACCTCGAGTAGTATTGTTCTCTTCTTTTGTTCAGGTGTTGCTGGTCTATCCAGTGACAGAAATAGCAAGGGAATCATATCTGGACTTTTAGATTCATGAATATCAAATTCAGGGTGATGCTGTAAACAATTAGACAATTCTGCCAAAGGCAAATATCATTAGAAATTTCATATACGATCTGCAAGTGTACTCTTGATTTTTCCTAATATTGATTCAGAAATCTAAAGTAAATTTGCCAAGATTGGTGAAGAAGTGCAATTTCTTAAAGAAATATATGAATAGCGAATGGCTTTATTACTCGAGAGTTCATAAGAAGTTCAGTCATCAAAAATGACGGAACTTGGCACAACCCGTGGACCTTAAGCTTCAGAATCGATTACTTCTATGACTATATGATAACTATAATAAATAGTATATTTGTATAGTGCTTGACTATGTAAGTATAATGTAGAGAAGGAAATAAACTTCGGTCATGCATTTTTTATGAATTTACATGCACTCACCTGTAAGCATCAATTTAAAAAGCATAAATGGGCCACCTATGCTTAGATTAGAGGTTATTGTTATATAAGCCAACCTTTTTCACCATACTGAAATCAGGGCTTTAACCTATTGCGAACCTGATATATAACTTAACAATCAACTGTATAAACTTATTCATTCTATAGCAGAAGAGAGATAGAATGACTATGTAAGTAATATAGAGAAAAGAATAAACTTTAGTCATGCGCTTTTTACGAATTTACACGCACTTAGCCATAAGCATCAATTTAACCTATTGTGTGCACATTGTGTGCCTGATATATAACTTAACAACTCAGTTGTATAAACTTATTTATCCTCTAGTAGAAGAGAGATAAAAGTGTATTTATATAGTGCTTGATTACGTATGTGTAAATTGATAAAAAGCGCATGACCGGAGTTTTATTCCCTTCTCTATATTACTTCAAACTACGGAGGGCAAAATATAAATTATGATTATCTAGTTTTATCGAACATTTCTACGCAGTATTTGCATATTTTAAATACTTTTTTTTCCTCTATCTTCATCACATTTTTGTTTTTTAAATAAAAAATTCTCAACGAATTTTGCTGGAACTCTTTTTTAAATATTTTCTATCCACTTTCAGAGCTAGGAGTACACAAATTTGCTAATCCAATCATCTTTTTTAAAATTAGGCTGTAATTTTATGTGCAATACTTACAAATAAATACCACACTTATAAAAATTGAATGCTTAATAAATAGTTCATTTTATTTCAACTAGATGGCAGCAATATTTAAAGGTATCCTGAGGCTTATTGTCAGTACCGTATTACTTTCGATCTTTTAAAATTTCGCAGTAATGAAACCTCCCCCCCCCCCCCGCTTTTTTTTTTTTTAATTTTAATACAAATCATTAAAAAGAAAAAGTGAAAAATTGACAAGACAACCTTAGTTAGTCCTCCATCTGAATTAAAATTGGATAATTAACTTGCACTTAAATAATTAAAAATAAATCTAGCATCGATAATTTGATTTTATTTAACTGCTAACTATAAAGTTAAATAATGCCTAATTAAATAATAAATAGTAATTAAATAATTTGTTCAAACTTGTATCAGACTAATATTCCTGATTGACAGAATAATTATAAGACAATAAATAGCCCATGAAATTATTGATGTTATATATATATGTCCAAGAGATTTTAAGAGACTTAGAAAAAGACCACATGAGAGATGGATGGACGGAATAAGAAAATGTGTTGGGTGATATGGAGAAGAGAGGCTAGAGACCCATCCTGCAGCGATAATGGCTGAAAATGATAAAGTGATGATATATATTCATCATAATACATAATTCAGGTAATAGGAAGATTGTTAGAACATAAATTATCAATAGTCTATAATAGTAATGTATATGCTATAGTAATTTATCAATATAGGTGTATGTATTTGCGAGACAACATGCATGGTTAAAATTCAAGTTTATATTTTAATAACCAATTCTATTTTTAGAAAAATAGATAGTTGTTTATATTTTTTTTAATATTCATATATTTAAAGGGGATTTGAACCTCCAATCATTCACTCTATCCTATGTAACCAATACACATGACCACGTGCGTATGAAAAAATAAATAATCTCCAGAACCAGCAGTCATCAATTGGTCCTGATCATCACACACACACACACATATATATAATCAGTGCTCAGTTTCTATTAAGATATCAAATCTACAAACTTTAATGGACAGGCTTCAATCTATTTCTCTTTTTCATATATATATGTGGTCATGTGTAGTGGTTATATAGGATAAAGAGAATGAATGGAGCTTGAAAGTCTGTGTTTAAATCCCTTTTAATTACCTCTAGCTGAGAGTATATTCTATATGTATTCAAATATTAAATATTCATATATGCGAATGATTATAATGTATTTTATGTGTGATTATGTATATGCTGGGAATTGATCTACCCTGAAGAATCTTAAGATCTATGTTCTTAAGATTAGAGGGAACTCTAATTATATGCATAAATAATGTTAATGTTAACAAATGTGCAAAGTTATATCTAATTTGATTGAAACGAGACTAAATTTATATAGATATAATTCATAATAAGTAGACCCCATAGTTATTTAAGTTACTAAGACCATGAAGTAAAAAGAGAGAAGGAAAGAAAGAGCATAGTAAGAAGACAGAAGAGTAACATCTACACGGCATCAGGAACTATTTTCGGCCTGTTAACTTTATATCTAAAGACTATTCATTATCTGCCTACTTTGAGCACTGTTAATAGTCGATCTGAAAAATCAAAGATCATTCAGACTCAAACATTTGTGATTCAAGAAAATTCATCATGGATATTGACAATCTCTAAGCAAATCTGGAATTGAGAGTATGTAAAAGCACCAAAAGAAACATAGATTTCTTTATAATTTAAATATTTGGTGCCGGGTGGTATAGAATCTGTTTGTATAACAAGATTTTCAAACTTCAGTATGAATAATACTTCTGTAGTGTAATTTTCACTTCACCACTCTCACACAAGATAGGGACTAGTTTCTATCCATTTTTAACACCTTGTGGGGGGATGTAATCATAAATGTATGATCAAAGGCATGTGAAAAAGATGCACGATTCCCAAGATGCACATTTCATGCTGAAACAATACTTATCAATTGACCAGGATCACAATGTTTTACACATATCTATCATTATTCATTATATATATATATATATAGGTAGATAGTCAATTACTACAGTTTAATTGATAAATATCAAGCTTACTGCCCTTACAACTCTAACACAAACCACTTAATGGAAGTGTATTAGTAATTTTTATTAGTCAATCATTAGACTAAAGATTATCCATTTATGAATAATATTTCTGTAATGTAATTTTCACTACAACATTCTCACGCAAAGTAGGGGCTGGTTTCTATCTACTTTTAACGCCTTGTGGAGGGGTGTAATCATAAACATGTGACCAAAGACATAAAAAAGATAATCCTCAAGATATACATTTCATGCTGAACCAGCACTCATCAGTAGGCCCAGAACTAAAACTTTTACACATATCTTTATCATTGTTCAGCATATATAGGTAGCCAATTATTGCAGTTTAATTGACAGGTGTCAAACTTACTGTCCTCACACCTTTCACACAAACCACTTAATGGAAGTGTGTTAATAATTTTTACTAGTCACTCATTAGACTAGAGATTATCCACTTAATGAATAATATTTCTGTAGTGTAATTTTTCACTAGACCACTCTCCCGCAAGATAGGAACTGGTTTCTATCCACTTTTAACATCATGTGAATGGATGTCATAAATATATGACCACAGACATGTGAAAAAGATTTATGATCCCCAAGATACACATTTCATGCTAAACCAGCACTCTTCAGTTGGCCCAGATCACAATCTCTTACACATATCTTTATCATTGTTCAGTATATATAGATAGCCAATTACTACAGTTTAATTGATATGTCAAACTTTTATTAGTCATTCATTAGGCTAAAATTTATCCACTTGAATAATATTTCTATAGTGTAATTTTCACTATTGTCTAGTCTAATGAATGACTAACACACACACGCACGTGCGCCAAAGACATTCAATAAATAGAATGAACATATTCCAGTGTTTTAATGAAATAGTACTATAGGGCATATAAAATATGAATATATTATCATTGATAATTAATTTACTTTTTTATTTTCTTCATTTTTTCAATCCCTTTATCATAATTATAATTTTTTTATATGTATTTAAATCCTAATTATGACTATTAAACCAAAGATTTAGAATTTTTTAAAAAAGGACTTGTTTTTCTTGTTTGCATAAGAATTTTACTGATGCTTGTATGCATGATAGATTTATGCTATCTAATCTTCGTGGAAAAGAAGACCTATTTATATAACAAACACTTTTTTTAAATTATTAAGTATTTATTAAATGAGAAATGTGATTAATTTTAGATTAAAGTCAGCTTCAGTGGATGATCCTATAGCAATTAGAGTGTATCTGTATAGTATTAATTAAAGGTGGGTTTGAATCTAAGGTACTATTTGCTACCACAGGGATAATTTAGTTTTACAAATTTTTCAGATTTTTTTTTGTATAAAAAACAATCATGGGAAATATGCATTTGTAATCCAATATTTCCTCTCCTGGTTTTATAAATTAATATCATTAATCACAGAGCTAACTAATTATATATATATTAAAATGAATATTTTTGTGACTAATAGACATAAAAGATATACTATCCGGATTTATCCGTATATAATTAACAATAATAATATTAGGACTTCATAATAAAATATTGTTTTAATTCCAGTTAAACTCAGATAATTTATCACATGATCACCATTTCTGGAGATTAAACCACTAAATATCATATGATTACCATCCTTTATGCTTACACAAACTGTTTTCATAGAGGCAAAACTCTCCATTATTAGCACTATTCAGTGCAAGCCAATGTAATCAATGGATGCAGGAAGGTTTGTGCATAAAATCCCTAACTAGTACCTCATCCAATATCCTCAGACTAGTTTTTAGCTTGTGGCTTTCATTAATGAAGAGCCTTGGATCTGGGAGCATTGCACCTAGATCTTAGGATCTAATGCAGCTTTCCAGTAGCCACCTTTTACCTTATTAAAGTTTTGAGTCCAAAATGAAAACACAATAATATTTTCATTTCAAGCTCATTATATAATGATCATGTGAGTTAGTGGTTTAATAAGAATAATGATCATGTGATGGTTAGTGATTTAATACCAATCCTGCCCAATAAAATTATTATGGTGACTGTGGTTATTAAAGAACCAAAGACACTAAAAAGAGTGAATGCTGAACTGAGTTCAGATCTATATGACTATACAAGCTAATGAGCTTGAATTGAAAACATTATTGGGTTTTCATTTTGGACTCTAAGCTTTATAGTTAGCTACTAAGGTAAAAAGTGGTTGCTGGAGAGTTGCATTAGATCCTAAGATCTAGGTGCAGTGCTCTCAGATCCAAGGATCCTCATTGATGAAAGCCACAAACTAGAAACTAGTCTTGGGGATATTGGATGTGCAGGCAGTAGATAGGGATTTTATGCACAAACCTTCCTGCATCCATTGATTATTCTGGTTTGCACTAAATGGTTCTATTGTATGGAGAGTTTTGCCTCTGTGCATGTTTGGGAATATTGGATGAATAGGCACTAGATAGGTATTTTAAGCACAAACTTATTTGCATCTATTGATTTCTAAGATTTGCACTGGGTGGCACTACTATATGGAGAGTTTGCTATTATAAGCATAGGAAATGGTGATTTTTAATGATGGTGACTGTGAATGAGTTTCGATTGAAAATGAGTTTTCATCTTGGGCTCATAGCATTACAGTTTATTAAATAGGTAAAAGATAGCTGCTGGTTGCATTAGATCCTGAGATCTAGATACAGTGTTCTCAGATCCAAGTCTCCTGACTGATAAAAGCAACAAGCTAGAAAACGGCCTGGAAATATTGGGTGAGTAGGCACTAAATAAGAATTTTATGCTCAGACCTTGCATACATTGATTACTAAGGCTTGCACTGGGTGGCACTGCTGTGTATGGCAGGTTTACTATTGTTTTACCAGATAATTTGTCCAAAAAGAAACAAAAGTAGCCTCAATTTATAATTATAATAATTAATAAATAAATATTTCTATAGCCCACTTATGCTATAATTATCATTCCCAATAGCATATACATTATAGTTTAGAAATTAAAACTTAAATTCTTTGTTAATTTATTAGTTATATCATTTTCAAGTGATTTTAACCCTATACATTTTTTTAAAAGATGTCAAATGTGTTGACCGGGAAGTGAGCCCCCCCCCCCCCCATACATTTGTGAAGTATAAACATCAGAACTCCAAGAATGATTGGATTCTTTCTATCTTTTGTTCAACATTTAGAATGCTTTTAATTCATAGCTGAGGAAGGGTGATTTATTCCCATCATTGAGCTATACTTAAAGTCTGCATATTAAATCTTGTTTAATTATTACAATCAAGATGTTAAAAGTGAGATGCTGGTCAAGCATTGGTGGTCGAAAGGTCAGCAACAGCTGCTTTACAAGCAGTTGTCCCAGGTTAGCGGGTTTGCTTCCCGGCCGATGCTATGACACATGAGCAAAAAGTGAGATGCTGGTCAAGTGTGGGTGGCCTAGTAGGTAGCATAACTGCCTTCCACACAGCTGGCCCCGGTCAATGCATTTGACGCATGAAAAAAAAATGAGATGCTGTCTCCAGCCTTGTATAATAAGAGTTTAATAACTCTTAAGGGCCATATTGCTTATAAATATCATAGGAATTAAGAATCAGTGGATTCATTCTATTCTTGATTGTTTGTTCAACATTTAGAATGTTTTTAAGTCATGGCCTGGGGGGGGGGAATGATTACCTCCCTTTGTTTGCATTATGTTGAGTTATGTTTAATTTAAAGTTTATATAAAATATGCATCTTTAGAATTGTTTTGGGAGGAAACTATTCAATTATATAAATATACAAATTATGTAACATTAGATGAAATCATGTGATAATTTTTTTTTTTTTTTTTAAAAAGGATATGTGTGTGTGTGTGTGTTATTGTATTGAGCAGTTACAGTATAAAATGGCTATAGTTAACATTTATTTATTTATCTAGTACCAATATAATACATTTTATAATGTTATCTACAATTTTGTTTTATTATACATATAAATTATATTTTGCATATATTCTATTTTAAAGCATCCATAATTATATCCTGTAATTATATCTAATTTGAATATGGTTCTAAATAGATGTAATTATCTTCAAAACTCTAAAACTGGCAAATAAGAATAGAAGTAATTATTCAATCTTATATTATAAAGGTTGTTTTCATTAGCCGCTGAATTTGTTACCATTGGATATAAAATCAGCTAAGATGAAATTGTGATTTATGATGAATTTATTTAAAAAAACCAGATCTCATTCTCAAGCTTCTAAGTTTGAAAGGCAAAGCCATTTAAATTAATAAAAAATATTGAATTATTAATTGCACATGGGGTCATGTGATGTTCAAGTACAAGAGTTTAGTATGACGAGCTTCTATTAAGGAACGATTTAATAACCTTTTGAATCCTTCACTCTAAGCGCTACCATAGATTGAGCAAGGATATTTGAGTTAACGTTAAATCTGTATTATTTTATGACCAGACTTCTGTTCAATCTTTAGATATTAATACTTAATGTGTTATTAAAAACAATGGCAAAATTAATAATATATAATTGTATGATTAGTTTCTCAGAAAGTCATGTGACATTTGATCACTTCTACTGCACCTGAGAAAGATATTTAGCTATATGTATATGACAGAATTGGTATATTATTTTATGTAGAACACTGATTCACAGTCTTAAGATTTATATATGCAACGGAATACATTAAAATCCACTTACGTTTGTTTACATTTACTATGATTGAAGTTAGTATTGATTATATATATATATTTCCAACACTTAAAAAATATTTTCAAAGCAAAATCTTTCTGGTGATATAATATTATCATAATGATCTATTCATCACATTTATGTCATGGTTATAGACATATTCTCTCTTGTGGACACCATGAGATTATCTGTCAAATTTGTATATTTGTAAACAGCGTTATTATTCTGAAATGATTATTGCATGTTATTTGATTCACACAATGAAGAAAACCTTCAGTGCAATCTGAATAATACATTTCTTTGTTGCTATACCATTTGACATCCTTTGGTTATTCATGCTTACAGCAGATGGCTCTTGAACAGAGTGAAGAAAATGCTCAGAAAAGCATATGAGTAAATGGTACTTACGAGTTTTCATGAAAACCAAGATGGCACCCTGTTTTTTTTGATAAATATACAGTTTCAATGGCCAATAATCTGCCAAAGATGTGTTAGTTGGTAAATTACAACAAAATTAATTAATCAGTTGTTAAATTTTAAAAAAGGAATAAATTTTGATAAATTTCATTAAGCTTTATTTCAATTTTTTTTACTTATAACATGAGAAGCGACGAGATACTCTTAACATTGCCATCTTCTGGTTTATTTCAGTGTGTTTCTTTTTGTCAGCAGTTTTTGTGGTAAATTATCACAATGATAAAAATTTGAGACCTTTTTGTCACTGAATGTGATGCAATGGACTATTTTCAAAGGTACAGGATCCTACCCTTCCAAAAAGTCTGTGTAAATGATCACAATACGACTGCATGCCACTAACATGGATAAAGTGTAAATATTGTTTTTATATATTATTTCAATTTTTGTTAATAAGTTAATGCAAAACAAAAAAAAAACAAAATGAAAATAAACTTTAAATATTGTAATTAATTTTTCCACAATGATTTCTTTTTTTAAAGTAGCAGTAATAAAAAGTAAAATGTAATTATTAAATACGTTTCCCAGCAGGCATTTTTTGGTAAACATTTTTTGGGGGTCCCTGAAAATGTAGATTTACCATTTTGGATTACTTGAAAACTCACAAGTACTAAGTTTACTTATGAGTAATCTCATGATATTATTTCAGAAGGTTTTTTTTTTGGCAGTGAGGATTTCCAAGCAAACTTAGAAGTTTTCCCAGGTGCTGGAATCATAGATATTCTAGCTTCATTGCGAGGACATACAATCTTCATTCAGTAACTGGATTGATCGCTAGATTAGCTGTGGATCCTGTATCGAGGGAAAAAAATAGTACAGATATTCTTTTCTAGAAGATGTCCTGCATAATTTTCTGTAACAGTAGAGTGGCAGATTCTTGTGTGTTAGGGGTCTCTGGTTGGTTCCAGTTCAGGTCCTGTGCTTGAACCTTTTATAAAGTCCTGAGCAATAAAATTATTAGATTATTATTGCTAAAAGATGAAAAAAATGTTAAACGTCACAAACTGATAATAATGTTTTAATAATTTTTATTAGTCATTTATTAGACTAGAGATTATCCATTTAATGAATAACATTTCTGCAGTTATATTATCTCTATACCACTCTCATGCAAGGTATTGACTTGTTTCTATCCACTTTTAACATCTTGTGGAGGGATGTAGTCATAAACATGTGATCAAAGACATGAAAAATGTGTATGATCCTCAAGATATACATTTCATGCTGAACCAGCACTTGTCAATTGGCCCAGATCATAATCTTTTCCAAATATCTTTATCATTGTTCAGTATATGTAGAAAGCAGATTCCTACAGTTTAACTGATGTATCAAACTTACTGCCCTCACAACATTGATACAGACCACTTAACGGAAGTGTATTAACAGTTTTTATTAGCTATTCATTAGACTAGAGATCCAGTAATGAATATTTCTGTGTGATTTTCATTACTCCATTCTCACGCAGGGTATATTATTGATCAGATTATGTTAATCTTCCAACTTCTTTCCTCAGTTAAGATCATTATCTTTGGGCATTTAAAAAAGTATCTAATAAACATCCTATGTATGTTATAATTACTACAAAATTATTTAAGTAAAAAATCAGTTCTAACATAGTCATCAATGTTCTTTCTTTGAAAAAAGAATTTTTGCCTTATACAGAATTATTTTTGAGAATGTTGCCAAATTGAGGAGAGGGGAGTCCCCTTTTACAAAATTTGCTGCCAAAAGATCTTGGTTTAAAATAAATGTATGGTAACTGAAGGTGAGTTACTAAAAATCAAAATCTTACGACAGATTAATCAACCTTAAGTAATCCAAGGATAAAAAATATTCAAGAGTGCATTCAAAATATTAAATGCAGAATTAATTTTTTTTTCATATGTCATAGCATCAGCCAGGATGCGAACCCGCTAACCTGGAACAACTTGTAAGCAGCTGTGCTGACCTCTCGACCACCAATGCTCGACAATGCAGAATTAATTGTGCACTAATTATGTGCACAGTCTCATAAATGCTCAGAACATGCACATGGGATCAAAGCAGTGTAACTTTATTACAAGAGGGTAAGACATGTATTGTTGACTTATCGTGATCATCTGGGACAGCCCCATAATCGAGAATGCTATCTAACAGCATTACCGTATTAGCAAATATGGTTTAAACCACTAAACATTACATGATAACTATTTATTATGCTTATAAGCTATTGAAAACTCTCCATATAGAAGTTTCACCTAAGTACAAGCCGTAGTAATCAATAGCATAAAATCCCTATTTAGTGATCATTCATCCAGTATTCTCAGACTAGTTTCTAGCTTGTATTGTTCCTTGAAGAATGTTGGATCTGAGAACTTGGATTGAAATGTTATTATGTTTTCATCTTGGGTTCACAGATTTATAGTTAATTAAATAAGTAAAAGGTGACTGCTAAAGTTATATTAGATCCTAAAATTTCCGTGCATACTCTCAGATCCATGGCTCCTAACTGATAAAAACCACAAGCTAAAAACCAGTCTCTTTGGATGAGATTAACACAGGCAAAACTCTCCATACAGTAGTGTCACTCAGTGCAAGCCAGAGTAATCTATGGATGCCAGAAGACTTGGGCATAAAAATCCCTATCTAATGCCTACTCATCCAATATCCCCAGATTAATTTTTTTTAGCTTGTGGCTTTCGTCAGTGAATGGCACTACTGTATGGAGAGTTTTTCCTATTCTAATAACAGTTGTGAGCAAGCATAAGAAATTGTAATCATGGGATATTGGATGAGTAGGCACTAGACAGTGATTTATGTACAAACATTCTTTTTTTTGCCTCAGCCGGGAGGCGAACCCACAACCGTCTGCAGCCAACTACTTGCTTGCCAGGCAGCTGCGATGACCTCTCGGCTAACAATGCTTGACTAAAACATTCTTTCATCTATTGATTATTATGATCTGCACTAGGTGGTACTTCTGTATGAAAAGTTTGCAAATATGATTTACATGTTTTAATGCTTCTGAAGTATTATTTATCCATTACATATGAATAAATCTTGCATTGTAGAAACATGTATTATAAAATCATTCATTTAGAAAAAGTGACTGTATTTTGAAACTTTTTAAAAATATTTGTTCCGTATAAAGTAAATTTTAAAAAATCAGGTTTTTTTTTTGCTTTTAATCATTAATTTTATATATAGTTTCTTTTAATTTTTTTATATAAAATTAAATTGTTAAAATATACTTTTTTAGAAACATGAATAGAAATTAATTTGAATTGTTATTTCCTTTTTAATTTTTTTTTTATAAGTATGAAGATAAAATAATATAAAGCTCTTCATATTTTGATAATTATTAAATACATTTCAGCTGAAATTTAAATTGTAATTCTAAAGCTATAATTTTATTATAGTTTTGAATTATGTCATTATATTATTATGGGAAATTGCTTTCCTAAATTGAGACCGTCTTATTCTGCCTGGAAAATAAGACATAAAAAAGAATTTTCCTTTTCATTCGTTTTTCATTAAATTTTAAAAAATATTTTGCAGATTGAAAAAAAAGAATTTTTCCTGTATTGACAGTAATAATTTTTATAAGTTTTGGTATATGTTTGAAGTATTTTTTTTAAAAAAAAAAAATTACGAATTAGTAAGAAATCGGTATTTAAAAATATGTTGTTTTTATTATAGAAGATTTAAATAAAATGAAAATATTTATTTTGAAGCTGTTGCAAATAAAACTATATATATATAACTTTATCCGACATATTTCAGCATAATAATATGGTAATAAATGGACAATTGAAATCTTAAACTGGATTCCAAGAGATTGTAAAAGACCCAGAAAAAGACAACATGTGAGATGGATAAAATAAGAAAGTGTGCAGGGGTGATGTGGAGAGACCATCCTGTAGTGGATTGATAATGGTTGTTGATGATGATGATGATTTCAGCATTTGATAGCTTTTTAAGTAGAAAATAGGGCTTAAACATTGAGATGTATCCCAGGTTTTAATATGTGTTTTTAATAACTTAAAAAATAGATATTCCATGGTAGTAAAATAATTACTGTAACTAAGTTAGCCGTACATTTTAATTAATTTATCAAAACATCACATGATCACCATTTCATATGCTTACCCATGCTGTTAAAAAGAGTACCAAACTCTCCATGCAGTAGTGCTACCAAATGCAAGCCTGTGTAAACAACGGATTCCAGGTTTATGCATAAAATTCCTATCTAAGGTCCTACTTATCCAACATCCCCAGACTAGTTTCTAATAGTGGTGGAACTACTATATGGAGAGTTTGGTACTCTTATTAACAGCATGCTTAAGCATATGAAATGGTGTTCATGTGATGTTTTGATGGTTTTATACCTATCCTGCTTATAAGATAATGATGACTGTGGTTTTTGAAAAACCAGACACCAAAATGTATAGATACTGAACTCAGTTCAAATCTATATAACTAAACAAGTGAATGAGCTTGGGTTGGAAACATTATGGTGTTTTTATCTTGGGCTCCTAGCTTTATAGTTAAGCAAATAGATAAAAGGTGACTTCTAGAGGATTGCATTAGATGCTGAGATCTAGGTGCAGTGCTCTCAAATCAAAGACTCCTCACTGATGAAAGCCACAAGGTAGAAAGTTGTTGGATGAGTAGGCACTAGATAGGTATATTATGTACAAACCTTCCTGCATCTACCGATTACTACTCTATGGAGAGTTTGATACTCATTACTTTATTTATTGTATGGAATTGAGACTTGGACATCTGTCACTATAACACAAATTCATTAGAAATTTTTTATTTAGGAATGCTATATGACATTTTAAAATCAAAAATGGAAATTAATAAAATCCATTAAGCTATTCTTTCTTATAAATTATAATAACTAATAAAAATCTTATGCAACAGCTATATAAATATATTAATAATAATTACACATAAAAAACCTTTTTGGGCCTTTTTGGCATATGGTCTTATGTTCTTATCAAATGTTAATCATCTATTTTAATGTTAATGTGATGTGATGTGATGTGATGTATTATGGCTTCTCCTTAAACGAAGTCAAGAATATCTCAGCAATTATGCCCAGATAAACCTGTTAGCCACTTTCTTTTACATTCCCCACTCTAAATTTACCCATCTAATCTGCTCTATCCCATTTCCACAACATAATTTTTGTCAACTCTATAACCTTTATATCTAAATCCCCCTTATCTTTTCTCAAACCCAGCATAAAAACCAATAATTCACTTTCTGTATAATCACTCTTTTCATATTTATTTTTCCACAACTTCATTATATGTACCTTTTCTGTTTTCAAACATTTACATTCAATTAACAAATGCCTAATATTTTCAATTCCTTCCTTACGTAATTTACAAAATAAATCACCCATATTTTTCCATTTACATGTATATTCTTTTGTAGCTAAAGATCCCGTTCGAGCCTTAAACAATAAACTACTTTCCTTACTATTATCATAAATTAACTCACACCTAATATTCTGTTTATTTCTATATATATTTAAACTCTTTTTACTCTCCATACTATTTCTCCATCTCTCTAACTCCCTAGTCTTTATTAATAAATTTATTCTTTTATCCCATTCCTTACTACTATAACACTAAATAATCCTCTTAACACAATCATCTCATCTTTTGTACAAATATACTGATATAAATTCTTTATCCAAATCTTTTGCATAGCGCATTACCTTTCTCACCCATCTTGTTACCTGCCCTTTACTCATAACCCAATTAAATACTATTTTAGCTATTCTTTTATTATCCATAAACTGCAATCTACCAAACATTTTCATTTTACTTTTGCATCTCTCATATGAAAACTTGACCATCCCATTTCTCCTTGAATTGCCTCCTTGCTGTCCATACTTCTGCATCCAATGCATGTCTTCCTACTTCCCTTTGAGCTTTTTCTAAATAATCTAATATCTTTTTACTAACATATAATGCATCATTACCATATGTTAACCCTGCTACTGCAACTCCTTTCCATATAATTCTAGCTACATCATATTTATTATATGAAAATACTGTTAATTTCTTTATCAATCCCTTTCTTTTCTTTGCTTCATTTATCAATTTTTTCTCCCATTCATCCAAATAATTTTTCTGATTACTTAAAATAATTCCCAAATAACTATATCTATTCACCACACTTAACTTAATATCTCCCAATAAAAATTCTACATCTTCTCTTTCCTCAGTATTAACCATCATTATATTTGATTTTTCTTCACTAAATTTAATCCCCATCTCTTTACCCACCCTTGCACATGTCCTCAACATAACTTCCATATCTTCTCTTCTTTCTGCACACAAAAATATATCATCTGCAAAAAAAAAAAGACTGACAAAATATATACTCCCTTACTACCTATTAACGGTATCTCTATCCCTCTTCCTAATCTTTCTATTGCTCTTTCCATTTCACTCAAATACAACAAACAAAATAGGTGACATAGGGCATCCTTGCCTTAGTCCCACACCATTTTTAACTTTAATTGATTCTATATTCTCTAATTGATATATATATATAATAATTATTTTCATATAATTTCTTAATAATATCTATTAAAGCTTCATCCATTCCCAAATTTGCTAAACTTATCCATAATCTATTTCTATTTACTCTATCATATGCCTTCTCTATATCTATAAAACTCATATATAACTGTTTATCTGCATTCCTACTCATATCCATAAGTTGTGTAACTACAAATAAACTATCTCCTATACGCCTATCTAATCTAAAACCTCCTTGCATTTCCCCCACTACATTATTCCTTCCATCCATTTTACAACTCTTCTAGCCAACACGATACTAGAAAACTTTATATAAAACTGATGTTACCGCTATCGGTCTATAATTATTCAACTTTCTATGATCCTTACCCTTTCCTTTAAATAATAACCTTACTCTTGTATTACTCCAACTACTTGGGAAAACTCTATTCTGTGCCATTTTATTAAACAGGATAATAACTTTACTTTTGCCCTATATCCTAAATTCATTACCATCTCTGCTGCCCATCCATCTAAACCTCTTGCCTTCAGACGTGTGCTCTTCCGATCTCCTCATTTAGTTCATTTTCTGAAAAACTAATATTCCCATTACTATATTCTTTCATATTTTCTAATATTCTATCATTCACATCTAACATCTTTTCTATATTCATTACATAACTATTTAAGATTCTCTCTAAATCTTTTCTAGAACTACACTCAGTTCCCTCATCATCTAGTAATACTAACTCTCTCTCCCCTACATTTCTCCTTTTAATATAATTCCAAAATTTTTTACTTCCATCTCTTCCACTTTTATTAATATCCTCCAACAATTTACTATTCAATTTCATTCTCTCTCTATAATTATCTATTTTAGCCAACTTCTTCTTTCTAAGTACTTTCCCATTTAGCATTAATATCTTTTTCACTTTCCTTATTCTTAATAGCACACTTATATTCTCTACATGCTTTCCTTTCTTTTACACTTTTACTAATTTTAATTTTTTTATTACTTTTATTCTTTTCAATATTCTCACCTAAAACCCTATTTGCAACTTTTTCTACTTCCTTACAATCCTTATACTCATCCCCAACCCACTTTCCATTATTTCTTCAACTTGTATTTTATACTCTTCCAACTTATTCTTATCATTACTCTCCATCACATCTTTCACTATTATGTCTACTTTTATTTCTATACTCTATCACATTACTAACCATTTCAATTACAATGAAATTATGATCACTATGCATACTTTTTCTTCATTATCAAATACCTTAATTTTCCGTATTTTATTTATTCCCTCTTTCTCTACAATAATAATCTATTGTGTGAAATATATTATTTCTGGACCATGTGTATTGTCCTCATAAATATTTAATAAATTTCCAATACTCAAATTCACTTTCTGAAAAAATTCTTAAAAGCTGTCATTTTTATTATCTACATCATCAATTTCTTCAATATGTCCATTCATATCCCCTATAACCATTATTCTCTTCCCCTTTTCTTTAAAACTTTGTATATCCTTAACTAAACATTCGTATATGTTACTATTCCACTCCAATATAATTTGACTATCTCCAGTAGCTATATAAACTATAGCCACCATCCATTCTTGTCTACCCAACCTTATTTCAAACCACAAGTGTTCTTGACATTTAACAATATTTAAATATTTTTTTGATATAACACCTATACCACCACCCCTTTTTTCTTTTTCTTTTCTATTTATACCCTGTCATACCAACTGTTCCAAAATAGGTTCTTCTTCTTCTCTTAAATGTGTTTCCACTACTGCTAATACCTCAAACTCTTCATTTTCAATTGTTTTATTTAATTCCATCCACTTTTCTGGTTTCCTACCACCTTGCATATTCAAAAACCCAATTTTAACAATTTTAAACAATTATTGCATATGTAGCACCATCTAGTGTTCCACAATGAAAATAAAATAATAATAAAATAAAACATTAGTAAAATAGAATAAAAACTTCATATAAAGATCCAATATAACTTCAAAGAATTGACTATATAACAACAAATACATTATACCAGTGGTCTTCAACCCTTGGTTCATGGACAGAAGCCAGACCACAGAAGTTTTTTACAGGTCCATAGTAGACTGGCAGGAAAGTTTGTAATAACAAAATAATAAGAGTTTAAACTTTTAATTAATATAAACAATTTTTTATTTATTTTTTCATCTCATTTTTACCCAATTAAAAAAAAAGAAACAGAACGAAAACCAAATCTAATCAATCATATATAAATTAATTTATTTTTCTAATTATCACAGATGTTTATGGGGAGGGGGGTAGAATTAAATTTTTTATTACTTTTCTAAAAAAATTCAAAATTTTTTAAAAAAAGTTTTTTTATTACACAAACTCCATATATATATAAAACTTCATCTTGTATATTTAACATTGTTGTTTTGATCAGTTATAACAATTATGTTCATCTAAGACTAAGCAGTTTATATCTTTAAGAAAATTTATCTATAGACTTCTGCTGGTCCGCGAAACCTTATCCTTATTTTTACCTGTCCGCAGGTGTGAAAATGTTGAGGACCACTTCATTATACAATTTTTATATACTATCTTATACAATTTTCTATTCATTTTTAATTGACTAGTTGTTAACTAAATTTATTGAAGTTTTATAAATATTCATATAATTATTTAAATTATGTTCAATGTAATAGATTTAATATATTTGTCTTCTTTTTGGATGTTTAATGTAATTTAAAGGTTTAATATTTTTGCAGCATCTATTTTATGTCCATATGTTAATTTTCAAAGTATTAACTCTTCATAAAACTATGTAATTCTTAAGCACTTATTGATTTAGAGTTCTAATGAAAAAGTATAATAAACATAAACTGATTAAAAGCACTGAGCTCGCTTTCAGAAAAACACTTCCAGAATCATAGTGTTGAGTAAAGTTATGCAGTAGCGTATATAGTTGACATGATGTAATATGTAAATGAGGCGATTAGATATTTCATTTTCCTAATAATGGCACATTAATCCTTTCTGTTAATGGAATATGGATGTTTTAGATTGCTGCCTTCTGTTAATAATTTGTTGAACAATACTAAAGATGAGAGACTGGTAAAGCGTGCTCCTCAGGTGGTCTATAAGCCATCTTACAGCTCTATATTATTGTAAATCTCACTCAAATAGATCCACGAGAATCACCCAACATGCATATTTGCACATTAGAGCAAAACAAAAGACTGAATATAGATCAATCTATGTTGATCATGGATGCACCACAGGTCACATGTTTTCTCTATCCAATGGTAAAATAATTTGCTCTGAAAGGGATGATAACAAAGGAAAATACAAGGAGGCTTGGGAAATTGCAAAGCATCCACATTCCATCAACAAAATGGAGTCATGGGTTCCATTGTTTGGAAAATGGAATATCTAATTGCCTTATTTGCATATTGTGCCTACATCACATCAATTACATAAACACACCTGTGCTGCCTACCTTTACTCAGCACTATGATTCTAACTGTTTTGCCAAAATCTAGCTCAGTGCATTTAATTAGTCTATGTTTATTATACCTTTTCATCAGAAGTTGAAATCAATGAGTTTTGGCTCCTACATCTGTTTCCCTGTATGACCACAGTAAATTCCAAGATCACCGTTAATTTTATTACAATTTCTTTTTTGTCTTTTATATTGTATCTTAATTTATAATTACCTACTATTTAACCATCCAATATTTATATGCTTATTCATATAATTTTTGTTTTTATTAATGTATTATAAATTTTGGGATAATATGAAAGATTGATCCATTTCTTATTTGAACTGTTGTTATTAAACCACTAAACATCACATGATCACCATTCTTTATGCTTACACAAGCTGTTTACACAGAGATTAAACTCTCTATACAGTAGTGCCACTCAGTGCAAGCCAGAGTAATCAATGGATGCACTGTTGTTGCTATTAGCATTGTAATCATTATTAAAATTGTATAAAGAATATGAATATAACCCTAAAACTATTAAAAATATTTTTAATTCTAAGAAATCTATATTAAATAATAATTTCTATACAAAATGATTATAATGATGATAGAAACAAGAGCTTAATAACTGAAACACAGACTTGTTATATACCTGTGTCTATATATGTAATATATATAGGGTATATGAGCACAGACTTTCACACAACCCACTACTCTCCATTCTATCTCATAACACTGATACACTTGAACACATATGTTGAAGAGATAAATAATCACCAATATACGTATTTCATGTTAAACCAGCAATCATCAGTTGGTCCAGATTACCATCTCCACACATATATGCTATAAGTGCTCAGATATATATTAAGATAGCCAATCTTTATACTTTAATGGATAGGCTTCAATCTACTCCACACTACAACTCTTCAATGGTCCATCCAATTGAAAATCTGATGATGGAATGCTCAAAGGCCACCCTGAGGCTGAGATTGCTGGTTTAGCATGAAATACGTATATTGGTGATTATTTATCTTTTCAACATATGTGTTCAAGTGTATCAGTGTTATGAGATAAAGTTGAGAGTGGTGGGTCGTGTGAAAGTTTGTGCTCATATACCCTATATATATCAATAGTTTAAATAAAAATGGATCAAATTCATATTATCGTGAAATTTATAGTACATTAATAAAAAAACAAAATTATATTGATAAACATATAAATATTGGATGTTCAAATAGCAAAAGTCTGGATAAATTGTCAGTTGTAAATTAAGAGATGATATATAAAACAGGAATTACGTACAAAATTAACTGTGACCTTTACAATGATTTATTATGGACATACAGGGAAACAATTAGAGATATGAACCAAGGAACATAACAATGCACTTAATAGGTGAGATGATAAATATGCTTTATATATTTATTGTTTAAGATATGGATATAAAATAGATAATACAAAATATATGAATCATATTATACATAAAGCATAACTTAAATAATTGTATGAATATCTATAAAATGTCAATAAATTTAATCAACTTGTCATTAAAAATGAATGAAAAATTATATAAAATAATGAATATAAAGTATGTATTGATTATTCTGTATATTATGTAATATAGTCACTTCATTGATATTGGCTCTCTATATGGTTTTATTCTATTTTACTGATGTTTTATTTTTTTATTTTACTTCCATTATAGAACACTAGATGGTGTTCTATCTGCAATAATTGATTAGCATTAAAGTAGATGATTAGCATTTGAAGAGGGCATGAAACCATGTGCCGAAAAAGGCTTTTTGTATGTAATTATTATTAATATGTATATTTATATAACCGTTGTATATGATTTTTATTATTTATTAAAATTTTAAAAATACAATGGCAAAATTGTAAGGTCATGTAATATCATGTGACTATCACATGTTTCCATCTTACACCTTGTTGTCTCAACAGCATTC
Source organism: Epiperipatus broadwayi (assembly GCA_028023455.1). NCBI lineage: Eukaryota > Metazoa > Onychophora > Udeonychophora > Euonychophora > Peripatidae > Epiperipatus > Epiperipatus broadwayi. Next base: position 6,296,512 of record JAQFVV010000057.1, on the reverse strand, counting down.
TCTTTTTTTCTCTCCATAGCCATGTGTTGTCCAATTTAATATCTGTAGATTGACTTTCATCAGTGAGTAGTTTGATATCTCAGAATAGTGCACCTGGATCTTTAGGATTAATGCACCCTCCCTCTAGCAGTTATTATTTACTCTTCTGTTTTATTGGCATTTATTAGTTACTAAAGCTTACATTAGATGGCATAGCTGCGGGGAAAAGAGGTCAGAAGGTGGGTTTTTGGTTTTTATGTTGGGTTTGGGAAAGGATAAGGGAGATTTAGATATAAAGGACATGGAGGTGACAAAGATTATGTTGTTGAAATGGGATAGTGCAGGATAGAGAATAATATGGGAAACTTGGGGTGGGAATGGAAAGGAAGGTAAACAGGTTTCTGTGGGCATAGTGGCTGAGAGATACCTGACTTCGTATAAGGAGGTCATGGTGCATCGCATCAAGTAATATGGTCATCAGATTTATATAAAAAAATATAGGACTCAGTCACATCTAATGCATTATTTAGAGTAATCAATTTGGATTTTAATAGTTATGATTTCAGTTATTGCATTCAAAAATTATTAAATGAAAACATTTTAATTTTTTGAATCTTATTATTTTTAATTCTCAGTACAACTACGTAGCGATGTAATCATAAAATTTAATAAGTATGTGCATCAATAGATCTTTTATCCTTTCATTATAAAAAGCCTAGTTTCCACTTAGTATTAACACTAACTGTGTCTGTAATTTATGATCTTAATAGGAGAAATCTGTATTGCACTACTCTTGAAAACTTAAATAAACATTACTTTTACTATCTATAGTTTTAATAATGTGAAAGGCTCAAACCTTCAAAACCTGTGCCTTAAGCATGCTAACGTGCAGCCAATCTGATGTAATAATAACAGCACATGGACCTCTTGATTCTGAAACACAAGTCGCAACTATCAGGAAAAGATGGGACCCACCCTCATCTATGCCTCAATTTATATATAAATAAGTCAGACTCAAACATATTGAACTACGAGTGTGAAGCTTAAAATCCCTTCACATTTAATTCACTAAATATGATATATAAATAATGTGAATTAAATGTGAAGGTATTTTAAGCTTCACACTCGTAGTTGGAAATGCTTGAGTCTGGCTTATTTATATATAAATTGAGGCATAGATGAAGGTGGGTCCCATCTTTTTCTGATAGATCCGACTTGTGTTTCAGAATTAAGAGGTCCATGTGCTGTTATTATTACATCTGATTGGCTGCACATTAGCAGGTTTAAGGCGCAGGTTTTGAAGGTTTGAGCCTTTCACCTTATTACAATATATTTCCTTGCGCTTAATAAATTTGATATATCTATAGTTTTGTGTATGTATATACTTTTTTATTTTATAAAACCTGGTTTCGGGAACAACCATGTTTAATAAAATAATATTAAAGCAAATATCCTGATGTTTTAACAAGATAACACTTTGCTCTCAACTGGCGAAAAATCAGTAATAATCATGTGACTGTAGCGGAGACAACTGTATCACGTGATTATAAAATCACTTATAAATTAATTTTATTAATAATATTTAAATGCATGCATATTTTCTATACCAGACTTAATGTAATTATAAGGGACTTGCATTTATCCGATCCATCTTATACAACTGATACACATGACCACATACATGTGAGAAAGATAAATGATCTCCAATATACATATTTTGTGCTAAACCAGCACTCATTAATTGGTCCAGATCACCATCTCCAACATATATAATCACTTCTCATAGCAAATTTTCAAACTTTAATGGACAAGCTTCAATCTTCTCCACTCTTCAACTCCTCAGCCGTCCATTTCATTGAAAATCTGAGGATGAAATGCTCAAAGCCCTTGATGATGCCAATATTATTGTTGTACCCATGTTGACCTTGAGTCAGTCTGACCCCTCAGGCATAGGATCTTAATAAGTCTAATTATACAGAAGATGAGTGCACGAAATACATATATTGGAGATCATTTATTTTTCTCACATGTATGTGGGCGTGTGTATCAGTTGTATAAGATGGATTAGATAGCTGTGGGGAGTTTGAAAGTCTGAGTTCAACCCTTATAATTTATTATTAGCAACATAAATCTGTATATTGCTAGCTTATTTTAATGAGTACACATTTTTTTTAAAGCAGGAAAAAACAAAACAATAAAGCCACAACTTAAATCTTACTGAAATGTCATTAAAAATTATCTCATGTTCAAATTTATTGGTTAATAAAAAATTAAATAAACAATTTTAATCATACCAAAGCACTAAATTGGTATAAGAAAAAATTTTCTTCATCTTTCATAAATAAAAGCATATGGTAATCATGTTTAGAAATATTTTTAGTTATACTTTACTTAAATAGAAATTACCTTTTTTCCGTACATAGTAGCAAAATAATAAAAATATTAAGTTTAGAATGTTAAATTATAATTCTTGTTTGAAATTAAGCCCATAAAAAAATGTTTACAGTACCACTGCTTTTATTTAGAAAAACTGAAGAAAAAAAAATGAAAATCATAGCATCGGCCGGGGGGCGATCCCGCTAACCCGTGACAACTGCAGCTGCTGACTTTTCGACCACCAACGCTTGACTTTTTTTAGTTTTTAGAGCATTTATTTGAATAAAAGTTTTTTTTTTAATATTCTATTACATATGGACAAGCTAATCTTCTCCACTCTCCAACTCTTTAGCCATCCCATCCATTTCATTGAAAATTCGAATATGGAATACTCAAAGCTCTTGTTAATGCCAATATTATTGTCATACCCGTGTTGACCTCAAGTCAATCTGGAAATAGGTGGCTGAAGAGTTAGAAAATGAAGAAGATTGAAGCTTGTCCATTAAATTTTAAAGATTTGCTATCTTAGTATAAATTGAGCATTGATTGTGTATATGTGTGGGAGATGGTGATCTGGACAAACTGATGAGTGCTGGTTCAGCATAAAGTACATATATGGAAGATTATTTATATTTGTCACATGTATGTGGTCACATGTACCATTTGTATAAGATGGAGTGCTTAGTTGTAGGGAGCTTGAAAATCAAATTTCAAGTCCTTTATAATTACATTAAATTTAGCATAGACAATATATTTGAATATTATGTATTTAGCATGTATTCTGCCCACCGCTCTTCTGTGTAATTAAATAGACATATTAAGGTCCTTATATGTGAGGAGTCAGAGTTACTTAAAGTCAGCATGGGCATGACAATAATATTAGTATCATCAAGGGCTTTGAGCGTTCCATCAGATTTTCAGTATAGATGTTGACATTTTATTTACAGTTGTATGTTGAACTATTTCTATCTCTTAGTTGAATTGTTGGATGTTTTAAGTAAAATTCCAACTTTATTTATTCTTTTCTAAATACATGTCTGTTTTTAATAATTACATAGTGAATATGGAACACATTGTTTTAGTAGTATTCTCTTCTTTTCTTCGGATACTATTGGGCCAATGAGGCAACTTACATGAGAATTAAACCTGTGAGCTTTACATTTATGAATACTTAAATTAAGTTGATGCCCTAACCAAATAGCACATTCCATCAAAGACATAATTAATAGAAATTTTATACGCATATCTATAAGGGTTTTCCTTATTTGCCATTTGTAAATGTTCATCTTGAGAGTAACATTTCTGGTCAATCCTGCTTGGAGAAAGTAAACGAAACTACCAGTTCTGTCATGTGAATGAAACTGGTTTACCAGCCATTGATACCTGAATGCCATTTGAATTTTTGAGTTTATATTGCTATAATCAATAGTTGTTCAGAGGTTGCGTGCTTTTTGAACAATAGCAGTTTTTAGCTTGAATTTCAATATAGGAACTTTCAGCTCTTACCATTGTGCTAAACTGTACATAAAGGCCATATTAATGTTTGCGTAGATAAAAGATATTAGTAATTAGTAGGAAATTATTTTGACAGAATAAAATAATTTGTCATCTTAATACCTAGAGCAATTCTTTCTAACAAATTACAATATTATACCATTTAAATTAGATGGGAAAGTTATCATTAATTGATAATCATGCATGCTAAAATGATGTAGTTTAAAACAGTAGCGAACTCTCTATACAGTAGTGCCACCCATTGCAAGCTTTAGTGATCAGTGGATGCAAAAAGGTAGTCTGAGATATTGGATGAGTAGAGACTAGATAGGGATTTTATTCACAAACTTTGCATCCATTGATTACTATGGCTCATACTGAGTGGCATTACTGTATGGAGAGTTTGCTATTGTTTTAACAGCTTGTGTGAGCATAGGAAATGGTGACTATGTGATGATTTAGTTTAGTGATAGTGTCCAACACGAGCATAAAGTTCTCAAATCTTTTCCCAGTTCTGGAGCCATAAAACGATTCAATTATTAATTTTTTAGTTATGATCAAGTGATTATGTAAAGTTTTATTCCAGTACCCAGCTGCCAGGAGACTATTTGGTTTCAAGCAGATATGCATTTCAATAAATCACTTTTAAAAATAAAATATTATTAGCTTGCACTAAAAGTTTGGAGATTAAATCAAGAGATCAAAGAAAGCAAGTAATATTAAGCTGTCGGCATGAGCTGGGTGTTGGATAACTCCAGCTCACCTGAAGAGTGACAGTCATTCTTTAAATGTGTGCTTAGTGAGAGGAAGTGGTCTGAGTTTCATAATAGGTGAATGGTTGTGATATGGGTGGAAGTAAGAGGTAGGAGGCACTGATACAAACAAAAAAAAATTGAAAATTTGTGTGTGCGCGCTTGTATTTATATAATGTTCTCCAGTTGTAAACTTATGGGTGTGTAATGTGTTATGTTTAGTACAATATTCTTAATTTATTGAGCCATGGGAATAACATTATTTGATTTCTTAGCCTTGTTTTGCCATGCGCGGTTTGGCGCAGTTGATTTGGGATGGGATATGTCCCAGGATCGATTCTGGCGCTAGCATTTTTTATTTTATTTAAAAATTAGCTAAACAATCAAATAATTTAAGATTTTAGTAGAGTAGGCAGTTTTTATTATTGTTTCAAATTAAAGAATATCTACTAACTAACTTAGCGTAGATTGCTACATATTTTAATTCTTTTTTCTTTACTTTTAGAAAAGCTAAGTAAACCTTGAATATGTTTACATCTTTACTGCAAATTATCTTTACAACTTATTTTTCATGATTTGTGATTGTTTAGAAATTTTTCATTCTTTTGTACTTGAAGAGGAAAAGAAGAACTCGCCTTTTGAAGTATAGTCTGTAGAGGAGATCCAATTATGGTTATGTTATCCACAAAGAGCAACTAAAACCTTTGAAATTGGATTATGAAAACAAATGTGAAGAGTTTAATATAAACCTTATTATAGTTTATATCAAACAAAGTTTTTCATTATTTCAAATAATAATTCTTAGATTGATTTTTTTTTTTTTTCAAAAATTATATTTTAAGTATATGTGGTGTGGGTATATATGTGTATATAATGCGATTAAAAAATAAAAGTCTTAATACTATTTTGTAATAGTTTTTTTTTTTTACATATAACTAATATTTTTTTTTCTAATAAATTAAAAAAGAAACTATTTATAAGAATAAAAGTAAATACATGTGCATCTATCTATCTATCTATCTATCTATCTATCTATCTATCTATCTATCTATCTATCTATCTATTTATCTATCCGTCCATCCATCCATCCATCCATCCATCTATCTATCTATCTATCTATCTATCTATCTATCTATCTATCTATCTATCTATCTATCTATCTATCTATCTATCTATCTATCTATCTATCTATTATCCATCTATCTGACTCTTTGTATATATCTATCCATCTATCTATCTCTATATCTACTTATCTATCCATCTTTTATCTGACTGTGTGCATCCATCCAACTATCTATTCATCATTTTATTTAACCATTTATCTATCCATATATTTTCCCCATCTATCTGTCCATATATTGTCCCCATCTATCTATCCATACATTTTTCCGTTTATTTCTCTATCTACCTATCCTGGGTATATCTTATCTATGTTTATCCATTTATCTAACTATTTGTCTGTCCATCCGTTCATTCATCTATCGATTCACTCACCTATATATAGCTTTAGATAAATATCGTATGCATATATATATATGTGTGTGTGTGTGTTTGAAGAGCATTGCAGTGTAATAATTAGTATTTTAGCCTGAAGCCAAGAGATTTCTATGCTTATAAAAGATTTTCAAATAATGTTCAGGATAGTTTTTCAATTAGTCACCTAGTCAGGAATAAACAGGCAAAACTCTCCATATAGTAGTGCCACTCAGTACAAGCCATGAGTCTAAAATTGAAAACCCAATAATATTTTCAATCCAAGATCATTAGCTTATATAATCAAATAGATCTAAACTCAGTTCAGTACCCATACATTTTGGTGTCTTTGATTCTTTAATAAGCATAGCGACCACTATCCTAAAAGTCAGGATTGGTATTAAACTACTAAACATCACACGATCACCATTTCTTATGCTTCCTCACCATTTCTTATGCTTACTCAAGCTGTTAAAACAGGCAAAACTCTCCATACAGTAGTGCCACTTAATGCAAGCCAGAGTAATCAATGGATACAAAAAGGTTTGTGCATAAAATCCTTATCTAGTGCCTACTCATTCAATATCCTCAGATTAGTTTCTAGCTTAAGGCTTTCATCAGTGATGAGCATTGTATCTGAGAGCACTGCACCTAGATCTTAAGATCTAATGCAACCCTCCAGCAGCCACCTTTTACTTCTTAAGCTAATTACAAAACCATGAGTCGAAAATTGAAAACACAATAATATTTTCAATCCAAGCTCATTAGCTTATATAGTCATATAGGTCTGAATTCAGTTCAGTACCCATACATATATATTGGTTGATAAATCGGATCTAGTTCTTAATTAGAGAATAACATAAATCCCAGAACACTATGAGTCAAATAAGTGCACCAAGCAACAGTAAAAACAAAACACACAATTGCGTGATAGTATAGTGATGATGGTAACACATACCTGTAGGCATTGAACCATATTTTACTTCTTTCAAAAATAGGTAAAGTCATTACCTAAAACTGTTGTAGCAACTGCTATCATTATATAATAATGTTTTTGTTGCTTTTTTACGTGATTTCTTCCACTTTGATTTATAAGTATTTATCTGAAGTGAGTAGTATCAATGGAATTTTGATTACTTACTGTTCGAATTGCAATAATTTGCTATTGTTGAACATTGAGCAAATAAATGTCTAAAAGAGATTGTGATCTGAGCCAACTGAAGAGTGCTAGTTCAGCATGAAATATGTTGCAAGAAGTAATGTCCCCTTTCAGATGCCTTGATCTATATGTTTTAAAAAATGGGGATGAAATGGAAGTTTAAACTATAAATTTCAGGTCAATTCTCTGCTTCATTCATAAATGACATGTTTGTTCATTCTTAATGTGGTGCTATTTAAAAATCCAATCTTCGAATTTATTCAGCATAGGAAAATTTTTAAACTTTTTGTTTTTAAATGAAACTTTGCTAATTATTAATGCAAAAATATACATCGTCACAATTATATGCAAGAAAAATAATCGAATGGTTTCATTGCTCAGGAGTTCGTAAGAAGTTACCGCCAATGGAAGTACCAAAACTGGTATCAGTCCGGGGGTCATTTGTCCTGGCTTCTGAATTTATTGCTGCAGTAAACCATGGTGGTTTACTTATAAGACGATATATTTTACTAAATATTTATATAAACAAAACTTTTTAGAAACTTACCAAATTATAAGAAAGAAAAGGTTAAAAATTAGAGTATAAATGTCTAACGTGGGAGCAGTATTTGCTTATAGGGAGGACCAGAAGATCAAGTGATTATCAAACCAGCTTCAATCAGAATAAGAGATACCTATAGGGTATATTACTACATTTGACAGTGCATTAGGATGAAAGCAATAGTTTTTATATACAACAGTTATTATATTATTTATGATTAGTTTAAGTGATCTTCCAATATGTTATTGTTAATGAGTACCAAACTCTATATACAGTAGTGCCACCAAGTGCAATCCTTTGCAATCAATGGATGCAGGAAGGTTTGGGCATAAAATTTCTTATCTACTGACTAATCAGCCATCTCCAGACTAGTTTTTAGTTTGTGATTTTTATCAGTGAGGAGCCTTGGATTTGACAGCACTGTACCTAGACCTTAAATTAACACCACATGTAAGCAAATGAAATGGTGAATCATGTGATGTTTTGATGTTATTGTGTTTGTTGCAAACTCTGAACCACATCATTTTGAGTACATGAATTCAAACATGAGCATTGTGCAGGCAAGCAAACATTAATGACACTTAACTTTCACATGTGATAATTCTACTGAAAATCTTTCGATTCAAAATTGAGTACATTCAGTATATCACTAATGTCAGACCTGCATCTTGAGGTAATAATTGTAAGCATGATTATAAAAGGACAAAACAGGAGTTAAATGTAAATGGATATTATGTTTATATTATGACTAATAGTTATTTGTAAACAAGTAAGGGCATTCCAACTCCACAAGAAAAAAAAAAGATTGAAAACAAAGAATACAAACTTAGAAATGAGATTTGCGATAATTATATAAATCAAACCATAAACACAAATTTGACACATATGTTACAAGCTGACTCTTTAATCTGTTTATTTGATATTATTTTTTAAAGACCATATTATGCAGCTTTATATCTCATATTTTCATCTCAGCCATATCCTCTTAAGGAAAATGATCAGTATTTCCCATCCTTTAGAGACTTTTTGGAATAATCTTCATAAATGTAAACAGTATCTGTTTCTTCCACAAAATAATGATCAAATCTGTCCTACAATATTTTTTTTTGAAAAAAAACAGTCATTGATTATTCACTTCATATACCCAATCAATCGAAGGTATTTTTTTTTTACTATGGTAGATTCAAGAACATCATATCCAGTATCCAAAAGGCCATTCCAATTGGTCTTATAATTTGCCATTATATTTTGAAAACCTTCTGGAGCATTCTTAAATAGATCATTTCCAATTGCTTTATGTTTCTAGGAGTCCATATCTGACTTTCTTTCAAACCTTCTGGAGCATTGTTAAATGGATCATTTCCAATTGCTTTATGTTTCTAAGAGTCCATATCTGACTTTCTTTCAAACCTTCTGGAGCATTCTTAAATGGATCATTTCCAATTGCTTTATGTTTCTAGGAGTCCATATCTGACTTTCTTTCAAACCTTCTGGAGCATTCTTAAATGGATCATTTCCAATTGCTTTATGTTTCTAGGAGTCCATATCTGACTTTCTTTCAAACCTTCTGGAGCATTCTTAAATGGATCATTTCCAATTGCTTTATGTTTCTAGGAGTCCATATCTGACTTTCTTTCAATGCATAAGACAATTACAAATAGTTTAATTGTGTCATTTATACCCCTTCATCTTCAATACATGAAAATCTTTGTTGCAACTAACATCCAAATACACCTTCTCTCCTAAAAATCTATTTAAAAATTTAAACTGGTTTATATTGTCTTGCTGATAATCTTTTAAGCCAAAAACTTTTAAATATTTTCTGCCTTTACTGAATTGATAAAAAATCACTGGAGCATTTCAAATATTAATTGCTATATCAAAATTTCATAAATTACATTCAAAATAGTAAGAACATTCTATAGATCACCTTCTGATTGGGCAAAAATAACACAATTATCAGCATCCTGTACATTTAGAAGCCAAAACGATTTAGTGTTTGATTTCCTTTTACAAAGAGGCGTAGTGCCACTCAGTGTAAGCCAGGGTAATTAATGGATGCAGGAAGGTTTGTGTGTAAAATACTTATCTAATGCCTATGCATCCAAAATCCCCAGACTAGTTTCTAACTTGTAGCTCAGATCAGTGAGGAGCCTTGGATCTGAGAGCACTAGCCATAAGCTAGAAACTAGTTTGAGGATATTGGATGACTAGGTAACAGACAGGAATTTTATGCCAAACTTTCCTGAATGATGATCATGTAATGATTTGCTTTTAGTGATTTGAATTAAAAATTATCGAACCTGCATGCTAATAGTTTTTTATTAGTCATTCATTAGACTAGTGATTGTCCACTTAATGAATAATATATCTGTAACACCTTGCAGAGGGGTGCAATCATAAACATATACATCTTATTGCAAGTCTTTGGTCATATGTTCATGATTGCATCTTTCCACAAGGATAGAAACTAGTTCCTACTTTGTGTGAGTGTAGTGCAGTGTAATTTACACTACAAATATTATTCATTAAAGTCTTTATGCTATCTTGGTATCTTCTTCATACATGTTTAGTAGTCCACAACTTGTAAACATACTCCTATTCTGGATGTTTGTAACTTTATTTTGGATTCATGATTTAGGTCCCTAATAATATTATTTCCAAGACATTGTTACCTTTGATTTCATCTATTTTGATTTTCCTCATCATTTTCTCTTTTTCTATCATCATTGCCTACTTATTTAGCCTTTCTTATGTCTTTTGTCTTTTCTTTTGTCTATTGGTCTTTTTTCATTTCTTCTAGATATATGACAAATACACTTAGAGTTATCTTGTTGTAATCTAATTTTTTAGATTTCAAACCAGGTTCACTACTTACTCTCATAGCTGTATTTGAATTATGTAGATATAGTTTAGAAGACTAATTAGTTTATTATAAACCTCATATGTAGTATTACTTCAATTATCTTTAAGCCAATGTTAGTGAAAACCTTCTAAAAGTTGACAAAGCACAAATATAGTGTTTATTTGAAAGTTTCTGATGGTGGCCTTTTGGTAGAAACTATTTGTTGAACTTATATTTCTACATTAGACTATTTCCAGCATCTAATATGAGTATTGAATGTTTTTAGAAAAAATAAAATATTCCAAATACATTCAACTGTTGCACCTCGACTAGGTTAGTACATGCACAATGTTTCGAGAGGTATTCTACCCTCTTCAGATATTGCTGGCCTGACCAGTGACAGTCGCATGGGATTCGAACCTGTACCCTTAGATTCATGAGTATTGAATGTTAAGATAACACTAACCAACTGAGCCATTCTGCCAAAAGCAATAGTCAGTAGAAATTTCATAGACTTATCTATGAGGTTCCTCCTGATTTCTCCACTTTTTCCTAAAAGCAAAGTTGATTAGTGGTTTCCATACACTGTGTATAGTCACACTAGGTTGGCTTATGGGATTTTTTCCCATTGTCATGTGAGCAGGGTGGCTCAGTTGGTTAGAGCATTACCTTAAAATTCAATAATCAAGAATCTAAGGGTCCAGGTTCGAATCCCATGCTAATACTGTCACTGGTCAGGCCAGCAACACCTGAAGAAGAGGGGAGAATAATACCTCTTGAAACATTGTGCACATACTAATCTGTTTGATGTGCTATTACTAATAGTTGAATGTATTTGGAATATTTAAATATAAGTTAAATTTTTCTAAAGACATTTAATACTCATATTAGATTATGGAAATAGTCCAATATAGAAATACAATTAAAACACCATCATCACAAACCTTCAGGAAAACACTATATGTTGAACTATTTCTATCATCTAATATTAATTACATTCATATCGGCCTTTTAAGCCAAATTGTGCAAACGCTTTTGCGAGTGTTAAATAATAAATGAATACCCTCTGACCAAACAAGATATAGAATTTATGCAGGAATAAAAGGAATCCTCTTATTCCTACGACTCAAATATTTATATATGAGCAAATCTGAAGTAGTGGCACAGAAGGTGTGACTATAGAACAGTCACTTTGAATTACTATATATAACGTATGAATGAATGACGCCGATATGAATGTAATTACAATTGTATACAGACGCTATAAAAATAAATGCTGATTTATATATATGATTAAGTTTCAGTTGGAATGACGTTCAGTAAATTCTAGTAAATTTCATCGGCGTCATTCATTCATACGTTATATATAGTAATTTAAAGTGACTGTTCTATAGTCACACCTTCTGTGCCAGTACTTCAGATTTGCTCATATATAAATATTTGAGTCATAGGAATAAGAGGATTCCTTTTATTCCTGCATAAATTCTATATCTTGTTTGGTCAGAGGGTATTCATTTATTATTTAACACTCGCAAAAGCGTTTGCACAATTTGGCTTGAAAGGCCGATATGAATGTAATTACAATTGTATACAGACGCTATAAAAATAAATGCTGATCTAATATTAATTATTAAATATTTTTAGAAAAATTCAAACTTTATTTGAAGTTTTCAAATAGATTCAAGTATATAACACAATATTTCAATGGTATTATTTTCAATAATTTTTATTAGTCATTCATTTGACTAGAGATTATCCACTTAATGAATAATATTTCTGTAGTTAGTGTAATTTTCCCTACGCATGGCAGGGACTGGTTCTATCCACTTTTAACATCTTGTGGAGAGGCTTAATCATAAACATATGACCAAAGACATGTGACAAAGATATGTGATCTCCGAGATGCACATTTTGTGCTGAACCAGCTCTTATCAATTGGCCCAGATCACAAACTCTTACTCATATGTTTACCATTATTCAGTATATATAAATAGCAATTACTGCAATTTAATTGATGTGTCAAACTTTCTGTCCTCACAACTTTGACACGACCACTTAATGGAAATATATTAATAGTTTGTATTGGTCTTTCATTAGACAAGAGAACGTCCACTTAATGAATATTTCTGTAATGTAATTTCACTACATTACTATAACACAAGATAGGAATTGATTTCCCTCCACTTTTAACACTTTGTGGGAGGGGGGTCTAATCATAAACATATGACCAAAGACAAGTGATAAAGATGTATGATTCCAAAAATGCACATTTCATGCTAAGCTAGCACTGTCAGTTAGCCCAGATCATAATCTTTTACACATCTTTATCATTGTTTAGTATATATAGGTAAGCAATTATTACAGTTTAATTGATAAGTGCCAAATTTATCACCTTTACAACTTTGATACAAACTACTTGATGGAACTATATTGATAATTTTTATTAGTCATTCATTAAACTGAAGATTATCCACTTAATAAATGAATAATATTTCTGTAATATAATTTTCACTCCCCCATTCTTGTGCAAGGGAGAGCTTTGGGTCAAAGTTGTGAGGGCAGTTAAGTTTGAAACTTATTAGTTAAATTGTAATAATTGGCTTTATATATATACAGAACAATGATAAAGATATGTATAAGAGATTGTGATCTGGACCAACTGATGAGTGCTGGTTTAGCACGAAATGTGCATCTTGGGAATCATACATCCTTTTCACATATTTTTGGTCATATGATTATGAATACAAACCTCCACAGATGTTAAAAGTGGATAGAAATCAGCCCTACCTTGTATTAGAATGGTGTAGTGAAAATTACACTACAGAAATATTATTCATTAAGGTATTATTTTCTTCTGTTCTTTAGGTGTTGATGACTTGACCAGTTATAGTAATATCAAAGTAATTGATTGAAACTGGTGTCTTTTGATTCATGAATACAGATTTTAAGGTGACACTCCAACGAGTTAGCTTATTTTGTCAAAAGCAACAATTTGTAGCCAAACATATAATTACAATAGTACAAATATAAGATGTTTTTACTGATTTTCTTTGCAGTAAGATGAAATGATAGATTTTGTTATGTAGTAATTCTATATTTTCGAAATCTGTCTTAGTCTTTATAGGAGTCTTTAATCTTTCTTTTAAGACCTTTATTAGGACTTTGCCTGAAATGCTCATTAGTACAATGATTTTTTTTTATAAGTTTCCCATTTTCACAATGACTTTGTTCTTATTATATGCTTTTATATAAACTTGCTCTATCTGTGTTTTGTCCATATTGTTGAATTTTTAACAATGAAAAAAAAAAATTCCAGTTTAGAAATCTAATTCACATTTTTACACTCCCTAAGAAAACTTAACAATTGAGACAATGCAAATATTCTGTTTGTAGGATAAAATTTTGTTTATATTGATTAATTAAATTAATTAAAAAGCCAGTATATAAATCTTTTTGGTACTTAGGTATTAATCCTGCAATGTAGGGGAAATGGTATGCCTTTTCACATCTGCATGCCAGCGCAAAGTGCCATACTTTGCGGAAAGGGGGGCAAATGGTTTTGCCAGAGCAAATGGGGAATTTTACTATAATATAATGTTTACGATAATGTATGTTAATTTATTAATTTTTAATTATTGCGGTTGTGAAAAGGCATACCATCTCCCCTATGTTGCAGGTCTAGTATCACATGACATTTAAATTTAGAATTTGCTAGAGGGCGTATTTTTTATTATCAAGTCTTATTATTAAATTATAATTTGTCTCAGATTTTTTTTGCAGTTTAAACTGTTTTTTTTTTTTTTAAATAATACATAAATATAACTAAAAAGTAAAAAAATAAGATGTAAAAAGATTTTTTTAAAGTAATGCTTTTATGTAAATAGCCATGTAAAAAGTACAAAATAACAAATGCTGGTAATTTGCCTATCTTGGAAATATCGGAGATCTTAATAATCTAAACTAGTTATATAAAACATTGGAAATTGCAGGAATTTTAGTCAGCTATTTATATAAAAACATTATTTTAAAAAAAAAAATCTTTTTTTTTCATCTTATTTTAGGTACATTTTATGCACCATTATATGCTGACAATTTATATTTTTTGAAGCAAACTATCTCATCATTTCTCTATCTATTTTGTCATTTTCAAAATCCCTCTTTCATCCAATTTATTTTTTTAATTTTGGCTGGCAAGATATCATTTTCACTAAATATAAGATCATGATTCAATTTCAGTAGTATTTTATTCTTATTAATAACCCATTTATTTACATTTATCTTATATTATCTGAATGATCTGTTAATCATTTTGTCATGTTCCATACTTCTATGGATATGTATTCCCTATATGTCTAATGATTTTTTTTTTGCCTAATTACTCTTTGAACCAAACTGTCATTCTGTAATTTTTTAAACTATTTGACTTTCCAGTATTGATTTCTTCTGCATATGTTTCTATGTTTAATGTTTGATTCAAATTCCCTAATCTTTCCAGACTCTGGTATAACTTGAATCACATCTTCCTTCAAAATCTTAGTGAGATGATTTAACTACTAGATGTGTTTTTTTTCTTTGTCCATATTTTAAATTTTCTTTTATACTAATGTGTGATATGTTTTACATATAATATATGCAGTGGTTAGATATAGAAATGGAGTTGTAATCTTTGGTGCTTAAGTTTTACAGATCTTGCTCAGTTTCTGTTCATTATAACCTCCCAAGACTTATCTCAAACTTTTTTTGAAACTCCCAAGGAGTAAAGTCATCGCAATTATTTTTTATTATTTCTTTTATGACTCATAATTAAATTTCGGAAAATGACATTCCTTTATCAAAAGGTATATAATGTTGGCAAATTTAAAGTCAATTCAGATCAAAAATATGGCGATAATTAGAGGCACAGAACTAGTCCGTTGTTTTAAAAATGTTATTTAATTTAATCTATAGCAATAAGTTCAGTCTTGATAAAACATTTGCATTGCATGTCCATTGAATAATATCGCGCCACAATTTATGGGTAGTAAGAGAATAGCCAAAATAGTATTTAATTGGGTTACAAGTAAAGGACAGGCAACAAGATGGGTGAGAAAGATAATACGGTATGCAGAATATTTGGATAAAGACTTTATATCAGTTTACTTATACAAGAGGTGGGATGATGATATTAGGGAAATTGTTGAGTGTTATAGAGGCAAAGAATGGAATAGAAGATGCATTAATAAAAACTAGTGAATTGCAGAGATGGAGAACTAGTCTGGAGAATAAAAAGAGTTTAAATATATATAGAAGTAAACAAAATATTGCGTGCGAGTTAATTTATTATAATAGTAAGGAAAGTAGTTTACTGTTTAAGACTCAACAAGATCGTTAGCAACTAGGGAATATACACACAAATGGAAAAATATGTGTGATTTAATCTGCAAGCTATGTAAGGAAGGCATAGAAAATATTACGCATCTGTTAATTGAATATAAATGCTTACAAGCAGAAAGAGTACAAATAATGAAGTTGGGGATAATAAATATAAACAAAGTGATTATACAGACAGTGAGTTCTTGTTTTTTATGTTGGATTTGGAAAAAGATAAGAATCTAGACATAAAAGTCATAGAGTGGACAAAGATGATGTTGTGGAAATGGATTGGAGCAGGATAAAAAAGAATATGAGAAAAACTTAGAGTGAGGAATGGAAAGGGAAGGGAAGGTGGCTAACAGGTTTCTCTGGGCATAGTGACTGAGCGATTCCTGACTTCGATAAAGAAGCCATAGCGCATTTCATCACCGTTTGTAATATTAGCGCTTAACATTTAAATACTATTATTTAACATATATATTTTGGTGGCTTTTTTTGTAGGCCGCATTTCTATTTTAATTAATAAATTATAAAATGTATTCCTTCAGCGTTTTAAAATAAAATGTAAAATCTTATACTATTAGCCATTCAAAAGAAAATTAAAATATATTCTACAAAATTATCTAAGTATCTTCTTTTTTTTTTTTTTATCTTATCAAAAGTAAAAATATCTTTTAGAGTAGATTTTTTGTTTTTGTTTTGATGAATAATTGAAAATCTTATTTTGTTATGAGAATATTTATGACTAACTTTTAAATAGAAGTTTTTATATTTATACATTTTTCCATTAACTTAGTTTTAATACTTTTTTTTACCTCAAGATTTTCATGATTCATTGTGATAAAGATTGGATTAGCTCATGTTTGTCGGCACCAGATACAAAAAAGCAAACTAGATAACACAAAGAGAATTTCTGATCGCTGGGGCATTATGGAACAATAAACAAGAATGTAAGCTTTTTCCCCCCCTCGTTCTGTTTTGTATTATAGAAATACGATGTAGGCCCTGACCTCTGTATAATATGGCAGAGATAAAGAGAAGTTGTTCTAACGGAGTAATTTACATTATGGATGGCTTATTCTACCCCAAACCCGTGTGCTTTTTCCTTTTTGAATATTCAATGACTGCAGAATAATTTTTTCAGTGGGGGATGTCAGTCTTATTAACTTTTAATGTTATTTTGGATGTTTAAATGTGTTTGTTGTTTAGAGTAATTATGAATTTTTTATTACTATCAGCAATTTACAACTGTTATAATAAATCCTTTTTTTTTTTAATTGTTAACATATATTATGTAAAATATATTTTTCACTTTTGTTTTGAACTTCATATGGAATAAACAAAGTTTTTTTTATATATAACATCTTGAGTCAATAAATAAATAATGAAATGCTTGGAAATATTTATTTCAAATTATACTGTTTAATGTTATGATTGTCAAATGGTTGTCTGTTATATATAGCGAGATTTGGCGAGTGCCAGACCCTGGTGCTCAAAATCACCGATCTACTCACTTCCGGTGGTCGAGCCTATGAACTTCCGAGCAGTCACTTCCGGTGCGAGTTTTCTATGAACTTCCGGTATAATCATTCATTGATTTATTTTCATTACGTCTGTTTCATTGTTGATTCATCCCTGCTTATCTCTAATTATTATTAATTCATGCTCACCTTTTCAACTTAAGTCACCCTCCACCACAGAACCAAGCTTAAAAATTATTTTCCCCTTGCTAGTTTTATTTCCCGCCATCTTGCAAACTTCATCTGCTTATATGTTTTGTTTTATCTTATTGTGAATTTATATAGACATAATTCTATATTGCTTTAAATAAATAATCAAACAGTTTGCTTAGGAATTTATATATAGTTTGAGCACCAGAAATACAGAACTGAAATTGGTCCAATCTGATACTCTACCCTTGTTCTAAAATTATGCAGAGTAATTGATGCACCCATGTTTTTTTGAACAGTTTACATGAGTTTTCTGTTTATCCGTATAGAATAGCAATATGCACATTTAATTGGCTTTCTATTGAAGAGTAAGTATATATTTTCTTTAGTGTTGCAAAGGTTTTATCAAAAGTGATTTATACATATTTTACTAGAATCTTTCCCTCCCTTGTTATATTTCTTTTAATTATTGAATTTTATCAAGTTTTCTTAGACTCCTGATGGTTATAAAAAGTAAATTGATTTATTCGTAAGAAATTTCAGCATAGTATACATCAATAATTTGTAAAAGCCTTTCTCTATTTGGAATGTTTTGCTAATCATATGCTATTAATATCTTCCTCAATCACTGACAGTATAAATTGTAATAAAAATACATTTAAAAAATTAAACAAATGAAAGGACTTCATGTAAGATAATAAAGAAAATTATAAATCTTACTTATAAAAATTGTTAGAAATCACCAAAATATCACAAAATCATCATTTCCTATGCTTGCTTACACAAGCAGTTAATAACAATAATGTGATGTGATGTGATGTATTGTGACTTCTCCTTAAACAAAGTCAAGAATATCTCAGCAATTATGCCCACATAAACCTGTTAGCCACATTATTTTCCATTCCCCACTCTAAATTTTCCCATATTTTGCTCCATCCCGTTTCCACAACATAATCTTTGTTAACTCTATAACCTTTATATCTAAATCCCCTTTATTTTTTCCCAAACCCAGCATAAAAACCTATAATAGCAAACTTTCATTACAGTAGTTCCATCTAGTGCAAGCCTCAGTAATGAATGGATGCAAGAAGATTTGTGCATGAAATCCCTATCTAATACCTACTCAGCCAATATCCCCAGACTAGTTTCTAGCTTATGGCTTTCATCAGTGATCATGTTATGTTTTGGTGATTTTATACCAATCCTGCCTATGGGATAATGGTGACTGTGGTTTTTGAAAAAACAAAGACACCAAAATTTATAGCTGCTGAATTGGTTCATATCTATATGACCATTCAAGTGAATAAACTTGGAATGAAAACATTATTGTGTTTCATCTTGGGTTCTTAGCTTTACAGTTAACTAATTAGGGGGAAAGTGGCTGCTGGGAGATTGCTTTAGATTCTAGAGTGGTGTTCTTAGATCCCAAGCTTCTCACTATTGAAAGCCTTGAGCTAGAAACTCATCTGGTGGTATTGGATCAATAGGCACTAGATAAGGATTTTATGCACAAATCTTGAATTTATTAATTACTAAGGCTGGCTCTATGTGGAACCACTGTATGGAGCATTTACTGCTATTAAAAATTGTTAGAACCAGAAAATTGTAACCCTGTATTGTTTTTAGTATAATATGATAAGTACAATAACATCCAAGTGTCAAGATAACTATAGAAAGGACCAATGAATAAAGTGTTGACATAATATGTTATATTTATATATTACAAAAAGGCATGTGATTCTATAAATATTGACCTAGGATCTTGTTATATTATAATATTATAAAGAATATTTATCAGTAGGCAACAGGAATGATTAGATTACATGGTAACATTAAGAAGGATGATGAAGTTGTTCAATAGGATGATTCCATATCTTCAAATCTTCTTGACAACAGATTTACAAGAAAGATTTTGCAGATTAAAATCAGAATGAAACTCTCCTTTTAGAAATGTTTCAGTTTCATGCAGCTATGGAGAATAATAATTAGTACCAATGCCATATCATAATATGATTTGTTTTACTACAGTGTTTCACAATTAGGATAAAACGGTTTTTTCGGTAAACTTTAAAAAAGGTGATTGTTTGATATAAATCATTCTTGTATTTGTGGAAGTTTAAATTTTGATTCATCCAAGGACTAACATGTTTTCTGTTATCCATTGTTCAGTTTTTAATCTTGTGCATTACTTTCATGTTATAATTTGGCAAACTTATCTCATAAATTATAATATGTTTATATGTGGCTCTTAATTTTTGTAATATTGGTATGATCATTATCTCTAATGAATGATAATAACTTATTGTATCTTTTTTGTTCAAAGATTCTCTACTCCTTTTGAGTCTTTAATCATAAAATTTTTTAGCATAAATAAATAAATATCTTTGTATCTTCATGGTATCATGCTATTAGTAACATGAAATTCACACTCGTGATTATCAATACTTCTTGATCCTGCTGGTTTCATTCGTCATTAGCCCCTGGCAGTTTTATGGCAGAATATCCAATGATTATTGAATTGTTTTAGAGTGTTTGAAAAATTAGATTCAAGTCTATTGTGTTTCTGATAGGCTGATTGTTGCAATTAGTGACAATGAATTTCATCATTATCATCATCAACCATTATCAATCCACTGCAAGATGAAGGTCTCTCCAAGTTTAATCCATCTTCTCCGATCTTTAGCTTCTCTTCTCCACATCACCCCTGCATACTTTCTTATTTCATCCATCCATCTCACATGTGGTCTCTTTCTAGGTCTTTTACAATCTCTTGGAATCCAGTTTAAGATTTCAGTTGTCCATCTCACAATGAATTTATTACTGCATATATGATCATTTTAAGGTGCGTGGAACATTATATATAAATATTACTATATTCTACCACACTTTCTTGAAACATATAAATAAAATCATCTGAAAAGGATTTGACCTTCAAAATGCATTTCACGCAGAAACAGCACTCTTCATTTGTCCAGGCCACAAATCCACATCTCCAACATTTGTTCAGTATTTATCAATATCAAATTACAACAATTTAATATTTGTAGAAAAAATTGTAGTGATTTGTTATTGATAAATACTAATCAAATGATGAAAACATGTGAGAGATTGTGATTTAAAAAAGGTATCTTGAAGATATATTTGGCTTTTTCAGATGTCATATATTTCAATAGTGCATAATGAAATGGAAGTCTTAAGTATATCTGTTAAAGATATTTGCAAGGAAATCAAGTCGTACATCATAAGCTTGTTCTACAAATGTTATATAATGAGCATGCTAATAACTCTTAACAAGCTTTTCCAAATATCCCTATCCTCAGATCAGTTTCTAGCTCTGGCTGTCATCAGTGCGGCACTAAGATATTCAGGCATTAAATTTAAAAATACCAGCATTTATATAATAGTTAACTATTAAGTAGAAAATCTGAAAATTTTCAGATAGCCAGATCTAGAAAACAGTCTGAGGATAGAGATATTAGGAAAAGCTTCTTAAGAGTTATTAGCACACTCATTATACAACATTTGTAAAACAAGCTTATTAAATTAAATCATGTAATGTATAACTTGATTTCTTTTGAAATTATAGTTTTGCTCTTGAGGCTTTGGCAATTTTATATTGCTAAAGCTATTAATATATGGTGTATCTGAACTTAGTTCAGTCTCATATGGCTATTTAAGTTAGATAGTTGGATTTGAAGACATACGGATGCCTGAAAATCCCAGATTTTCTATTTAGTAGTTAACTATTAGACAACTGTTGCGCTTGACCTAGTATTTTTCAATCTAAAGCCTGGATATCCAAATGCCTTACTGAAGACAGCCACAGCTACAAACCGATCTGGGGATAGGAATATTTGAAAAATCTTGTTAAGAGCTATTAGCATGATCATTATATAACAGTTAAAGATATTATATGTGGGGAAAAAAAGACATGGAGTTGAGTAATTCCATATGTTTATGTTTAATTTTAAAACACACATTAATTTTTAACTGTGGTTGAAAGTTTATATTCAGACTAGGAATAATCCCTAGTTTAATAAATAATTAATGATAATTATAAATATATTTATCAGAGTTGATTGGTGTCAAAAGTTGCAAGTGCAGAAAGTTTGACACCTATAAATCCAATTTAAAATTTGGTATTGATAAATGCTGAAAAGAAAATGATAAAAGCATGTAAGAAATCTATCCTTGCTGACTGAAGAGTGTTGCTTCGGCATGAAATGCAGCTTGGGAATTTTTTTTTTTTCAGGCATCCTTAAGAGATTAATGGTAATATATATTATAATATCAAGTGATATAAATATAATAAACAAAATACACTAGAATAACTTTACAAAATTAAAAATGGCTATATAAAATTTAAAAAAAATTTCTTTGCTATAGCCAGCATACAGTTTCTTCCGCCATCTTGAATAGCAATACAATTTCATTAAATTCACACAACAGTAACATTCCCACATGAATGGCCAACTTTTTATACATTGGGAATACTAACACAATTACACTATTTATTCCACATTATCTATACTATTTATAAAATATGACTCTTAATTTTCCTTTTTTTCAAATCATTTTCCACAATGCAAAACAAAAACATTATTAATATTGTATTGCTACTCAAGATGGCGGAAGAAGCTGTAATCTGGTTATAGTCTTTTTACTGTGTGTTTAGATTATAATCAAATCGGCTAAAAAATCTATAATTTTTATGTTATTGTAGCAGATTTACGCTCCTTTTAAAGCTTAAAAAGTACCTTAAGATTCTGCCCTCTCTAGATTTATTTTACAAGTAAAAAATCAATAATATTTAAATTTGAAGCTAGGATAGTGAGAGATGATGGACTTTCCAAGGCGCTGATTGATTGTTTTTCATTTTGAACAAAAAGGAATGCTTGACAACAATTTTGACAGTTCCAAGTTCTTTGTTCTGATTTTCAAAACAAAAATGAATGTTTTAGAATATTTTTTTAGTATTTTTTTATATATTATAAATTACTTTGATAAAATATGCTGAAAATATAATTATTTTAGAAGAATAGTTAAGATTTTAGTAAATATTCTTTACTTTTACACGAATGTAAAATGTGAAAGAGATCAATAACATATGCAGCATTTTCTAATAGGTTACAAACATTCTTTTTACCTTCTCTGCTATAAAATATTTTTATAATTATAAATAGAAATTTATTTTTGTAAAAACTTACATTCACTTTCATATTCTGACAAAATATTAATTTGCTTTTTACAAATGAAACTAAAATGAATCTAATATTAAAAGATGAATATATATTTTTTACTGCTGATTCTGTAATTGACCAATCAAAAGTTTAGAGTTTTACTCACTCGACCAACTGGAATTTTTGATAGCATAAAGGATAGCAAAGAAATTTTTTAAATTTTATATAGGCATTTTTAATTTTGTAGTTATTCTAGTGTATTTCAATATATATACAATAGTAGTTTTAAAAAAATTGATGTATTAATTTTTAACCGAATTTAAAGTATATATCTGAATTAGAAATGATACAGTAATCTAGCCTAATCAATGATTAGTAATAATCATTAATGCATTGATCTAAAGTAGATGGTATCAAAGATGTAAATACAAGAAAGTTGATCATTATAATTCAGCTGATAATAATAAATATTGTAGAATTAATTACTGATATATCACCTAATTAAATATCACTATATGTATTTTAATCCTACAATGGATTGACATTTTCATTATTCTCCCTGGTGGTAATTTTTGTAAACATTCAACACTTGATTTTATTATTGAAACCTTTATATTAGAATTCAATAAATTGGACTTCATTTGTTAGAAATATAAATTTGCAAACAAAAACATCCTAAAAAATCATATTTGAAGTTTGCAAATATAGAAAAAATAAAGTAAAACATAAAATGAGAACAATAACTTTTTACTTATTGGATGAAAAAAAATTAATGAAATATTTTTTGATTAAACTTTATTTGAAAAATGCAAATGATTTGATGTTAATTCAAGGTAAATCTAAGAAATTCTGTTGTAAAATTTAAAATTGTATTTATAATTATTAAAATATTGTGAAAGTTCTGTACAAGTGAGTTTAATTACCGTTAGGGGTGGGGTTTTCCTTTTCCATTATCATGAATTTCTTTAGTATGTGTTTTTTAAAAAAGCAATCATTTTCAACCAGAATTAAAGGGTAATCTTGTATACTTTTGTTTTTTAAAAAATTATTATACAAATATTATATAAAAATAAATATAAATATTTAAATAAACTATGGAAAATGTACATTTTTTTTGGGTAATGCTAACACCAATGGAAAGGGAGTTAACAATTAGTCTCACAACTGCTCTCAAAGATTGAGAGCAAAGAAGCTACCAATCAGCAATGTATGTGGGATTCACATCCTTTATAATTTTTAATTTTTTTTTTGGCTGTAGACATCTGACAACTTCAGATTTTTTTTTTTCAATTAAGAAATTGATATATTTTAGTTCCAGATTTTTCTGTTATAATGCAAAATTGGAAAAGTAGCACTACCCATAGCCATAAGAAAATGGAGATAAGCCTGAAAGCCTACCAGTGCCATATCCAAAGATGTACTTTGTATGTATTACCAAGTTAGTTATTGATGATAGTTGGTCATTTTTAAAATTAAATTTATTCCAGTTATTTTTAATATTTACAGATATATTTCAATTTGATCAAATATTTTAGATCATATGATGTGTAATTAAAACAAGCAAAACTTGCCATACAGTTGTGCCACTCAGTGCAAGCCAGAGTAATCAATGAGTCCCAGAAGGCTTGTGCATGAAATCCCTGTCTAATGCCTATTCATCCAATATCCCCAGACTAGGTACAGTGCTTTCAGGTCCAAGGCTACTCATCGATGAAAGCTACAAGTTAGAAACTAATCTGGGGATATTGGATGAGAAGGCACTAGATAGAGATTTTATGCCCAAGCCTTCTGGCATCCATTGATTACTCTGGCTTGCACTGAGTGGCACTACTGTATGGAGAGTTTTGCCTGTTTTAACAGCTTGAGAAAGCATAATAAATGGTGATCATGTGATGATGTGTAATTATTAACTCTGACCCTATGGTAGATTTAATTGTTCTCGCTGGTGAGAGTTGTATAAGCGTTCAATATTTAAGTTTAGTATTAAACTTATTCTATATCAGGATATAATAAATTGGATTTGATTTAGTAGAAATTTACATTTATAAACAAAATAATTTCTAAAAAAATCATATTTGAACCTTGCAAATGTTGAAAAAATAAGATTGTGATAAATGCAAAGAACAGTTTTGTCATATAACAGTCGAGATAAGAAGATTGCTGAAATCGATCTCTCATTTTTATTATTAATATTTGGGTTTAAAATGTGAATGAATAAATATCTAATAAATCTATGAAATTATGCTTTAAAATATTTTTTTGTAATATTCAACCAGTCAGTTGGTGATGATGTATTAGGGATCAGTTTAAAAGGGCATATGTATTGGAACCCGGTCATTTGCTTTGTTAATGTTATACTAGCACTTCTATTTTCAAAATAAAATATATATTTATAAAATAGATATGTAATCATATATACTTTTGACTTTAAATAACTATTAGACAGTTATTGTGTCAAAATAATGACGAATTTTAAATTTTGCTATAGAATCAAATTTTTAGTAATTCTAAAAATTTTCTCAAAGTAATCTCACAATTAATTAATGTGAAATCTGAGAACAATGAGAAAAACTTCTCAAACATGTCAAGGCATGCCTAAAATAAATCTCTGCAGTTTTACTTATTCTGAAATTTTTAGATTTTGGTGTTTTGAAATTAGAATATCGTTGTAACAATCTCACATAAACTATTTAAACAAATGTAACATCATCCAATCCAACAAAAAATGTTACTTGTAAAATACTGGTATTAAATTAACCTCTAATATTTCATAGGAAAGTGTTATTGTTGTATAAAAATGATTAATGATTTTTATGATAGTTTATAATAATGGTACTGTAATTGGATAAAGAGTGATTAATGATTTTCATGATATTTCATAATAATGATGCTGTAATTGTATTGTATAAAATGATTAATGATTTTCATGATATCTCGTAATGATACTGTAGTTGTATTGCATAAAAATGTTTAAAGATTTTCATGATATCTTATAATAATTGTATTTTATTTTATAAAAAATGATTAAGATTTTCATGATATCTCATAATAATGATAGTATAGTTGTATATGATTTTCATGATACCTCATAATAATACTATTGTAATTGTATTGTATAAAAATGATTAATGATTTTCATGATATCTCATAATGATGATAGTGTAGTTGTATATGATTTTCATGATACCTCATAATAATACTATTGTAATTGTATTGTATAAAAATGATTAATGATTTTCATGATATCTCATAATGATGATAGTGTAGTTGTATATGATTTTCATGATACCTCATAATAATACTATTGTAATTGTATTGTATAAAAATGATTAATGATTTTCATGATATCTCATAATGATGATAGTGTAGTTGTATATGATTTTCATGATACCTCATAATAATACTATTGTAATTGTATTGTATAAAAATGATTAATGATTTATATGATACCTCATATAATGATACTCTAGTTGTATAAAAATGATGAATGATTTTTGTGATACCTCATAATAATGATACTCTTGTTATATATAATTTTCATGATATCTCATAATAATGATACTGTAATTGTAGTGTATAAAAAGTGATTAATGATTTTCATGATACCTCATAATAATGATGATATTTCTCAAATGGAAGGTAATGATTTGAAATGACATCTCAAACATAAAGATTTTGCTTGTGAAAATCACTATGGATAGTCTTTTAGAAACTTAGCTTTTCAATGATATGTTAACATATGCTGTATTTCTCAGGTAGCCTGCACAATTTGGTTGCAGTTTATTAGTAAATCCCTTGGTCCTTTACATTACATTACAAACATCCATCTGTGATTATAGCTAGTTCTAACTAGCTTTCTTCTTTATTTAGTATAGTCATCTATCTTTTTGGGGCTACTGATCTTGAAACATTAAATAGTTGAAGATTTTCATTATTAAATTGCTCACTTGATTTACTAAAACTCTACTTGATCCACTTTTAAACCCAGAGAAGCTTAATATTTCTTACAAAGTTGATGTCAATTTTCTATCAGATGTTTCTTACTACCTTCTTAGGTCTTTCTCGGTAAAAAAAAGTATGCAGTGATATATAGTTTTTTTTTAGCACAGCGGGATATCAAAAGTTTATGGTGATATGGGAGGTACTTCTGATATTTGTTCTATTTCCGATAATACACACATATATATATAGATATGCTGGTAGGGGTGAATCATGTCACCTTTGGTGTTCGACCTAACCCACACCTTTTCAGCAGAGTTTATGGAAAAAATATTTATTTCTAATACTTTTTTCTGTGCAATATATATCAGATATTTTTCAAATTCCAATAGTATTACATTAAAGTTGGATAAAATTAGAAAAGAGTGATGCTAAATCCATATTTGCAGGATTTAAAATTACTTTAATTTAATGCCTTAAATAAAGCATCACTTAGCAAAACATCTTAGGGTAGTCTTGTAATTCTAAGTTCTATTTCTGAAAGCAGAATATTTTTGGCCAGAGAAAAGCAAGATTGGAAGAATGCAAGAAATAATCTATTATCAATGCTTTCAAATTATTTTTTTCAAAAGAAAAAAAAAAACAACCGCTGAAAGATTAAATATTTTAATGTTTTTCCCAACTTTCAATCACAATCTAGTATGCTACATAAAACCATCTCTTCTACAATACATTTATATATTTTAACAAAAACTATAAAATTACTTACAAAATTAAGTTCTATTTTTCTCCTATATTAAATAAGTCGCATTAAGTATTTCATAAAATGCAACTTTTTTCCTTTAACATATATTTAATTGCTCCAGAACAAGTTTATTGTTAAATAAATAATTATTAATACTTTTTCAGAATGCTAATTTTTTTAACCACATATGGTATTTTGTCAGATTTTTAACAACAATCTGCTCTTTTTTATAAGAGTGGCCAGATAGGAGAAATTTTAGTCCCTTATTAACTGATTTACATCTGGGATTTTTTTTTTTAAAAAACTCTTCATTTTTTTTTTTTTTCTTTTTTTTTTTTTTTTATATAAAAGAGAAAAATAAAAAAAAATATTTTTGGGGGAAAAAAAAAAAAAAGATATTGTCCAAGTTCATCCATGTATAATTAGCAGTATTATTGTACTAACATTTTAGCTGGATTATTATTTACAGCTGGATAATGAAAACAACACATCACATCACATGATACGGTAATATTAATTATAAACAGATAAACCTGGATAATATATATAAACACAAATCTAATGTTAAATTTTCTAGCAGCGCTACCTATGTTGACAAAACTTAAATTAAGCAGCTAGAAAAAGTCAATTCTTTCCTGCTGCTGCTAAAATCTTTAATTAGAAATTCAAAACAGTGTAAATAACCACTGTACAATTAAGTGGGCCAAGGTGCTTACATGTTATCGATATTTTGGCTCATTTAGTTTCATGCCTTATGTCCATTGTTCTAAATTTCTGATTATTTATACCATTTAAAGATGGTAGAAAAGAATTATTATTTCAGCTACTTAATTTAAGCTTTGTTTACACAGGTTGCTCTCCTGGAAAATTCAACCTTAGACAAATTCATGTCTTTTATATTTGATTTCAATATAGTGTTTGTGCACTGGTTAATTGTCATATCTGAAAAAAAAAATATTTAAAAAAGAAAACCTCTTTTAATGTCCTTAGCAAATAGATTTTGAGAATAGAAAAGAAAAAGGTTTAAAATGCCATAAACATTCTTAAAACTTAAGAAATCTCATAACTAACTCATGACTCCTGTGTACACAATGCTATTCGACAGCATTCTCTTTTTCATTCACCATGGTTAAGCCATCTAATGTAAGCTTTAATAATTAATATAATGATAGTGCTTAATAAATCCTTATCTAATACAGTTTAATCCAATATCACCAAGAGTTTATGGCTTTCATCTGGTAATTTGGATCTAGGAACAGTGCACCTGGACTGTTAAGATCAAGTGCATTCTCCACATAGCAGTCATTTTTTACTTATCTGCTTTACTATCAAGTTGTCAGCTCAAACTAAAAAATATATTAATGTTTGTAACCTAAGTTAGTTTGCTTATATAATCGTATAAGTCTGAAACTAATTCAGTATCTATATATTATGAAATCTTTAGTTTTTTAATTACTATTGACACTTCTATCCTGTTGCCAAGATTGGTGGGGAAAAAACAAAATGTCACATGACTAACAGGAAAATAAAAAGGTGTCTGCTTGAAAGAAATAGCATTAAATCTTAATGATCTAGGTAATCACTGTTCTAAAATCCAAAGCTCTTCACTGATGAAAACTATAAGCTAGAAACTAATTGGGAATATTGGATAGGACAATACTGGATAAGAATTTATTAAACATCATTTGGTAAACACTAGTTAGTAAATCTTACACTAGGTGTCATAGCTGTGATAAAATAACCCTTTATAAACCATGAAGAAAACGTGTTTGTGATCATATTGAAATGTCAACTACATGTGCACACTAATATACATATTTATAAGGGAAAGTTTCTAGTTATTTCAAACTTTACAGTTGAAAGAAAAACAATCCAAGTCTCTTTCAAGAGGAATTAAACTCAATTGCCATTACTAATTAAAATAGTTTCAGCTATATATGTGCAGATTGATATTCTAGTTTAAAAAATTGTAAGAAACCATCTTTTATTCATGAAAATGCTTAAAAAAACTTATATGTGTAACAAAAAAACAAGGCAAAGCTCTCCATACAGTAGTGCCACCCTTGTTTATAAACAATTATGTGCTAGTATAAGAGATGGTGATCATGTGATGTTATATGTGTAACATTGTCTTCGGGTCCTAATGCATTATATTTCAATCAACTGAACAATTCACATTAGTCTAGGAATTGAGCAAAGAATAGCTAGATACTAACCAATATTAAATGGCCATACCTATAAAAATTCTGAGTTTTCTTGCAAATTCGCATCTAATCTCAAAAATTTTCCTATTATTGCTCCATATGTATTGTAATTGTTTTTGCAAATAATGCTTCACAGTTTCAGGAAATGTTGCAAGAGTTATCAGATGAAAGTAATATATGAATTTTTTTTACAGTTCATGCTTTTTCATACATTCATGCCGATATGTAATATATAAGGGCTTTGAACTCAGACTAATAATGTTCAGTGGATTTTCTCAAAAGATGATGATTATGATGGGTTATGAGAAGTTAACAACTACAAATACTTTGGTCAGATTATTACTACAGATGGAAATGTAAGGGATGAAATTAATCTGCTTTTGGTAGAAATAACAATATTAAAAGGAAATATGCCTATGTGTTTCAAAAGGAAGGTTTTTAATAAATGTGTTTTCCCAGTTCTTATTTATTGATCTGAGACTTTCATACTTAATAGAAAAGCAATGCCGAGACTTCAGATCACTCAAAGAAGTATGGAGAGATGCATGTTAGGAGTAACAAGAAGATTGAAAATGCAATATATTAGTAAGAGAGCAAACAGGTGTTACTGACATTGTTTAAAGAATTAAAAGACTGAAGTGGAGTTGGATTGGACATATTTCTAGAAGAGATGATAATAGATGGATAATTGAAATCTTAAATTATATTGCAAGAAATTGTAAAAGATCCAGAAAGAGACCACATGTGGGATGGATGGATGAAATAAAGTGTGCATGTATGATGTGGAGAAGAGAATCAAGAGATTGGTGAAGATAGATTGAACTTGGAGACACTTTCATCTTGCAATGGATTGATAATGGTTGATGATGATGTATTTTAGAGCATGGTGAAATAATGTAAACCACTTCACTATGAAATCCCTCTTGACCAACAGAACATAACATGATCTTTTTTTTATACATTTTAACTATCTAATGGCAATTTCTTTCAATCTTACATGTATGCCACCTAGTGTAATCTTCAGTAATTAACAGATGTTAGTTGGTATTGCTTATCTGTATCCAGTGCTGATTCATATGATTTTATCTGTGAGGTGCTTCTGGATTTTTTTAAAGAATGCATATGTATGTAATGCGTTTTTCCACCAACTGAAAACACTATAATATGTAACAATTGAACTGATCTGCAATAAAATTGGCTGAAATTGAGAAAATATACAGGATTTGTTCAACTTGGGCAGGTGCCTTGATAGTATAACAAAAAATGACTTTAGAAGAAAAATGTATTAGATCTGAAAAGTCCAAGGCACTAATCAAAAATCCAAAAGTTCTTTAAATCATGAAAGTCATAAGCTAGGAACTAATCTGGTAATATTTGAATGCGACAACATTGGATAAGAGTTTATTAAGCACTACCAATTGGTATCTCTTAATTTCTAAAGCTTACACTAGATGGCAAAACGTAGTGAGATTGAAATTATTATTAGAAACCCTTTTTATGAATATATATATGCTGGAGAAAATTTATAAACATTTACACACGTGTGCGGTTAGTAAAGCCATGAGCATCTTATGTTTCTCGCTTTATATTTTGCACTCGGAATAAAATCATCAATTTTTCATATCAAGCAATTGAGTAACTACTATTCAAAGTGGGAAATATGAAAAGAGTTGGTTGTCATGACTACTGAGCTCTCGCTGCCTTAAGATATACATTTCATTTGGAAATAAAAAAAATTCCCTTTCTTATTTATTTTTGATGGAAATAAAAAGTTATAATCTTTTTAAATAGTTTTGAAGTTATTTTTTCCTCTAACTTCGCCGCTCTCTAAATTTTTTTTAAAATCTTATTTTCATTAAAAACTAATAATAATATATTATTTACAAATATGATTATTTTAATGTATCTGAAGATATTATTAAAAAGTGTATTTCTGCGGAGAGCGAATTTACCTATCTTACGTAATAATTAAGTCGAACAGTGGTCAGTAAAGTAGCCACTATAAGGTCACAAGTTTGTTTGATAGCTCTTTATAAAGTGACAAAATCCGTCTCTTTTTAGGCTTGACAATTGCATAGGAATTATAGTTTGAATGTTTTCCATCCTTTAACCGTTTAACTAAGGATAGCTGGACATCCATTTACTGATCAATACTGGGTGGTTATCTGGGTTGGTCATTCATTAAAATCCAAAATTTACTTTCAAGCTTTACCCATCTTAGATTCGAACTCAGCTTTAAAAATGGCAAGCAGATGAGTTATCCCTGCGCCTTGAGATCATTTCAAAATTGTCTGTTTCTATATATATTTTATTATATAAAGCTATGTTATTTACTTAATTATTTTGAAAAAATAGATATATTTAAAATGAATTTAAATGACAATGTTAATATGAAAATATATGTATGTATTAATGCTTGTACATTAAGTTATATTTTAATGAATTGAAAAGCAAATAAATAAATAATGCACATAAAAAATTAAAAAAGATTATGTGGATTAGTGAACAACATATCTGTCTATCATGTCCATGAATTCTGATTTAAGTATATTTTGCTAAGTGGATTATAACTGATCTGTCTACTACATACATAATAAATAAGAATTTAAAGTGCTAAATATTCATACGCAATGTTTTGAGATTAACTCATTGCAATTGTTTAAATATAATTGAGTAGCCCCCTAGTGTCAGCAAATGATAATGCATAGTTTTAGGAGATAGTTCTTTAATTTCTTCCTCCTTCATATATCAGGAGAATTGTCTACATCGCCTTTACTAGAAGGGATTAATTTTTAATCAGTCAGATTAAAAATAAGAGATCTTATAATTGCCAGATATATATATCAGTCAGGTTTAAAAATATCTAGGAAATAAATTACTGATTGATTAAAAATTCATCTCTTCTAGCAAATGCGGTGAAAACAATTTTCTTGATATATAAAATAGGAAGAAGTTAAAGATATATCTCTTTTAACTTTAAAAATATATTGCTATGTGCGAACACTAGAGGGTTATTTAATTATATGTAAATAGTTATAACTGAAACACACAGGCTTATTATATACCTGTGTCTATATATGTAATATATAGGGTATATGAGCACAGACTTTCACACGACCCACCACTCTCCACACTATCTCATAACACTGATACACTTGAACACATATATGTTGAAAAGATAAATAATCACCAATATACGTATTTCATGCTAAACCAGCAATCATCAGTTGGTGCAGATTACCATCTCCACACATATATGCTATAAGTGCTCAGATATATATTAAGATAGCCAATCTTCATATTTTAATGGACAGGTTTTAATCTTTTTGCTGGCAAAGCAGCCGTATTGAATATTTAAAAAATTATGTTAAGCTACAAATTTTATCATAACTTAAGTGTGTATTACTCAAAAATGACATGATATATATTGTTTGAAACATAAAACACCAAAAAATGTAATTAAGGTGAAAAAAAATATAGTCATTGATATTAAAAGTAATAAAAAAAAAGAATAAAAGTTAATATTTCTAATAATTATTTTCATATCATTTCATAAATTCAAAATTATCGTGTATACAACTTAATATTATATTTTTGTTAGTAGGTTAGATGGATTCATCATACAATTTCTAAAAAATTGGTATATGATAACACTTACCTAAGGTAATCAATCCATCACTTGAACACTTACTAGAATAAAGTCATTAGTACCTTTCATTTTTCCTAGTAGCTCTTCAAAATGTACTTCCATATAGGGGTTTGCAATGAATATGTCATCCCTAATAACATTTCTTATAACAAGTAGTTAATATTGATCAATAATCAGTATAATTTGAATATTATAATAAAGAACTTCAATAATGTTTGTAATTTATTAAAAATTACTACTAAAATTGTCGCTATATACAAAATAAAATAATAAAATAAAAAGTGAATGAAATACTAAATTTGTTATAGAGTTAAGCTTAAGGTACATAAGTTAGTAGTTTACACTCAATGCGATGTAGTATTATTTATCCTATCTTTATAGGTTCTGAGGGCTCACATTGCTTCATACTACTATGACCATAAATTTAGTAATAGCTTTATCAACTGCCACCTCTCTTTGCATTTGATATGCAGCTTTGAAATTTACATTGCAGTAGTGTATATTCAGCCTAAGTTTATATACTGTCAAAATCTTTACTTTTAGCATTTGCATATGTTTATTATTATTAAAATGCAGATGACATTATAGAAAAATCTAAATCGGGTCATAATATTTGCAAAATATGTTTATCTTTGTCTCTTATCACCTAATTCAAATACTGGACCCAAGCCCACATCATACCAAAAAAACGCAGATAATTCACGATATAAATTTACACAATTACGATTATTTTTTTGATCAGCCTATATATTAATTTCAATAATAATTTTTTTGTATATTTTTTATCAAATATAAATTCAAATAATAATTAAAAAATATATTCAAATAATAATTAAAAAATATATATAAATAAATAGTTACCATTGGCTTCCAATAATTTTTATTCTACTAACTAGAGTGGTATAAATTTGTATTTTTTTCTGATGTAATTTTCAGAGTGAATTTTATTCCATTAACAATGAAAAAAAAACAGAAAGACAAAAAAAAATTAAATTTACTTGATCACAAAAATTATCAAATTTGTAATTTTTGTCGTAGAAAAATAAAATTTATCTTTTGTGAAACTAGAAAGAAAGATGGAAATGAAGGTGTGAAAACTGCATGCATAGACTGCATAGATTTCTGCTAATATTAAGCTGAAACCAGATGTTTATAATTTGAAAATTCATGTCCGCATTATGCAGGCATAAGAACGAAGAGAAAACATTAACTATATATTGTAACATAATAAGGGAGTCCATTGTAACAAAATTAAATGAAGATCAAAAGATATTATTTTATCTGAGTAAAGGAGTCCAAATATCAAGATATTAAGTAAATTATGAGCAAATTATTAATAACAAGTATTATGGAAAGGTATATGAAATCACGTGAAGTGAGTACACTAGTAATTCAATAAAATATAGCTCAGGTATACAGACAGTAATCTTATCCACTTTCATTTCTTGGTTTGATGTTAAGTGCATGTTTAAACAAATACTAAGTGAATATGGTCTAGCAGGGCGCCACTAGATTATCTGAATCTAGACACGGTTATATCTGATAACCTTTCACATGTACCAGGTTTGAATCCCTTCTTGGTACTTTATTTCTAATAAAATGGGAGATTTTGCTTTTTGAGCCATATCACTATATGCACTAATATTTAGGTAAAAGTAAAACATCTATAAACCAAAGTGGAGTTCATTGAACATAAATCATTTCTCAGATCTTACCATAACAAATGTGTTTCAATATTTTTATAAGTTCACTAGCTCAGATTATATATAACTAATTTAGGATGGCAATTCACTCATCCTTGCATGAAATAGATGATAGGATGTGGTTATAATAATACTAAGAAATCACTAAATATTATAAAATCAATATTTATTTATGGCCTTTAAACAGTTAAACAGCTCATTAATTAAAACGTTGATGACGATGATGATGATGATAATAATAACAATAATGACAAGGGTTTCAACTACAGCTCTAGGACTAAGCCTAAACATAAAACTAAATTTTATAAAGAAATTCATAATTATTGCTTAATTTTAGCATATTTACTTATATCTTAAATAACTAATATTCAACCATTGATGATGATGAATAATCACACTTAACAAAGACTACAATTAATGAAATATATACGCCTCGTTTAATAAAACAAACTAATATTTATTACTACATTTCTAACATATACATAAAAATTTCTAGATAAATATGAAAATTGACATGAATAATAATAATAATAATTGATTATATAACAATCCTCAGATTAATTTTAAGTTCTTCCCCCTTTCCCTTCAAATGTATTTTGTATTAAGTTGGACGTCACATTGACCATGAAAAGTATTTCAAGACAAAAAATATTATCTGCTCATTAGCACACATACTTTAAAAATCCAACATGTAAATAGAATGTAAAAAAAAAATGTTAGTAAAATTGAAAGAGCAAGTTTTAGAAAAGTTTTAAATCATTATCTCCTCCCCCGTTCTTCTACCTCAGAAATGCTATACTTAACTTGAAACAAAATAACCCAATATTCTAATACTACTCATTATTTCACATTCACTCACAATTATACACATATAAAATATCATTATGTATGTGCGTGTTTTATCCCATGATAACAAAATATTATTTAAAACCAAAATAATAATATATTAGTTAAAACTAAAATCATAATACCATTAAAAAAAATTGTTTTACACATTAATATTGTAAAATTAATAAACAAATCATTTTCATACATTCAAGATCATTTATGAAGCTCAAAGTTATTTTTAGTAAGACATTCTTGTTTTAATCGATCTGAATAGTCTTTAAAGGTTCTTTAAATAAAATATACCACTTTATTGCTAAAATGTTTCTTAAGACTGATATCATAAAGAAAATAGATATAAAAAGTCATATTACCGATCTTTTGTTTGTGGCGAATTTCCAAGGGTTCAAACTTGTCTTGTATAATGTTTATATTTCTGCAGCTACTATTTCCGTTTTATGTGGGAACAATCTCTTTCTTGAGGTGTATAACTACTTGATGATGATGACTCTATTGAGGTTATTTGCTTTAGTGGACAATTTGGAAATCATTATATTAAATTTTCTTCTCTTCCTGTCAAGCATGTGGATGAAATACAGCAGTTGTTTTCACATTTGTAAATTTTCTTGAGTTCAAAATCAGTTGTTGTAACAATTAATTGGACTTGATGATTAATATTTATCAGTAGATTAATTCATCTTCTTTGAATGCAGGTGAATGCTTTCTTCCTTCTATTAAAAACATCTTATTTCTCTGGTCAGTTGAAAGGTGTAGAATATTATTTTAGACACATCTTTTCTTTCCTATGTGATGTGCAGCTTCCCCAGATGGTCCGGAACCGATGGAACATACATATAATTTTTCTAGCCAGACATTTCTTATATTTTCAGCATTCAATTGGATAGTTTAATAATCTGAATCATAAACAACAATCTTAATAATAATTCAAGACAGCTTTTTATATCCAATTTTTAGCTAACTTAACCAATCAGAGATAGCATCACTTGCTATTTTTGGACAAATTTGTTTTAATTAGATCTCTAATTTATTTTCAACTATATTATTTTTCAACTGAAAAGTTTAATCCTTTTTCCAGACACTTTTGTTTAAAAAAAAAAATAGACTCAATCCTTATTTCCTTTCTTTTCTTTTTTTTTTCTTTTTAACATCCAGGTAACACTTCAAATCTTTGAGCTTCCTTCTTTAGATCTTGAGATAAGACAATTTCAAAATTAGAGTTCTGACCCATTATAAGCTTCCAAAGTGAAAAACAATTATTTACAAAAAAAAAATTGCTACAAAGATTGATATCTGATTAAACAGATTTCCTCTTTTAACAAACAATTGTACAAAAAAAAAATAATTTGACAGATTTAATACTTCCTTTTCTTTCAATATTTAGGAAATGTAAATTTTTGTATGTAATGTACACACATCCTTCATTCTTTCACATCATTCATAAACTAACCTTAAATAATATGATTGCTAGCTTAGTAATTATAACCCAATTATTTAATTAAGTCTGTAACTTTTAAATCCCACTTATAATTAAAGAAAAGCAAAATAAAAGCATAGAATAAAATATTAGAATTGATCAAGCATAGGTTAGTTTTAAAGAAAGTGAAAATGTTGAATATTTGAAATATAAAACAATTAAATAGTTTACACATACATTGTCTATACATATGCATTATAACTTTGCCTTTTTAACAGAAAAACTAAATATTAAATAGTTTAAATGTGTGTATTACCTTTCTATCAACACACAAACAAATAAAGCATATAATTGTTGACCCACTCTCTTTCTGTTTAAAGCTTTTAGAATTTTGATCTGGTAGGGTTTGAACTTGGATGCCCTACAGCTTCTTTTATGGTTATATAAAATTGTGATGATGATTTTTGGTTTACCTTTTCTACATGCACATTACTATAAATTTATCTAGTGATTAAATTGTAATGGCACAATATATATGACATTAAGTTCTTATATAATCAATAACTCTTCACCATAATCTTTTTAAAAACTTTTATTTTCATCATATATATTTAAATCCATCCAAAATCTCCATATTCCAACGTTTCGATTGTTTTATAAATTACAATCATTTTCAAGGCAAAACTACAAAATACACAGAACAATTGAATAAATAAAATAAAAAAATAAAAAAATACATCATATTACATTACATAAATACAATTAACTGTATTATAACAATTCAAAATACATAATCATACCTATTATACCATTAAATAATACATTTACTTTCTATTTCCTTATCCATTTTTTATTATTAACTCCTATTATAAATCAATTTCTATAAATTATTATAAAACAATAAATAAAACAATCTTAAATATTACCTATACACTTCTATTTCATTTATATCACATTATATTTTTATATTTTACCAATTCTATTTTTACCAATTCCATTTCAACTAAATACCTTAAATCATTTAAACATTCTTCTATTTAACTACTTTCATAGATCTTTTTTTTTTTTAAAAAAAACCCATTGTTTAATACATTCCTTTTAACACCTCTATACACCATTTATTTTATTTAACACTGGATTTAATTTTTTTATATAATTACATTCTTTAATTATTCTTTCTTTATAATTCCTAACCTTTTCTATCATTTTTATACTAAAATTCCTATGTTTATATTTTTCTCTATGAATAAAAACACTAGAATTCTTATCTTTTAAATATTGTTTAAATCTAGTTCGTAATGTATTCTTAGTTGTTCCCACATATGATACATTATTTCCTTCTTTTTTACAATCTTCACAGATAATAATATATATCCCATTCATTTTATCTTGTTCACAATTTATACCATTATTATTATTTATTAAATTTCCTAAACTACATTTTTTCTTATATACAGGTTTAACTAATAAATCAATCTTATATTTATACATTAAGAACTAGATTTAAACAACATTTAAAAGATAAGAATTCTAGTGTTTTTCAAGCTAATGCACATGCGCTTTACGAAGCTTAATAATAAATGAATACTTATCATTTAAGTAATACTTTGGGTGCAATTTGAAAATTATAATTGCAATTTGTAATGTTATAATTGACTATTTATTAGTCTGCATTCAGAACAGGTTACATTTACCTGTTTAAGGTTTATTTAAATTTATTTGTATCAATAATTTCAATCTCTGTGATCAAGTTGCAATCTTTAGTGTCTATATAAATATATGAGACCATTATTGTTAAAAGGATGTTGCCTTGACAACAGTTTGTGGTTGTTGATTGTTATCAATATTGGGATTGTCTAAGTGTTGACTGGTTTCTAATGATTATATATATGTATACACCATAATTTTTAATTTGAAAGTGATATAACACTTATAATTTTGTAACATTATATAAATGATGCAAGAATCTTAATAAATTCTTTTAAAATGATGAATTTTAAATACAATGAAAGTACATGTTAATCTTTTTTAAGAATATTTTGCAAATCATAATTTAACTCATGCATTAAAAATGTTGTGAATTAATGTCAAATTTTCATTTCTTTTCTATAAACAGTGAAAAATTAATATGAGATGCAGAGGCACATATGATTTATATGTCCACACAACATTCCATCAGTCACGCTTATCCTAAACACATTCTGTTCTTAACAATTCAAAAGTATATCTGTTCATATATAAATAAGTATTATTTATTATAAAGTGTTAACATTTTTTTCTTAATTATATGTGTTTTAAATTACAGTCTGTCATATTAATTCTGCAGTAGTGTGTGTGTATATATATATATAGTATTATTTCCGGAAGTTTCTATGTAGTAAAAATATAATAGCTAAAATAGCTGACATTTCAGTACAATAACAAGTACTTTCCTTATAGCTTCTTCTTTTTCAGATCATAAGAATGTGTATGGTGAGATTTAAAACTGTTATTTTTTTTCCATTATTATTTTCTCTTCATTCTCAAATTATATTGCTTGATTTGAAAAAGAAGCTCTGGGAAAAGTATTTGTTATTGTACTGAAACATCAGTTATTTAGTTATTATATTTTTACTAAATAGAAGCTCCCTGAAATATTACTATGAATTCATTTATCTGTGAGAATATATATATAATCAATAAAGCAAGTCATATATAATGTAACATTGCTTTTATAAGCTTGTATTTTTGCAAATATGTAATATAAAGAGCGTACCAATAGCTCAAACAAGCTCTTAATTCATAAGTGTGGTAAGAAAAAATATTTAAAATCTCTATCCGAAACGTTCCTATTCCCAGACCAATTGGTTTCGAGCTTATGGCTCACTCAGTGAGGAGCTAAAACATCCAGACCCTAGATCTAAAATATCAACTTAAAAACAGCGTTTATTTAATACATAATATTTAAGTAGAAACTCTGAAATTTTCAGACATGAAAATGTCTTTAACTCTAACTATTTAACTTAAATAGCTATATGGGACTTAACCTTTAAGGCTATTAATATATGGTAGATCTGAATTTGGTTCAGTCCTACTATTTGGATTAGATAACTGGATTTAAAGAGATTTTTATGTCTGAAAATTTCAGATTTTCTTCATAATAGTTACATATTAAATAAGTGCTGGGTTTTGAGGTGATATTTTAGATCTAGTGTCTGAATGTTCTAGCTCCTCACTAAAGTGATTCATAAGCTTGAAACCAATTGGTCTGGGAATAAGAATATTCTAGATAGAGATTTTAAATATTTTCTCTTACCACACTTATTAAATAAGAGCTTGTTTGAGCTATTGGTACACTGCCTATAATATATATATGAAAAACAAAAGTTAAAAAACTGGCTAACGCTTGTATTTATGATAACAGATGGCGTTCTACCAAAAACACCGTCGAGCGTAGTTTTCTGTTTACATAAACGTCAGAGCGAGCATTCACTATCTCTAACTTTAATTCCACTTTCAGATCATGATTTCAAGCTATTT
This sequence comes from Epiperipatus broadwayi, assembly GCA_028023455.1. Lineage (NCBI taxonomy): Eukaryota > Metazoa > Onychophora > Udeonychophora > Euonychophora > Peripatidae > Epiperipatus > Epiperipatus broadwayi. The sequence continues at coordinate 6,255,672 of JAQFVV010000057.1, read as the reverse complement.
GCTATCATCAGTGAAAGACAGGAATAAGAAACTAGATCTAAACACAAACTCTGAGCATTTATGAAACAGTTTCTATTCAGCTTGCAAGCGTGAATCTTTTAGACACGTTAATGTCTTCAAACTCAGCATAGTAAGCCAGATAGCTACATGGGTCTGATCTCAGTTCAGCATCACCACATAATAGAAGCCTCTGCAATATACATCATTGCAAGAAAGACCTCAAAGGTACATTTATGAAAAACAAAAAAACACAAGTTAAAAAACTTGCTAACACTTGTATTTATGATAACAGATGGCGTTCTACCAAAAACACCGTCAAGCGTAGTTTTCTGTTTACATAAACATCAGAGCGAGCATTCACTATCTCTAACTTTAATTCCACTTTCAGATCATGATTTCAAGCTATTTGCTATCGTCAGTGAAAGACAGGAATAAGAAACTAGATCTAAACACAAACTCTGAGCATTTATGAAACAGTTTCTATTCAGCTTGCAAGTGTGAATCTTTTAGACACGTTAATGTCTTCAAACTCAGCATAGCAAGCCAGATAGCTACATGGGTCTGATCTCAGTTCAGCATCACCACATAGTAGAAGCCTCTGCAATATACATCATTGCAAGAAAGACCTCAAAGGTACATTTATGAAAAACAAAAAAACACAAGTTAAAAAACTTGCTAACGCTTGTATTTATGATAACAGATGGCGTTCTACCAAAAACACCGTCAAGCGTAGTTTTTTGTTTACATAAATGTCAGAGCGAGCATTCACTATCTCTAACTTTAATTCCACTTTCAGATCATGATTTCAAGCTATTTGCTATCGTCAGTGAAAGACAGGAATAAGAAACTAGATCTAAACACAAACTCTGAGCATTTATGAAACAGTTTCTATTCAGCTTGCAAGCGTGAATCTTTTAGACACGTTAATGTCTTCAAACTCAGCATAGCAAGCCAGATAGCTACATGGGTCTGATCTCAGTTCAGCATCACCACATAGTAGAAGCCTCTGCAATATACAGCAATGAAATATGTCTTTCCTGCACAAATGATTATTAATTTTAAATTTTGTTGCGACTTAATTTTATTACAACTTAGTTTTATTATTAGACTATGCACTACATGTTGATCATAAAATTGTTTTGATTTGTGAAAAATTAAAATAAATGACATTCTTCCATTTTATTTAGCATATCTGGAAAGTTATTAAAGAGTATCTATGCTGAATCCTTTCAGTAAATAATTTATATTTCATTAATATTCTTACCTTCTGGATTATCTTTATTTTTAGATGAGTGAATACTTCTGGATATCATCATGTCTTACATAAAAACTGTAATTAAGCAAAGTCTTTATGTCTGCAAAGGGTAGAACGCTAAACCCAATTTTATAAAGGATCTCTATTTGTAAGCAGGTAGCTTTCAAAACACAACAATCAAAGTCCTTTTGAAACTATTCCAAATTATTAAAATTTTCTTATTTGTGTCTTAAACTTCAACAGATATGTACTTTACATTGTTTTGAATTGGTCAAATTTTGATGTATTACCCCCCCTCTCCTTCTGACATTTGGTATTTTATGTGGATAATTGAGATCAAATTTATAAAATAAAATTTTATTTTATTCGATTAACTTCATTAAAATTTTTCACTTTTTTCTGTTTTTTCTCTCCATGAAATCCCCTATGTAAATTTCCCTGTCCTCCCCTGTGGCTGACTCTAAATTAGGCCCGTTCAATAATATGCTTGGAGTTGGGGGGGGACGGACGGACGACAAGTTAGACTGAAAAATAATTGCAAAATCTACAGACCTATTTCAGTAATTTAATTTTATTGTAATTCCACCAATCACTATGCAGTCCTGTAGTTTCTGCTTTCCTAAGCTTTGTAAATTGCATTAATATAAAATATTAACATACCAAATAATGCAATACAAAAAATGAAATTAAGAAAGTGAATTGTTAAATGAATTATTGAGATTATAGCTTTGTAAGAATCAGAAAGACAACATTAAGAATAAAAATAATTGGCTTTAGATTTTCAGTGTACTTACTGTTTCAATGTAAAAGAATTTTAGTCAACATTAATACTATTAATAACTTTTACTTATTAGCTGGAAGACGTTTTGTTTGTTATATATATATATATAAACATCCTATGTGAAATAATACAATAATAGAATAGTTATCTTTATAAAATTCCTACATCACACCTTTTCCTGTCTCATGATCTAGTAATTAACTAATTCGATTATTTATCATCATCAACCATTATCAATCCACTGCAGGATGAAAGTCTCTCCAAATTCAATCCATCTTCTCTGATCTTTAGCTTCTCTTCTCCATATCACCCCTGCACACTTTCTTACTTCATCCATCCATTTCACATGTGATCTCTTCCTGGGTCTTTTACAATCTCTTGGAATTCAGTTTAAGATTTCAATTGTTCATCTATTAATTAATATATCCAGCCCAATTCCAGTCTTTTAATTTTTTCAATGAGGTCAGTAACATCTGTTTGTTCTCTTACCCATATATTGCATTTTCGACCTCTTTTTGTTACTCCCAAAATGCAGCTCTCCATACTCCTTTGAGTGGTATGAAGTCTCTATATTGCTCTTCTATTAAGTGTCCAAGTCTCAGATCCATAAGTAAGAACTGATAAAATACATTAAAAACCTTCCTTTTCAAACACATAGGCATATTTCCTTTTAGTATCAAGTTATTTCTACCAAAAGCATTCCAAACAAGTTTAATTCCATGATTAATTTCATCCATTATGTTTCCATCTGTATTAATAATCTGACCAAGTATTATATATATATATATAAATACTTGCCTCTACAGTAGAAAGCATATTTAAGTATGGAGAGCTGTATGTTGAGAGTAACAATAAAAGATCAAAAACAAAACATACGAAGAGACTAAACAAGTATCACTGATATTGTTGAAAGGAATTAAAAGACTGAAATGGAGTTGGGCTGCACTTATTGCTAGCCTTTCAACTGGTGAAAATATTTTCATAGCTTCCCCTGGTGGCAATTTTTGTAATCATTCAACATTTGATTTTAGTGTTCGATTTTTCTTCTGTATTAGAATTTAATAAAATGGATTTGATTTGTTAAAAGTATAAGATTACTAATGCAAAACATCCTAAAAAGTCATATTTGAACTTATACATAATAAGGATTTTTTTTGATTGGATGGTGTAAAGGGAAGTCAGATCAGCTAGAGAAAAAATAATTAACAAAATCTTGATTGAATGAACATTCTTTCTAAAACATAAAGCCACCACAAATCCATCAAATTCTGTCTTAAAATTTAAAATTGCATTTATAATTTTTAAAATATAACCATTGCATGGAAACTATTTTAAAAACTGTTAACAATCTTATCACAGGTTTCTCTTTACCATTATGATTGAATTTATGGTACTCATGTATTATTCTGTTAATCAAACTCAGAAGCTTTCTTTTTTAATTATACAGTGTGAGAGGCCCTAGAAGTGTTTGTTTATGTACATATTTTTCAATTCTATTTTACCAAATATGTGCTAGTTGTTAAGTTTTAAAAAGATAATAAGTTAATTATAAATTCCATTCAGAAGGTTTATTTCAAATTTTTTTAAATTATTTATGATGTCTAAAGACTGACACGCTTGAAACATTTTCATGACTTCTTTAAATTAGTGCCTTTTTTTGCCTACCATTTTGGCAAAATGCTGAAAATTTGGGATCATTCTCAAACAGAACAGCATTCAGGAGTATTTTTAAAGGTATGAGATCCTTCTTTCCTGTAAAGTCTATTGGGAACAATATGATATGTTACATTTCTTAGATTTTTATTTTTATATTAATACATTGAGTTAATACAAAAAAAATAAGTGTAAATATTAAATATGATTGCTTCTTTTCAGCCATTTTGTTCGAAAGATTTATTGTATGCCCCTGAAACTGTATAATTATTTTTTAAAAAGGCTTCCAAACTTGGTTGATAAGATAATACACAAATACTGAATTTATTTCCATACATGTTTAAAAATAAAACATTTCCAAATAAAATGAAATTGTAATAATGTATACTTTTATTTTTAAATAATTATTATACAAATAATGTGTAAAAATAATCATAAATATTTAATTAAACTATGAAACAAAGCAATTATTTTTGCTGATTGCTAAAGTCAATAGAATTGCATATATAATTAGCCTCACAATTCCTCTCTCCCAATCTGTGCTGTAATAGACATGGTTCAAATTCTTTGAAGTTTTTTTTTTTTTTTTTTTGGCTGTAGATATGCCCTAACTGATTAATCAGTACAATTTTTGCCATCATTATGGACACAAATGGGATAAAATAACACTATAGGTAGCCACAGAAGATCAAAACAAAGTTGGTAGTCCATTAGGATCCTCTCCAAAGATCTCCAAATGAATGGTTTTGTAATTATTATTAGCAGTGCTAGCTAGAAGAAATGGTAGTAGATAGATTTTGAATTTTTAAATGGGATGCCTGGAGTTTGTAAAAGATCTAGAAAAAGACCACATATAAGATGATGAATGAAATAAGACAGTTTGCTAATGTGATATAGGAGAGATTAGGGATCTGAGAAACTGGACTAAACTTGAAGAAACGATCCTGCAATGAGTTAATAATTTTTGTTGAAAATGATGAATATATAGACTTTTATAAATTAACATCAAGAATCAATTAACTGGTAGAATGTTTATCATATTGAAAATTGGTTACATAGCCAACACCTATTATATATTTTGATAAAGAAAAAACAGTAACAATTTTGGAAATTCAAACAATATTTATCTTTACCCAGCAATTAATATTTTTTTAATCCTACAAACTGTGAAAGCAATTATAATCTTTATTACATGTGTTTCATGCAATACATTAATTTCTTTTGATGTGTCATAAATTATTAATTGAATTAATTATGGAGCTGTTAATTATATTTCTGTGAAATATTTTAATTACTCCTTCCAACCTGCTCCCCTGCTATTAGTAGAAGTTAAGTCTGATGGAAACTAATGTCTGATAGCAAGTTTAAAATTTTAGAAAGAAAAAAAATAAAACATATTTTCAGGCAGTTTATAATTGTACTTTGTAGAATCGATTTCTTTTTCCATTAGATAAATGTCTAATTTTTTTTTTTTTTATCTCTGAATATTTGAATACATAATTTGCCACAAACAACTGCAAATATAATTACATTTTTTGCAAACTGAAAACCTTATTATTGAAAGGAACTGTAGATAATGAAAGGAAATTGATTTTAATAAAAATAAACATTGCTTAGTTTACAGAATAAAATATTAAGCTTGTCATTTGGAATGCCGATATATATAACGTTAATGTATTTTATTAATGACAAAAGCATTTCTTAAGAGAGTCACTTAGTAAGGCGCTAATTTGAAATAAATGAGCCGTCATTTATAATTCCATCTTCAAATTGCATTTTATTTTAATGTGGTTGAATTCAGCAATTTTACATTTTTGATAGTTGATCTGTATATTTAGCCCCCTGTCAGTAAGCTTTATGGCAGTGGTCAAGCTGGTGGATTGGAACTCACGTTCCTTGACAAGTGGCGCCCTCTATCATTTCCGGTACTTGAACTTTTGAACTCCTGAACAATAAACCATTTGATTACCTGTTTAATGTTATCTTTATCTTGTAGTGTAGTTAACTCATTCTACCTGCATTATTTAATAAGACAGCTGTGTGAGGGTCTAGGCAAGGTTATAATTAAATGAGATAGATAATAAGAAAAATACTATGATAGTGGATAATAGCAGTACTATTATTGACCTGGGATTAAAAGATGAATAGCATTGGTAACACCTATGATTTACTTAATTATGGGTATGAATGAGATATCTTTAATGACCATGATTCTGTGAAGGAAAAGCAACAGGAAGTTGCTTATTATATGAAAGTTGTTGCAGTGGAAGGGGGAGATTCTTAATCACAAAGAAATTAAGGAAATGAATGGTTTTTGTGCATGAAGTCACCAGATGTCACTGCTGGTTCATTACACCCTATGTCACCTATTTTGTTTTTGTTGTATTTGAGAGAAATGGAGAGAGCAATAGAAAGATTAGGAAGAGGGGTAGAGATACCAAATAATAGGTGGCAAGAGAGTATATACATTATTGGGACTTTTATTTGCAGATGATATCTTCTTGTGCACAGAAAGTGAGGAAGATATGGAAGTTACACTGAAGACATGCAAGGATGGGTAAAAAGATGGGGATTGAATTTAGTGAAAAAAAATCAAAAATGATGATTAATATTGGGGAAAGAGAAGATATCATTTTTATTGGACGATATAAAATTAAGTGTGGTGAATAGGTATAAATTGCTTTGATGAATGGGAGAAAATATTGATAAATAAAGTAAAAAAAAGAAAGGGACTGGTAAAGAAATTAAATGTGTTTTCCCATAATAAATATGATGTATCTAGAATTGTATGGAAAGGAGTGGCTGTAGCAGGGTTAACATATGGTAATGATGTGTTATGTGTTAGTAAAAGGATGTTAGATTACTTAGAAAAAGTAAACAGGAGTAGGAACACATGCATTAGATACAGATGTATGGATGGCAAAGAAGGCAATTCAAGGAGAAATGGGATGGTCAAGTTTTAATATGAGACATGCAAAAAGCAAAATGAAAATGTTCAGTAGATTGCAATTTATGGATAACAAGAGAATAGCCAAAATAGTACTTAATTTGGTTATGAGTAAAGGGCAGGCAATAAGATGGGTGAGAAAAGTAGTATGTTATGCAGATTTGGATAAAGAATTTATGTCAGAGTACTTATACAAAAAGTAGAATGATTGTGTTAGGAGAATTGTTGCATGTTATGGTGGCAAAGAATGGGATAGAAGAATAGAGGAATTTATAAAGAATAGGGAGTTGGAGAGATGGGTAACTAGTATGGAGAGTAAAAAGAGTTTAAATATATATAGAAGTAAACAGAATATTGTTGTGAGTTAATTTATGATAATAGCAAGGAAAATAAATAGTTTACCATTTAAGACTCGAACAGTATTGCTAGCAATAAGGGAATATACATATAAGTGGAAAAATGTGGGTGATTTGGTCTGAAAGTTGTGTAAGGATGGCATAGAAAGTATTAGGCATCTGTTAATTGAATGTAAATGCCTGCAAGCAGAAAGGATACAAATAATGAAGTTGTGGAAGAATAAATATAAACAAAGTGATTGTACAGAAAGTAGTTTCTTGGTTTTTATGCTGGGTGTGGGGGGAAAATAAGGGGATTTAGATATAAAGGCAACGGAGTTGACAAAGGGTTGGAGCAGGATAGAGAAGAATATGGGAAAAACTTAAGGTGGGGAATGGAAAGGGAAGGTAAAGTGGTTAACGGGTTTCTCTGGGCATAGTGACAGAGATTCCTGACTCTGAAAAAGGAGAAGTTACAGTGCATCGCATCGCATCAATAACAGGAGATGCATTAATAAGAAATAGGGAGTTGGAGAGATGGAGAACTAGTATAGAGAATAAAAACAGTTTATATATATATATATAAGTAAACAGACTAGTATAGAGAATAAAAACAGTTTATATATATATATATAAGTAAACAGACTATTGGGTGTGATATAGTTTATGATAATAGCAAGGAAAGTTTACTGTTTAAGGCTGTAACAGTATCGATAGCAACAAGGGAATATACACATAAATGGAAAAATGTGGGAGATTTATTCTGCAAGTTATGTAAGGAAGACATAAAAAATATTAGGCATCTGTTAATTGAATGTAAATGTTTACAAGCAAAAAGAGTGCAAATACTGAAGTTGTGGGAGAATAAGTATAAAGAGAATGCTTATACAGAAAGTGTGTTCTTGATTTTTAAGCTGGGTTTGGAAAAAGATAAGGGGGATATAGATATAAAAGCCGTAGAGTGGACAAAGATAATATTGTGTAAAGATAATATTGTGTAAATGGTATGGAACAGGATAGAGAAAAATTTGGGAAAACTTGAGATGGAGAATGGATATGGCAAGTAAGGTGGCTAACAGGTTTCTCTGGTTATAATGACAGAGATTCCTGAATCTGAAAAAGGAGAGACCATGGTGCATCACATTGCGACAACAGTAATAAATAAATTTTGCTGATCAAAAGGTAATGTCTTAGCAGAAGTATGCTGTGATGAATTTTTATAATGCTTTTTACGTAATTTAATTTCTCACTCATAGGTTCCTCATAAACTGTATGCTTCATTCAAACTTTAACAATATTCTTTATTATTAAAACAGAAATAGAAAAATGTAACTTTATAAAAATTGTGTAGAAAAATAAAATCATTATCACAAAATTAGACTCCACAATTGTAGACCTTCACTACCTTTCTTCACATTTGTTTGTTCCTTGTAAGAATGCTAAATAAATGCTAATTAGCTCCACACTATTCTATGGGGATTCTTTCTATGAGTGAATTTAACATATATGAGCAAAATTTTGTAACTTCCTTTCTGTGTAATTGTTTTCAATAAAATTTCTCTCCAGTTCATTCTTTTGTACAGTTTTGTTTTTAGTTTAAAACATGATTCCTTTTGTCTTTCAAATCCTATCTCTGATTCTTTGGCATATTTTTGTTTTGGCTCTTTAAATTTAATTTCTTCCGATGCAAATCAAGATTTTTAGTTTCTGATCTCATTCATTTGACATATATGATCATATAATTATATCTTCCTTACTATTATTGTTTCAATGAAACTTTTTCAGTTCATTCTTTTGTACAGTTGTTTAATTGAAGCATTTTTATCAAGCTAGTTCTAATAAATTTTTATAATGCATTGTTTTGAATGTTGAAATATTTCTCATTGAGTCCTGTGACATCATTTACGTTTAACATTAATGCACTAAAAAATAGATATATAATCAATATTTCAAATTCCACTTGCTTCCTGATGCTTTGACTTTTCTAAATTCTGTCCTTGACTTTCAGACATGAAACATTTTATCTTTCTTGACATTTATCATCACTGGTGATTTTACTTCCAAGGTATTTATAACTTTCTACATTGCCTAGTTTATTTCTATCATGTTGATTTTTTTTCATTTTCTTTTCTCAAATGCTATTGGGTTATTGGTCATATTTATATGTATTCATTAATATTTTCTTCTTCTATGTTTAGCATTTCTGATGTTGATATTAGGGTTGGTTAATATTTTTCCATGATTACCTTATTGTCTATATATTTTGTTTGTTCATATTCTGTGCAGTAATAATCCTTTGTATTGCAAAAATATAATCACACATGCATACACACACACATATATAAAGTCTTTATGAGATTGCTGTAATCATTGTTTTTTTCAATATTATTAGCATGTTTTAATCGTTAAAATATTTTAATATTTTTTAGGCTGGAGATTTAACTGTTACGGACAAAGCTTATTTCGACATAGAAATAGATGGAAAACCTGAAGGAAAAATTGTATTTGGCTTGTTTGGGGATACTGTTCCTAAAACAGTTAAGAATTTTGTAAGTTTGTGTTCTCATTCGGAAGGGTACGGATACCAGAGCACTAAATTTCATAGAGTAATTCAAGGTTTTATGATACAAGGTAAAATTTAAATTGTAAAATTTACAATTTTTTTTTTTATAGATATTTGATGCAGTTGTTTATTTATTTATTTTTACAAATGTGACTTTGTTTTTCAAATTTAAAAAATACCTGAAACCACGATTTCAGATTTATGGTGTTTTATCTCTACTATATAATTAAGAAATCTTTTTTATAGTTATATACAAATAAATTAAAATGAGATATGCTTATATGTCTGAAAGGAAAAGTTTTGAATAGAGTTGTTACACCATTTCTTTCTTATGGATGTGAAACTTGGACATTTAACATAAGAACATTAGATTTTAGACTACTTAATGAAATATAGAGAAATATGTTGGGAATTCTAGTTATGGACCTGAAACATGGATACTTACCAACAACACAGAATCTTCAAATCACTTAATGAAGTATAGAGAGATATATGTTAGGAGCAGCAAGAAGAGATCAAAAATAAAATACTTCACTGAAAGACCAAATTGTGTTAAGAGTCGGAAGTAGGACATATTGCTAAAGGAATGATAAATAGATAATAATAGAAGTCTTAAACTGCATGCCAAGAGATTGTAAAAGATCTAAAGAATGATTGTATGTGAATTGGATGGTCGAAATAAGGAAGTTTGTTAGTGTGATGTTAGAAAAGTGGCTATGGATTACAAAAACTGAATTCAAACTTGGACGGACTTTCATTCTACAACAGAACGATAATGGTTGAAAACAGTAATGATGATAATGTTTACTATGTCTTAATAAAATTATTATTTCATTTGTTTAATAAATATCTTTGAAATGTCTTATTTAAAATATAATTTTTAATGTTTATCTAACTTGGGTGTGATAGTAAAAAATTTATGCGACATATATTTTTCAGAAATATTAGCAAATTTACCACTTTTTTTATTTTGCTATAATATGTTATAATTATAAATTTATTTAACTCACATTGATTGCATAAGTAATATTTATTAAGGCAATAACCTAAAGCATGTGCAGTTGAAAATGCGAAGGTAGGGACCTCTACAGGTCTTAACCACAAGCTTATGCATTCAAAGAAAAATACAATTTATACACTCTACTTTGAACACTTTTTTAGCAAAAAACCTTTTATTTATTTTTAAAAAGTTAAAATAAAAGTGGCTCAGAAGAAGACTGCAGGACAGTCGAAACGTAAGATTGTGTACGCATATGTGTACAATAAAAGGTTTTTTGCTAAAAATTGTTTGAAGTAGATGGGATAAATTGTATATATATATTCTTTTAAATAATTTGTGCAACTTAAATGGATGGCTCGCTGGTTGGAGTATTATCTTAAAATTCAATATTCAAGAAGCTAAGTATCCAGGTTTGATTCCCATGCTAGTATTATTACTGGTCAGGCCAGCAACTCCTCTCAAAATGTTGTGCTATTATTAAGAGTTGAATGTAATTGGAAAATTTAAATAAAGTTAAATTTTTCTGAAGACATTCAATAATTAATATTAAATAATGGAAATAGTCCAATATATAAATACAATTAATACACCCTCATTACAAATCTTCAAGAATGCATTACATAAAAGTAGTTTTATTTTAAAGTTCAATTGTTTAATTAAAATTATATACATAAGGCAATTAATATGATTTGGAAATTATGAATATTATATTAATGCAGGTTTGTTTGTTTTATATTGGCATAAGTAGTCGATAATATAGAAACATGTAATTTTAAACTGGATTCCAAGAGATTGTAAAAGACCCAGAAAGAGACCGCATGTGAGATGGATGGATGAAATAAGAAAGTGTGCAGGGGTGATGTGGAGGAGAGAAGCTAAAGATAGGAAAAGATGGATTGAACTTGGAGAGACCTTCATCTGCAGTGGATTGATAGTGGTTGATGATGATGATGAACCAACCAGTACTGATTTAAAATACAAGATTATTTCAGTATTATTCTTGTTCTTAGTAAACTTGTATTTAAAGTCTCACATTATATCTGTCAGTTTCCAAAGTCTAATAAAATCATAAGAAAATCATGGTTAATAAAATTCAAAAGATTTCCTGATGCATAGTTCCCAAAAGTCTATTATTGATGTTCTGAGAGTTTAGCCTGGCTTTTATATTGTTAATCTTGTAGTTATAATTCGTATTTGGGTGATCTTAATAAGGTTATGTATTTATCACAAACTGATTACTATTACGACATTTCTTATTCATTGCCATCTTGATTTAATCCAGTAGTTTTACTGATGCATTGGTCCGATGTTCTGAGAGTTTTGACTAACTTGTAGTTATAATTCATATCTGTGTGTGTTGTAATAGTGTTATTTGTTTATTATATCTGATTGCTATTATGGTGTTTTTAATTAATTGCTCATCTTGATTTGGTGTGATAGTAGACTGGTCTTTATATTGATTATGCTTCACGTGTAATTTAGATCATACAACATATTTCTATAATCAGCGCAGTGATATTTATTCATTACATCTGATTAAACTATTATGATACCTTTTATTAATTGTCCTGTATGGTTCAATGCAGTTGTAGTCTGGGACTGAAGATCCATCAAATAGCCCAGCATCTCACTGTCAATGCCAAACTTCTTATAGACCCCTGAATAATAAACTATCATATTCTTTCTGAGTTCCCAGCATGTGCCGCAGTGGTAGAGCAGCAGATTGGAGCTCAAGATCGATTGATCATAGCCCAGCTCTCTCACCTCGGGTGGAACTTCTTATGAACTCCTGAATAATAAGCCAATCAATTCCTACGTTCTTTCTGAGTTCCCAGCATTTCTTGCTGCAGTGGTAAAGCAGCAAGCTCTGGAGCAGATGGTCCATGGATCACAACCCAACTCTGTCGTTTCTGATGCTTGAACTTCTGAACTCCTGAATAATAAACCATTCAATTGCTATATTCTTTCTGACTTCCCAGCATGCTTTGCTGCAGTGGTAGAATGGCAGATGCTGGAACTCAAGGTCCACAGATTGCAGTCCAGCTCTGTTACCTCTGATGCTTTAACTTCTTGTGAACTCTGGAATAATAGACTATTCCATTACTATATTCATTCTGTGTTACCAGCATGCTTTGCTGCAGTGGTAGAGAAGCAGACAAGCTCACGATCCATGGATTGCAGCCCAGCTCTTACTTCTAACACATACATCCTATGAATTGACAATAAACCCATTTGAGTATTATCTTAGTAATTAGTTACAAATAAAGTTTAATTCATGGTCGTGGCCTCACATTTTGCTAAATTTGGGGGCACTTTTATTAGTTCTTCAGTTTTGTTTTCTTGTCGTATTGACATCTTATTTTATTAATGAGTGAAATGTGAGCCTCTTTCCTCATGCTTTAATGACATTCTGCTCTCACAATACAAAGAAGTTCTTGAAATTACAACTTAGTATCTGTATGGGGTCTCTCTGATACATTAACCATCATTTATTACAGTTTGATAAAATACTTGGGTTCTTAGCATGAAACTATTTTCAGTTGAGGAAGTTGGAAAAAAATCTGTATGTGATCATTTGTCTGGAATTGATTGGCTTGTTCGGTCACATTTTTATTTTTTTAAACAAAAAATAAATGATTTTATTGCTCAGGAGTTCATACCGTGTCTGAGTACCCAAAGTGCCACAACCCAAATCAGTCTGAGGATACTCTGGAGTTGTTATATTCTATCACTATTGTAAACAACATGGGGCTTTTAAAGCACTGATTTTATAGTTATTATTATCTAGCCTCTAAAATCATATAGGTGTGAGTTGCTTTTAATATCTATTTACCATTGCACTAAAGCATCAAAATATCACCCGAACCAAGTATCCTTTAGCTTTTCAAAAGCAGAGAAGGTATTTGTTTAATATGCATATTTGTAGGTTTAGCAGGGCTACAACATAGTATGTATATCCTATCAAGCATCAATATACATTCATTAATAAAAGTGGCAATAGGAAAACATCAATATTTATTGAAAAGGAGGAAAGCATTATTCTTCTACCAGTATACTTTCTCCTACTTGTGTATCCTATTCTCTCTGCATTAGACTAATGACTATGTTTGGAGCAGCATTTAATAATGTCAACTTACAATGATTAGCTCACTATGGCAAAGCTATCAGATGAATTATCATGTATGTAAAATCCTAACAGCCATTAGCAGAAATAATTTCTGCAAATATTAGTTCACAAGTTTTCCTTAATCTGCGCACATTATATATGTATTATTGAGATGGTTGTGTCCCATGGCATACAATAATTTAGTAGTGTGTGTGTGTGCATGTGTATATATATATATATACATATATAAAGTTGAAAAGTAGAAATAAACACAAACAATTTTTTTTTTGTAGATATTTATTATATTACATTGAAATAATACTTAAGAGTTAAACAATAATTTTGAATTTAAATAATAATTTTGATACTTAAAATTATTATATATGATTTTAAATCAAACATTTTAAAAAAGGTCTATCTAATGTTTTATTCTGATTTTGATAAGTAAAAATATACTAATAATTATATAATTCCATTATCTATTTTAATGAGATTACAATTTTTTTTAAATTAAAGCTGGTATAACACACTTCGATAAAATCCTACAAAGATGTTGAAAGGATTAAGAAAACTTTTGAGATAAAAATTTGGTTTTAAGTAAGATGAATTGAAAAGAAGCATTAATTTTTTTTACCAATATAAAGAAAGAATTTATTTAATGTTTATAAATTCAATGATACAGTATAAAAAGATGGATTTAATTTATGGTGGATGGCATTTTTACATTAATATTATTATGAAATTATAACTGAAAGCAAGAAACAGTGTATGCAGTTGCTAGTGTAGTGATGGTAGGGTTTGAATTCACATAGAAGCAAGGCCCAGCATTTATGTGGTTCATAACCTAAATATGTCTGCACTAGTATGCCTGAAGTCTATCATATTATAGAGATTGAATGGAACTGATTGAAGGTCATAAATTACCTGATTTATACCTTTCCCAAAGTTGCCAATAAGCCAGTCAACTATTTTAAAATAGGCCAGCTTGCTTGTTGGGTTGCTAAAGGATTATTGTGCTATAGTTTATACATATGCAGTCTTATCAATATGCAAAGTATAAACATATAATTACTGCCAGACATATATATAGAGTTTATCACAGCAAATTAATTTATGAACAGATATTATTTGGTGAGTAATTTTATTGAAAAATGACATTATTTTAAATATGTTTGCAGTTAAATCTTTAAATAACAAGTTTTAAAAGTAAATAAATTTTTTTTGAATTATACATCTAAAAACAAAGCATTGATTTCTAGTTTGTATTTTACTTTTGAAATAAATAAAAAAAAAACTCCAAAAATCTTTTTAGGTTGGAGAACAAAATAACTTGTTAACAATATTTTTAAAGGCATTTACAATTAAGTAAGATAAACTGAAAAAAAAAAAACTTTGAGAAGGCTTGTAGAAGAATGAATATATGTATATTTTAAAAAACAACTGTTGCTTAAAATGTACTAATAACTTTGATTTGTAAGAAGATAATAGTAATACACATGTATGTGCACATTGGTTTTATGTATATATATATATATATATACAATTCAAAACAAAGCAAAACTCCATATAGTAGTGCCATCTTGTGCTAACAAGAGCAATCAATGGATGCCAGAAGGCTTGTGCATAAAATCCCTATCTAGTGCCTACTCATCCAATATCCCCAGACTAGTTTCTGGCTTTTGGCCTTCATCAGTGAAGAGCCTTGGATCTGAGAGCACTGCACCTAGATTTTAGGATCTAATGCAACCCTCCAGCACCCACCTTTTAACTCTATTTAACTACACTGATGAAGGCCACAAGCCAGAAACTAGTCTGGGGATATTGGATGAGTAGGCACTAGATAGGGATTTTATGCACAAGCTTTCTGGTATCCATTGATTGCTCTTGTTAGCACAAGATAGCACTACTATATGGAGAGTTTTGCTCTCTTTTGAATTGTTTAATAACAATCATGTGCTAGTATGAGATAGTGATCATGTGATGTTTAGTGGTTTATATACATACATTTAACATGGAATTACTTTTCTTGTTAAAAATATATAACTTTAATAAGTTTATTATTTTTATAAACATCAGTGAATGGTTACCTATATATATTAAAATCAGTTATCAACCACATATGTTAAAATTAATTATGGATTATAAAAATGAAATTTTATTCTTGGTTTATAACAATTTAAAGATGTTAATTTTACGTTATTGTCCGGCACATGTGAATGCTTATATATGAATGTATTTTATGTAAATCTATTGAGATATATGTACATTACAGTGTAATAGCGTATTTTTTGTATTGTTGTAATCAAAATCAGAATGCTGAATTTATAGCATACTCAAAAGATCTTAATTTAATTTTATTGTTATTAATAAATTTATATTTTATTGAGTTATTCCAATGAATTTATTTGATCCTAGACTAATTTTAGAGCATTATATGTTAATATTATCTCTTGTTCACAGTAACAGTTATAGAGGACTTGCTCTGTGAGCTGTATTCATGCATAATTGTTAGTTATATGGATTGGATTTTTATGTTTGGTGTTATCCAAATGATAAAAATGATCACCTGGATGATGCAATGTATATCCTTTAAAATTCATGCACCAAATTGTGTTTTAGTCTCTATTAGATATTAAGTTTATAGTTGGCCAGAACATTAATAGTCTAAATAGCCAGAGAATTGATGATGATCACCATGTTTCTGTATGCAAGCATTACTTTTTGGCATATCTTGATGGATTAGCACTTAAGTTTCTGCATCCAAATTATTATTTATATAATCTGCCCCAAGTTTGACAAGGAATAAATAATTAGGCTGGTCTATAGTGGACCACTTTCAAATCCAGTCACAAGGTTGACTGTTGATTTTATTTTTTGATCATTCATGATGATGAATGATTATTATTATTCTCTGTAATGCTGAACGTATAGTCTTTTGCTTTTGATGATCCTGCATGCACATTCATTTATTTCTTTTATACACTATAATTTCATTATTAAATGGGTTTGATGATGATGAGTCCCCATCACTCCATGTTCTTCCCTGAGATACAATATATATACTAGATTAACACTCCAGTACTGATTTAATAAATAAATGAAATACTCTCAATTCAAAACACAAGAGAAAACTTTTTATTTTCTCTTAAAATGTTTTTATCTTCTGCTTTGGATTGAGAGTATTTTATTTACTTAATAAATGAGTGTTGGCATGGTAATCTAGTATATTACATAATATTAACTGCTGGAAAAAGTTTATATATATATATATATATTGAGATTGCTATATTGAGATTGTTATAAGATATGATTTGATTGATTTAAAATATTTCTTATGGCTTTTGTCAATTTTACACCAAATCACAATTAAATCACTAACTAAAATTAAGATTTATAAACTCAGTCATTGGTTTCTCTGCTAAGACAGACTTCTCCAACCCTCATTCTAATTGCCTTTGATATTAAAAAATAATCTTTAAATAAATTAATAGCTTCAGAATCACAAGTTTTTATTAAAAAAGATTCTTTAATTTTTCTTTTCTTTTCATGCTCGGATATAATATTATGGTATGCATTTCTTTCATGAACATATATTATTCCATAGCTTCCATAAAGTACTTACTTATACCAAATATTTTGGGTTTCATTTTCTGGCAAGAGCATATCAACTCTGACTAATGTTGATGGTGTAATTATAATGTTGTGAATAATTAAAAACTTGTTCCTAATAGAAGTATTTATAAGTAACTAAATCTCGCATCAAATTTTTTATAACACATGACTTGTTTAAAACCTCTTTAATTAACTTTTATCTTACCAGTAAAATTTCTAGGTATCCTGTTACATATGTCATAAAACTTAGCTTTCTGTAAAACTATACAGTTGCATTTCTAGTGATTTTAAGAGAAAATTCTTGCATTCATTGTCCCCTAGTATTAGCAATGTTAAGCATGTTGTTATGAATATATATATATATAACCATTAAAAACCTGTCAACATTTAGACAATCTCAATATAGACAACAATCTAAAGTGTTGTCATGGCAACCTTCTTTTAATAGTAAAGGCCGAATTCCCTTTATATATATAGTCTACATATCTGTGGAGTAATGCTATCGGCATATTTGTGGAGTAATACTATCTGCTTCTAACATTAAGAATTTTTAAGCTTTGGAATAATATTGTATGAGCTATTACAGTCAAATCTCAAATCATCTTTCACATATATTTTTTTGATGTTATTTAAAATGAATAATGAGAATTCTTAGATTAACATTGCCATTTCTATCCTAAATTATAAGTTTCTGAAAAAATCTATCATTGACTAATATAAAACACCTGGCATGTTTTTGTTTGTGTGAACATTAACTCTTATATCAAATACTTTGTAGTTTGCCTTCAAAAACATTAAAAACATTCTATAGATTATCCTTTGAAATGGAAAGTACTAGCATAATCATCAACTTTGTGTCAATCTAAAAACCAAAAAGATGAAGTTCTTTTTTTTATTTTTAAATCATTTCAAATTAAAGATCCTACTAATAAACCTATATCAGTCTTCATGTTTGTTTAATGAAATTATTTATAAATTGTTTTAATGTTCAGTCATAAAGTGGAAATAAATCAAAAGTAATATACCTTTTGATGGCTCAATTGGTTAGAGCGTTACCTTAAAATTCAATAATCAAGAATCTAAAGGTCCAGGTTCGAATCCCATGCTAGTACTATCACTGGTCAGGTCAGCAACACCTGAAGAAGAGGGGAGAATAATATCTCTTGAAATGTTGTGCATATACTAAACTGTGTGCTATTATTAACAGATGAATATATTTGGAATATTTAAATAAAGTTAAATTTTTCTGAAGACATTCAATACGCATATTAGCTGATGGAAATAGTCCAATATAAAAATACATATAGTAGGGTTGTGAATTATGCATGGATTATGATAATAAACACAAATTTGTAAAAGTATGATTAAATATTTACTAATTAAACAAAAATGCATATTTACAATATATACAATGTTATACTTTCATCTGATACTGTTAGCATGATTTAGTTTTTAGTTGCCATGCAACTATTTCTGTAAGAGATTTTATGTATCCTTCTAACCTTACCTACCACTTTCAGTTGTATCATGATAGTTTCATCATGTTTAGGTATGGTGACACTTCCAACTGTTCTGTGACATCTTGCCTCATGTCCGATTATGATCTAGCGGCTTCCACTTCTAACATGAACTCACCTCATTGCCTTAATTATATTGTGAACAACATTTGTATTGCCATTCAGATCTGATAGTAAATTATTGTTATCTGACTTTATCATCATCCATTGACCTGTTACTACAATTGAACATGATACCTATTTATATATCTATTGGTTCATGGTGATGAATGCTCAATCTGATCAAGATGAGTTGAAATTTGGACTTGTTTATTAGTTGAAGGTCAGTTGAGATATAACAAATAGATTTTACCATGCAATCGCTCTAAAGAAATTTTCAAGGGTAATCTACTTTCAAATTTTACCACAGCCCTGGTCAATTATCTGAATCATGTGTCTTTATTTGATCAATAAAACAACACTTTAATATTTATTTGGCAAAAAAAGGCTATATCCATCTTTTATTTTGTAAAACCATTCTGAATATCTGGCGACAACTTATTTATAACTGGAAATAATATATTCAATGAAAGTCTTGAAATTGCATTTTGCAGTGGACAACAACAATATTCTATATTAATTTCTGCAGTTTTTTCTGTTTGGTTTTTAAAAATTGTAACAATAGAAACACCTTTAAGAATAGGTGGCATGATTTCCTAGTATATTGCTGCCAAAATTGTTGTAGTTTTGAAGCTAATATGCAGCTACATTTTAAACGTTTGTAGGAATCCCATCTAAATACTCAGCATTTCTAGTTGGAATATTAGAAAAGGCTGGTTTAGTTTCACTTCACTGGATTTCAATCCAAATCTAAGAGAATCGATATGATGGTTTAAAAAAATAATTAAATGGTTTATTGTTTGGGTATTCATAACATGCTTGAGTACAGGCAGTACCAGAATGGGAATCGATTTGAGGTCTTTACCCTTCAGAATCTAACACTCTACCCACTGTACCAAACCATGCAGGGAAAAATATATTTAAGTCATTTCTTGCTTGGGAGTTTAAGAGACTTGACCCCTGGAAACCCAAGAACAGGAATTGATTTGAGGCTTTTAGGGTTCAGAATACTCTATCGCTGTACCAAACTGTGCAAGACAAAACATAATTGAATAATTAATTGCTCAGGAGTTCATAAGGTTTGGATACTGGAAGTGCTGGAATTGGAATTGATTCCAAGACCTTACATTTCAGAGTTCGACAACCTATCACTGCTCCAAATCATGAAGAGCAAAAAAATAATCAAATGCTT
The DNA here is from genome assembly GCA_028023455.1 of Epiperipatus broadwayi. Lineage (NCBI taxonomy): Eukaryota > Metazoa > Onychophora > Udeonychophora > Euonychophora > Peripatidae > Epiperipatus > Epiperipatus broadwayi. The sequence continues at coordinate 6,235,612 of JAQFVV010000057.1, read as the reverse complement.
TATTATTTGGGAGCTCATAAAGAATTTGAGTACTGGAAGTGCTGAAACTAGAATTTATTCGAGAACTTTATACCCCAGAACCATACAGGGTAAAACATAATCAAATGGTTTTTTGCTCAGGAATTTGTAAGAAGTCCAAGGGCTGGAAGGGTTGGAACTGAAATTGATCCCATAATCTTAATCTCCAGATTCTGACACCATGTCACTACATTACATCACAAAGAGAATGGGGTGATTAAATGAAATCATCTGGACATTGTATCATGTTATTCAGAAGACAATTAAAATATCCCATTCCCCCCATCTTTACAGACTAAATAATAGTATTAATAATTTTTATTAGTCATTCATTAGACTAGAAATACACAATTAATGAATAATATTTAGGTAGTGTAATTTTCACTACACCACTCTCACATGAAGTAGAGACTGCATTCTATCTGTTTAATTATAAGCATATGACCAAGACATGTAGAAAAGATATATGATCCCCAAGAAGCACAATTCATGCTACCTGCACTCAGTTGGCCCAGATCAGAATCTTTCACACATATCTTTGTCCTTCTGATCTGGGCATCTGGTGTCTGTTGGTTCAGCAAGAAATGTGCATCTTGGTGGTCAGACATTTTTATCACATTTTATCATGTCTTTGGTCACATGTTTATAATTGTACACCTCCACAAAATGTTAAAAGCAGAAGAAAACAGTCCCTATCTTGAGTAAAAATGGTGTAGTGAAAATTGCACAACAGAAATATTATTTTTTAAGTGGATATTCTCTAGCCTAATGAATGACTATAAACTTCCATTAAGTGGTTTATGTCAAAGTTGCGAGGGCTGTAAGTCTGACATTTCAAATGTAGTAATTGGCTATATCTATATACTGAACAATGAAAAAGATATGTGTAAGAGATTGTGATTTATAAAGGCCAATGGACGAGGGCTGGTCAGCATAGAATGCACATCTTGGGAATCATACATATTTTTCACGTCTTTGGCCATATATTTAAGACTACACCACTCCCAAGGTTTTAAAAGCGAATCAATCCCTATCTTGTGTGAGAATGGTGTAATGGAGTAAATTGTCAATTAAAATAATATTAAGAATTATTATTATTAAATGGAATAACTTTTGGATTTTTTTTATTTTTTTAGTGTAAGTAGTTTACGACATAAATCAATACTATTTCTCTAATGGATTCTGCTCTTTAATATTTGTAAAAGAACTACTGTATAAAATTTTTATTGTTGTTTGATTTATTTGTTTTTCAAAATACGCTGTTGTTTTTATGCAAATTAATATAAATGAACGTTATTTACGAAGTCTTTCTCATAAATCTTACAGCACGCTAATCATTGATTTCTTCGAGTAATTAGAATGGGAATAATAAAAAAATAACTTTACATATTAAACATTACAATTATTTATTTTATAACAGTATTTTTATAAAAGTGTTTTGAAGCACGAGTATTAATCTTTGTATATCTCAGCCCTTAATAATAGAACGTCATCTATCGTTTGCTTTGTCGAAGTACCATTAACTGTGCAGTAATGTTAAAGGCATTAAAATTTAAAAAACCATTGATAAGATCAACATATAGAAACTATTATATCTTTGTTGGATTGAAACTGTAAAAGAAATAAACTGTGCAAGACTTCTTAAAAACAATGTTGTGATCTTGCGCATGGTTCCATAGACAAATAGACCTCATTTATGTTTTAATGATTTTCTCAAATTGATAACTAAATTGCAATGTAAATTAATAATTTTTATTAGTCATTGATTAGACTAAAGATTATCCACTTAAGAAGTAATATTTCTGTAGTGGAATTGTCATTACACCACTCTCATGCAAGATAGGGACTGGAGTCTAGCTACTTTTAATACCTTGGGGAGGGGTATGATCCCCAGATGCACCATTCGTGCTGTAACAGCACTCATTAGCTGGTCCAGATCACCATCTTTTACATATATCTTTATCATTGTTCAGTATATATGAATAGCCAATTGCTACAGTTTCATTGATGTATCAAATTTATTGCCCTCACAACTTTGACACAAATTTCTTGATGGAAGTATATTAGAAATTTTTATTAGTAATTCATTGGCCTAGCGATTATCCACTTAATGAATAATATTTCTATAGTGTAATTTTTACTATATCAATCTTGTGCAAGGTAGCGACTGTTTTTATCTGTTTTTAATACCTGGGGTATAAACATGTGAAAAAGATGTGTGATTCCCAAAAAGAAAATGTTAAAAAAAAAAAATGTAAATTTAATAAATCTTTTTGATATGAAAGCAATCATTTTTTCATCTCGGTGTGTTTTTTGTGATTGTGCTTATTAAAAGCTTTTATTTGACTTATATTGAAAGCACATGTATTTTATTCATAGGTATATATTTTTTGAATTTGAAATGTACAATAATGCACATAAGGTATTTTTTAAACCACTAAGCATCACATGATCCCTATTTCTTATGCTTGTTCATAACTGTTATTAAAATAGGCAAAACTCCATATAGTAGTGCCATTCAGTGCAATCCAGAGTAATCAATGGATGCTAGAAGGCTTGTGCATAAAACCACTATCTAGTGCATACTCTTCCAATATCCCCAAACTAGTTTATAGCTTGTGGCTTTCATCAGTGAGGAGCTTTTGATCTAAGAGCACTACATCTAGATCTTAGGATTAATGCAACCCTCCGGCAGCCACCTTTTATCTCTACTTAACTACAAAACTATGAGAATAAAATTGAAAACAATATTTTCAATCCAAACTCCTTAGCTTATATCATCATATAGGCTTGAACTCAGTTCAGTTCCCATACATTTTGGGTCTTTGGTTCTATAATAACCATAGCCACCCCTATTCTATTAGGCAGAATTGGTATTAAACCACTAAGGATCACATGATCACCATTTGTTATGCTTGCTCATAACTATTATTAAAGCAGGCAAAAACTCACTATACGTATTGCCACACATAGCAAGCTAGAGTAATCAATGTATGCCAGAAGGCTTGTGTGTAAAATCTGTATCTAGTATCTACTCATCTAATATACCCAGACTAGTTTCTAGCTTGTGGCTTTTGTCAGTGAGGAGTCTTGGATCTGAGAGCACTGCACTTAGATCTTAGGATCTACTGCAACCCTCCGGAAGCCACCTTTTATCTCTCTGCTTAACTATAAAACTATGAGAATAAAATTTGGAAACAATAATAATTTCAATCCAAGCTCATTAGCTTATATAGTTATATAGGTCTGAACTCAATTCAGTACTCTTACATTTTGCTCTTTCATTCTTTAATAACCATAGCCACCACTATCCTATTAGGCAGGATTGGTATTAAACCACTAAGCATCACATGATCACCATTTCTTATGCTTGATCATAACTGTTATTAAAACAGGCAAAACTCTCCATACAGTAGTGGCACTCAGTGCAAGCCAATGTAATCCAAGGCTCCTCACTGATGAAAGCCACAAGCTATAAACTAGTCTGGGGACATTGGATGAGTAGGCAGTAGATAGGGATTTTATGCACAAGCCTTCTGGCATTCATTGATTACTCTGGCTTGCACTGAGTGGCACTACTGTATGGGAAGTTTTGCCTGTTTTAAGTATTTTTTAAACATCAAACTAAATTTTTTACAAAATTTAATAAACTTCGTAAAATGAAAAAATGAAAGTTATCAATTTATAATTACAGAAAAAAATAAGTGCAAATTATTCTTATATTATGTCAGAAAGTTTAGTTTGAAGAGTTCAAATAAGAATCTGAAATGTGTAACAGCAAGTAGGCATAGACTTCAAAGTTAATATGCACTTAAAGACATCAAAATAAGTAGAGTCTGTTGTTTTTACTAACAATAAAATGACTATTTCTTTTTTGTTGGAAAAAAAAGTTATTGATGGAAAAGAATATCGTCCAGAGTGTATTTAAATGTAATGAATTCTGATATATTGCCATTCATTTTATTTTAAAAAAATGAAAATACCATATAGTAAGTTTATTGTTATTTTTATTTTTTTAAATGAATATGAATGAGTGTGCACACACATACAGAATATATATATATGCAAATGTGTTCTTTTAATTTAATATTTATAACCATATTTAACATTTTATGTATATTATAATCTTAATTATATACATATATTATAGAAATAAAATCTAGTCATATATCACATGACTTAACTTATTAAGCTTGTATTAAAAATATAAAATTGGCCTGCTCATTATATTATATACATAGAAAAGCTTTTTGCATTATATGTAAGTGCAAGATGAAAAGTACTGTGTCCATGTAATTCATTTAAACAATACGTATTCCATTGTAATCAAAACTTATCAACAAAACATGACCTATTAACCATAATGTACAATGTATGTGAAGGGTGCTTGGAGCAAAATATAGTGAACATCAAGGTTCCTCTATATTTATTTTTATTTACCAATTTTTATTATAATTTAAATTTAAAATTTATATTGCACTAAATAGCCCAAAATACCTCAATGGACTTTTATAAGATGCTGTCTATTAAAGATTGCATGAAAGACCGAAACTTCATTCACATAAGAATATCGACTTTTATTATATACTCACTGTGGATAACTAGATGCAAAATCACCTTCAATATCCCACCACCGAATGCAATGACAATATTCATCAGTACTTTAAACAAGATTAAAAAAAAAGATGAAATTATATCAACAAAGTTGCTTTATGAGAATACTTGGAGACTATTCAAAATCCACAGCATCCCAACATCCCTATAATTATTCATGGAAGGAACTGAACCTTTCTCTTCAAACCACATAGGAAATAGAAATCATTTTGTTAAGACAGCTGACCTTCTTGAACAACAAAATACCAAGAAATCAATTGTTCCAAATGGACTACATAAAACACTCAAAGACTTCTTTAATAAAATTAATTTGTATTATTAAAAAAAAAAAAAAAACACTGGCCAACTATTCCCTTCTTCCTGTTCCCCATATGTATATAACCATATTATCTTTTTTTACTCACAATATAAACATATATATGCAAAATGACTCAAAAGAGTAAATGTAATAATTTTTATAGCAATAATAAACCTGCTTTTGGTGAAACACTGCCAGAATTATAGTGCAACTTATTTTGCAGTTGAAAAGTTATGCCCATAAATAAATGTACTTTATTATGTAAATGAGACATTTAAATTTTTTTTTTTTTTCATAATGGAACACATGAGTCTTTACTTGAGGGTGTAACTTTTCAACTGCAAAATAAGACAGCACTATGCTTAGTGCAATATAAATTTTAAATTTAAATTATTTTACCGTTTCTTCACATAAAATAAGTAAAGAAAAATGAAGTAAATACTATTTAGAATTACCAATTTTTATATTTTATTTAAATTAATTTTATTTAAGACCACTTTGCTTTAGCGTTTCAATTTTTATGTCACTCCATAAACTCTAATTAGTTCGAAATATAATTTCTTCCAGTCATTTTATTATTTATAAACTATTTCTTTAATTAATTACTTTCTTATAGTGTTTCATATTTCAAATATTTACTAATAACACAGAGACTAAACTCTCCACACAGTAGTACCACCAGTGCAATCCAGATTAATCAGTGGATGTGAGAAGGTTTGTGCATAAAATCTCTATCTAGTGCCTATTCATCCAATATCCCCAGACCAGTTTCCAGCTTGTAGCCTTCATCAGTGGATCTGAGAGCACTGTATGGAGAGTTTAGTCTCTGTGTAAACAGCTATTTACTAATAACTTTGTGTAATAAGAGTTATTTCATAAACTGTATATGAATGCTTTTCTGAGTAATTTTACTCTTGGTTCCAGTTCTTTTAATTATGTTTCTAACATATTAAAGGAATACAAGCAATTCAATTGAATATCTTTTTATCATCATTCCTGTCAACCATTATTAATTCACTGCAGATAGTTCCACAAATTTAATACAGTTTCTCTGATCTCTAAGCTCTCTTCTTTACATCATATTAGCAAGCTGTTTTATTTCATCTATCCATCCATCTCACATATGGGCATTTTTTAGATCTTTTACCATCTCTTGAGATTGAGTTTAAGATTTTAACTATCCATTTAGTATCATCTATACTAGCAATGTGTCTATCTCAGTTCCATTTTAATCTCTTCTTTCAATGATGTCATCCATTTATTCTCTCATTCATGCCATTTTGTTTTCGATCTCTTCTTGTTACTTCCAACATCCATCTTTCCATACTTAGTCCAGTAATCTGAACTCTTTGTATCAGTCTTCTACTGAGTGTCCAAGTCTCAGATCCATAAATAAGAATTGTTGAAACCCATAGACATATTTATTATTAGTATTATTTCTACCAAAAGCATTCCATCCAAGTTCAATTTTTTATTTAACTTCATCCAGTATGTTTCTACCATTTTTCTATATGTTAAAGTAAATATACAAACACACACATTTTCTTTAATAGATAATTTAACATGTGATGCTAATTATTATTGTAACATCATGATCTAATGGGTTTATTTTATTTTTTTTATGAATCTTGAGTTTAATTAACTTTTTTTTTTATAACCCATTAACCATAAAAGAGAGGAAATGTTTCCGTATTGAGTTTTCAGATTTTACAAGATTAATTAATTGGGGTTTGTCTGTATCATTAATCACAAAGTAATTAATTTCTTGGTTTGCATTCTTAAGGTTACGTTTTTTTAAATTCCAATTGTTGGCATTTTGTCCCTTTAAAAAGAGAAAAAAAGATTCTTTGTAGATGTTTTTTTATATATATTATATTCTCAAAGAAACGCAATTATCATATTCTTTAAATTAAAAAAATTAACTGTATATACATTTTGGTGGAGGTTCTATTATTATTTACTATAACTGTGAAATATTTATGATTGTACGTATAAGTCATACAGTATAAGGTATTCAGATTGCTTCCTATGAGTAGTTTGATAAAACACCGCACTTAGTCAACTACCTAATTTATGAATACATAAACTTATAGTATAAGAATCTCTATGTGTTTTTCAGTTCACAGTAAAGAGAGTTTTTTTTTTTCATGGGTCAAAGTATCGGCCGCGAAGCGAACCCGCAAACCCGGGACAACTGCTTGTAAGGCGGCCGTGCTAACCATTCGGCCACCAACGCTTGACGAAGTTTTTTTTTTGTTCGGAAAGGCCCTGCCTTTAGCATATCGTTTTCAACTATTATTAATCCCCTGCAGAACGAACATCTTTCGTAGTTTTTCCAATTTATATCCTCTCTTCCCCGAATCATGCCAGCAAATTTCTTTATTTTATTCATCCATCTTACATATGGCCTTTTTCTAGGTCTTTCACAATCTCTTTATATCTGTTTCAAAACTTTGACTGCCCATCTATTCTATTATTATTTCATTATTGTAACTGTCAATTATATATGAATGGGTGTATAGAGTATACAATATTTATATTGTGTCATAATGGTCGTTTGACAAATAATATAGCACCTAGGTCAATTATAATTTATGAATTTCACTCTAGTGAAACTTTCATGGTTGTTTTAAAATTCTATCCAGATGATAAACGGCAGTATAAGCGTGTGTGTGCTTTTCAGTTCTCAGTAAAGAGGGGGGGGTTGTCTGAAAAGGTCTTGCATTTAGCATATCGTTTTCAACTATTATTGATCTACTGCAGAATGGTCTGAATTTTCTCCAACCTATATCCTCTTTTCCCCAAATCATACCAGGAAATTTCTTATTTTATCCATCCATCTTACACGTGGTCTCTTTCTAGGTCTTTTACAATCTCTTGATACCTATTTCAAGAGTTCAACATCTCATGTATTTTTTTATTATTTCATTACCATAACTATAAATTATATATGAATGTATGTTCTCGAATAAGCCATACAGTATATGGTATTCAAACTGTCAATTATATATGAATGTATGTATACACACAAATAAGTCAATAAAGTATATGATATTCAGATGGCTTCATATAAATAGTTTGACAAATATTGCATCTAGGTCAGCTATCATTTATGAATATACTCTAGTGAAACTTTCATGGATGTTTTAAGACTCTGTCCAGATGATAAATAGCAATATAAGTGTGCATTTTAGTTCACAGTGAAACGGTTTTTTTTTATTGTCTGTAATAAGATTTTTCACACAGGATCAAAGGTCCTGCTTTTAGCATATTGTTTTCCACAATTATTGATCCATTGTAGAATGATAGTCTCGCATCATTTTTTCCAATCCAGATTCTTTCTTCTCCAAATTATACCAGCAAATTTTCTTATTTTATCTATCCATCTTCCATGTGGCCTTTTTCTAGGTCTTTTATAATCTCTTGATATCTAGCTCAAGATTTCAACTATTCCTCTATTGTCATTTTACTTATAAATATAAACCTGTGGTATACTTGATTTGTTTTTAACATGAAATATGTTATTGCCTCTCTCTCTCTCTCTCAATGTCTTTACTCACAGCTTTCAGAGTAGCTGACTAAATTTACAAAGCTAGATAACTTCATTTTTTGCCACTTCCTGTCTTACTTAAGCTATAAATATGGAGATCTTTTTCCACCCATATTTTATTGCTTTCATTTTGACATTTTGATTTATTCAAATAAAAGATTATGTCAGGATATTTGAAACCAAAAAGGATTATTTAAATTCCAAATAAAAATAATTCCAATATCCATTTCCTGGATTGGCTACTTACCAACTATTTAAAAATGCTTCAAACAATCAAAAATTTTTTGTCTTTGATAACCTTTTGCAATTTATAATTCATATTCCATGATGCATTCTGATTGTCTTTAAATTTGTTGCTTTGTTATATGATTAAAATAAAAACCTTATGGTACAATGATCATTGCATCCAACATATGGTAATATAGAATCCACACTGTAAAATCACATTTTTGTTGGATTGAGTATTTGAAATGAATGAACAGTTTAAGATTTTTTTCTCTTGAAGGTAGAATGTCCATATGTATTTATGAACAACTGTTGTTATTGATGATAATCTATTTGCTATGCCTATAACCTGGATTTGAATCTGGGTGGAATTTGGAAATTGTTTTATTTCCAAGCAAGATATTGTATATTTATTCAGAACATATGCTATCTAGGAGACATGATTAAATATTTGTTAATTCAGTAAATATATTTTAGTGTAATAAAACAAGAAAACCATAAAAGCATTTATGGATCAGCAGGCAATTGGTCTGGTAATATCTTCTTCTTTATGGTTTCTGTATAGAATGTCGTTTGGAGAGAAATTTTATCTGCAGTTGGTTATTTAAAGCTGTTTTGCCTTTTATTTAACTTGTTAAAATTAAATCTTTGCAAATAATATGGGTTATTACTAATGGTATTAGTAAAATGTTAGATGTGTGCTTCAGTAAAGTAGTGGATTTATCCAAAAATCTCAGCCCATCTGTGTGACTTCTGATGCTGGAACTTCTTATAGACTCCTGAATAAAAACCATTTGATTGCTATATTCCTTCTGAGTTCCCAGCATACTTTGCTGCAGTGGTAGGATGGCAGACTGAAGCTCAATGTCCATGGATTGCATCCCATCTGTGAATTCTGATGTTTAAGTTTCTTATGAACTCCTGAATAATGATCATTCAATCACTAAATTCATTCTGAGTTCCCAGAATGCTTTGGTGCAGTAGTGGCAGACATTAGAGTTCAAGGTCAATGATAATGTAATAACTATTTTATTTCATCATTACTTTGTAATTAATAATATGCTGATGCTTTGTGGTGAAACTTATATGTAATAATTTATGTAAGCTTAGCGCTTTCAGAGTTTCGTTACTCCATAATCACAGCCTCTTTAGATTATCAACTATTGTGAGTTCATCTTAAGCCTACCCATAAATAATGGACTTGCCCAAACATCAATGTCACCACTGCTATGAACTCATCTTAATACCCACTAATAATGGACATGTCTAAACTGTAATGCTACCACTATTGTGAATTCATCTTAAACCTAATGGACTTGTCCAAATTGCAATGTTATGAAGATCAGATTGAATAATGTACTATCACAAGGTAGCTGACCAATGAAATAACAGTGAAAATAAAAATAGCCAATAGCGTAAATGGGCCAATTAGAGAGCTAGGTCAGAAAATCTAATTGTTTTCAGTAAGTAAGGGGATCTAATTATCTATAGTGGAAGTCTCTTTATAAGGGTAGACAACTTCAGATAACTGATACAAATGACAGTAAGATTGACCACTATTGGACAGAAGGCAGTTAAAGATTAATGTTTTTATTTCATGTGTCAAAGCATCAGCTGGGAAGCGAACCTGCAAACCCTGGACAACTGTTTGTAAGGCAGCTGTGCTGACCACTCGGCCACCAACGCTTGACAATACATGTTTTTAATTAAACATAAATACACAATTGAAGTTTACTTTTTTATATATAAAACTTTATTAGATGTACAATTTCATCATAGAAGGACAAGTTACTTCTAGTACCCGCACATGTACTCTTCAATCGATTTAATTCTCCACTATCATGTATCTTTATTAAAACAGGCAAAACTCTCTCCATATAGTAGTGCCACTCAGTGCCAACCAGAGTAATCAATGGATGCCAGAAGGCTTGTGCATAAAATCCCTATCTAGTGCCTACTCATCCAGTTTTGCCTGATTAATAACAGTAATGTGCTAGCATAAGAAATAGTGATCATGTAATGTTGTATCTTTATTATTTGCACTTTGGTTTACAAGCACCAAACTTTCTGCACTCGAAACTTTGTTACCACTTACTTCAAATAAAAACATTAACGATTCGATTCTTATTAATCATTTATTAAACTGGAAATTATCCTATTATATATATAGGTATACTCAAACATGATAGACATTACTTGTGAATTTCATTTTGAAGATATTACTCTTAATGATTGCTGTATAAACATTAGAATATGAAGGATTTATTAGAAATTTAATTCACTTTCTTTGAAGTATAAAAGAAATCTAGCAATGTTTTTGAAAAATTTTGTTACCTTCTATAAAGGTAAATCCTCTTAGATCTGCACTTAAAGATAATAATAATTCTTTTCTTTTTTTTCTTTGAAACTAAACTTTCTTTTTTCAAAAAAAAAATAAGTACATAAAAAGAAAGAATGAGTATGCTATTTGGAAAGATTTCTGAGAAGCTAGGGGGTTTATCTTAAATAAAAAATAAAGAATTTCCAATCAAGATAATTTTTTTTAAAAAAGAAAAAAAATATTCGAAATGTAAAACTGTACATTTTATGTAAAAATATATATCTGTTATATATTGTTGTATCTATGTTGAACGCGTTAATTTTTTATATAATGTCACGGTTTATTTTATATATATATATATTTCATGTGTCATAGCGTCGGCCGGGAAGCGAACCCGCTAACCCGGGACAAGTGCTTGTAAGGCAGCTGTGCTGACCACTCGACCACCAACGCTTGACAAATATATATATTTTTAATTTTTATATTTATCTTTTAAATATATTTACTTATATACAAAGAATATTAAGATTTCCTGAAATTAAGTACAAAGAGAATGAAATTTGCTCATTAATGTATTTAAGAAGTTGATTTCGAGTAAAATTTAGCATATTCTTTTTTTAATTTCTCTTTATGTAAAACTATTGATTTTATATATATGATTAGAAGGCAATTTGAGAAAAGGGGTAGCCATTACAGTCTAAGTTTATAATGATTAAATAATAAGTTGACCGGCTTAGTTTAGGGCAGTGGTTGATAGAATGTCAAATTGTAGTTTTGGCAATTTCGGTGCTCGAACTTTTTATAAATTTTCGTGCAATAAAACCATTAAATCGTTTAATTACGTAATAATAAATAATTTGTGATTGGCCGTAATTACTAAATACTCATATAGAACATGCACAATAATCATCAAATCGTGAAGACATTTTATATTTCCGACACCAGAGGAGGTGTTCCAAACCAATGTTATTTGAAATATCTGGTGCTTTTAAAATTATTAAGCATGTAAATAATCAAGAGATTTATTATTTGGGAGTATGAAAGAGATTGGTTGGACTTTGAGCACCAAAGTTTGCTACTCTGCATCAAACAATGTATGGCATTAAGCATAATTTTATTAATAATTCTGATGCAATAGTAATAACTTTCTCTATACAATAGTGCTACCTAGTGCAAGCCATAATAATCAACGGTATGTATGGTAGAAGGTTTGTGTATAAGAAATATTAATTCTTATATAAAGAATAATATCATTATATAAGGTACATAACAATTTAATGTCTTTCTGGTGCAAGAATAGCAGTCCTAGCTGTGATGCCATGATGTGGATTCAAACTCTAGTAGAAAAAAAAACAGATTTTAATCAGTTCAGAATTTCCCATTTCAATAGTCAGGTCATAGTCGATCCAGCTAACTATCCAATATTGGTCAGTAAATGGGTATTGTGCTATTCTAGTTGGATGGTAAAACAAAAATGGAAAGCCATTAAATTTTCATCACTATATGTGCAATATTAATTTAAACTAAAATTATATGTATTGTGACGTTCATTTACCATGCATACACATGTACTATTATGCATATATATATATATAATCAATAGATGGAGCTTTACCAAGACCTCCAAACAAGCGTATTCTGTTTACATAAACGCCAGAGTCAATATTCACTGTCTCTTTCATTTTGCTCCACCCTCAGATCAGCTGATTTGAAGCTGATTTGTTCTCATCAGTGAAGGGATAGGAGTTATAAAACTAGACCTAAAAACTAACTCCAAGCGTTTATGCAAAACGTTTCTATCAGTTTGCAAGCATGAATCTTTTAGACACGATAATGTCTTCAAACTCAGACTATCAAACAAGATAGCTATATGGGTCTGATTTCAGTTCAGTTTCTCCATATAGTAAAAGTTTCTGCAATCTATATCATTGCAAGAAAACTTTACCTTTATTTATGAAAAAGAAAAACAAGTTTTATATACGTAAAAACCTGCTATCGCTTGTATTAATGATCAATAGATGGAGCTTTACCAAGACCTCCAAACAAGCGTATTCTGTTTACATAAACATCAGAGTCAATATTCATTGTCTCTTTCATTTTGCTCCACCCTCATCAGCTGATTTCAAGCTGATTTGCTCTCATCAGTGAAGGGATGGGAGTTATAAAACTAGACCTAAGAACTAACTCTAAGCGTTTATGCAAAACATTTCTATCAGTTTGCAAGCATGAATCTTTTAGACACGTTAATGTCTTCAAACTCAGCCTATCAAACAAGATAGCTATATGGGTCTGATTTCAGTTCAGTTTCTCCATATAGTAAAAGTTTCTGCAATCTATATCATTGTAAGAAAACTTTAAAGGTACATTTATGAAAAAGAAAAACAAGTTTTATATACGTAAAAACCTGCTATCGCTTGTATTAATGATCAATAGATGGAGCTTTACCAAGACCTCCAAACAAGCGTATTCTGTTTACATAAACGTCAGAGTCAATATTCACTGTCTCTTTCATTTTGCTCCACCCTCAGATCAGCTGATTTCAAGCTGATTTGCTCTCATCAGTGAAGGGATAGGAGTTATAAAACTAGACCTAAGAACTAACTCTAAGCGTTTATGCAAAACATTTCTATCAGTTTGCAAGCATGAATCTTTTAGACACATTAATGTCTTCAAACTCAGCCTATTAAACAAGATAGCTATATGAGTCTGATTTCAGTTCAGTTATATATATATATTCAAATATTAAATCATCCCACATGGTTAAAAAATCAGCCCTACTCTCTGGAATATATAATTATATTGAGCTCGTATTTCAAAATAGCCAGCCTCAAAATGATACCACTTTGAAACTATGCTTTAGATCTTAAATACTGAATCAAACTAATTGAAATATAATTGACTTAATTATGATCTGCTCCCTTTCCCCATGCTTTTATTTTAATCAAATCTAAAAACTCCAATTGTGGTTGAAGAAACAATTTTATTTCTTTTTGGTGCGCAGTCAATAAAGGCATTTCATATTTAAAAAATATTTTATCTCTATTATTTGATGAAGTATTCCAGTTTTACTTTTAATTCTTGTTCATTTTCATATTGTGAATGTTTTTTGGGAATTTCACTTGAAAAGGTCTATTTGTTAATGGATGAAACCATGGTTGTAAAAGAATGTTAGTAAATTTTTTTTTGGCTAGTATTGTAATGTTATATAAATTTCCATTTTATTTATAAATGTATATATGGTTTATAATTTATATGGGCGAATATTAGATGAAAGAGACATCTTTTATTGGACAAAATGGATTGGCATTGATATACAAAAAATTAAACATATTTGCAAATTTATTTAACAATGGTTCTCGTCATGCTATTTGTCCTAGTAACGTATTTGGGTGTGACTATTCTCTGAAGTATTTACATTACTAAACATTACATATTTGATCAACAGTAAAAATTATTTACTTATTATTAAATTTTTATTAGTATTTAAATAATGAAATAAAAACGAAATTTAAATGAAGTTCAATAAGGTTTGTGATAGCCTTTTCATTATTATATTTTTGCCTTTTTTTTTTAAGTGTCATAGCATCGGCTGGGACGTGAACCCGCAACCTGGGCAACTGCCTGCAAGTGCAAGGCAGTCGCGCTGACCTCTTGACCACCAGTGCAAGACTATCTTCTGTATAAAAGCAATTTTGGGAACTTCAATTGAGTATCGGCTTAGAATAGACAGTAGTTAAATAACATTACTCGCTTACTTTTTGATATCTTTTCCCTAAACCAAAACAAGGCATTTCAATAAATATTTGACTTCTAAAAATTAAAGCATGCTACTTCTCCGTGCAACGGTGCAATCTAGTATAAGCTACAGTAATCAGTAGATGCTAGAAGATTGTGTTTTAATTGTTATCCCTTTACCTTCACATCTAATATCCCCAGAGTAGTTTTTAGCTTATGGCTTTCATCGGCTTATGAATGAATCAAAAAATAGTCATGTGACATTTCTGCAGTGTAATTTTCACTACACCACTCACGCAAAATTGACTGCTTTTTGGGTGTAACCATAAACATATGATTAGAGATGTAAGATGTGAGAGTGATGTAGTGAAAATTACACAACACAAACATTCATTAATAGATAATCTCTAGTCTAATGAATAACTAATTAAAAGCTATAAATATACTTCCATTAAGTGGTTTGTGTCATAGTTGTGAGGGCAGTAAGTTTGGTACTTGTCGATTAAATTGTAGTAATTCCTTATTTATATTGTAACAGTCAAGTTTGTACATTCGCGTAACAGAATTCAGAATCCAAGCAAAAGAGGCCGAAGCTGACCAGACTAGGACTGTAACATCCCGAGTCCGACCGCACTTCAACTCGTAAGCCAGGATTCCAAGACTCAAGACCCTACGAATGACCACCTTGAAATTACACGTAGTATACCTCTTTCCACACGGCCGACATAGGTCACGGAGAAGCAATAAGACTCTGATGAATAAAAGAAAGGTTCTTAATTGACTAAAATATCACTAAATTTAATTTAACTTAATGCATAGTTTTCACATATATAGGCTCTAAATAATAATTAGAATTGGATTGAATTAGATCAATAACGAAACAGAGAACGAAATACATTAAATTAATTATATATTTATTTACAATTGGCATAGAAATTGATTAGTTTTACACACTTTCAGCGTCGAATGTACAAACATTGGGTGGATAAGAGAACACATTCTCTTTTTATATACAATTCAAAATAGCTTTATATAAATAATTTTTATACAATTCAAAATAGCTTTATATAAATACTTTCATTTAATTTTCATAAATGGGTTTAACATGTGCCCATCTTATGAGTTGCTTTTCAATTAATACATAATTAATCACTACGTTATGTCTATAAATCTCGATGAGCCAAATCCTATTACATTTGTGGCTGGTATATAAATAATTATATTAAACTTTGATCATGAATTCATTTACTAAAATATACAATATGATTTAATGACGAGCGCATAAACCAGCTCAAGTAATGATCGATCGAACATGGCTTTCGAGAGAAAATTTCAGAATGCTGAAAGCGTTATATAAAGGTGGGAGAGTTGGCTGCATAAGATTTTACCAATGCGCTATGGCACAGGTAAACAATAATAGGAAAAGTCGCTCTGCGGATGGATGAAATAACTTCAGGGTTCTTGCGACAAACGCCGGTACCCTGTAACCGATCGCAATGCTGCGTGAAAAGGAACATTGTGTTCAGGAATGGCGGGGGTCTTACGTGCTAACCTGGCCTTGGCTCAGGCTTCGCTACTGCTCTACCCTATAAGAGAAGATGTGCTGGCAACGCCGTGGCTCCATCTTAAGATACGTATATTACGTATAGCAGCAAAACGAGAATATTTTTATAAAATAATATCACATCCGCCAAGCAAAGAATAGTATATTTCATACTATGAAATACGAGTTAATAGCATATTAGCTCTATCAAATTGGGACCAACTCTTGTGTAGCCTGGTAATAAATGTCTATGCTACAAGAGGGGATATTACTACATCTGTACTTTGACATGTTCGATCTATTAAGTTACTTATAGATAATAAATATTTAAGGAGGGAAAGTATATTTCTATGGACTTAAGAATTTAAATGTCAAATATACTTATAAATATGATCAATGTTAAATTTAATTCTAAATAAACTTATAAGGTTAAGTTTTTAAATGGTTGATTATAAAAGAGCCACATTTCACATATTAAATCATTTAAATAATAAAAAATATAGGATTTCGAAACAGCGCAGAGAGTTGACGCAATAAACAAATTACACGAAGATTTTCAAATAATATCTTCTTAAAATAGATGAAATTAAGTGCCTACTGTTTCGAAATATTGGCATATAAAATATAATAAGCATTTAAAATAAGCAAAGAAATATAGACACAACCGCAGTGATATAACTTTAAATTAGACACTTATAATGTACTTTAAATGAAAGGAAAATATAAATAAGTCAGATTATTTAAACTTTAACACATTAAATTTTGATAGCAAGTGACATATTTAAAATATTAAATGGATTTTAAGTTTTGATTACATTTTAGCTTTATCATTATTTTAAAAGAAAGTTAGCTAACTTATATAGATATATTTACATAAAGAATTACACAGAGCTCTGCGGTTTGAAAAATAAAACGGTACCGGTATTTTTTATCTGCAAGTTCTTGGCTGTTGGTTTGGTTTAGTTTGACTGGGCGGCATCATCTTTCCCATTATGTTAGGCTCGTCTCTTCTATCGGCATGATGGTGGTTTAGGCATTTCGACGAGAGAAACCCCGTTCTCCCGCGGAGTAACAGCAACAAGATGCCCGCTTTTAGCCGGACATGTTAAACTTTAACAATTGTGAAGACTGGCTACAACTCTCACTAACAATATGGCTGTTCTCTTGTTAAAAATACAGAGTATTTATATGTTTTCCTTATCGGAATCTCCCGCCTCAAGACTCACTAAACTCAGGAATTTAATTAAATATTTTTCAATTTATAATCCAGATCTTAGATAACTTATGTTAGAAACATTCCATAAGCTATTATTATAATTAAGATTTTTCGTTGCAAACAATTGTCCAATTTAGATTTTAAAATAACTTACTCTTATCTAAGGAGATTTTAATTAGTAAATTTTGAACTAGTTTTACTTTTTACGAATTCCAGGTGTGGTCGTTAATGACACTTGTTTACAACCAAAAATCTTTTAATTACTTGACCAGCTTTTATTTTTAATCTTACATATAATAGAAACTCTTTCTATTTAAAAACAACCTTTTAACATTTTTTTAAAACGAAAACATTTTTAACATATTTATTAAAAATAATTTACAAATATATTTTGATATAGCTTTTAAATATATTTTCGAGAAACTTTTCCCTGAAATATATTTAAAACAAGAAATCTTTTAACAATTTTTAAGAAACATTTAATAGTATTTTTAGATAACGGCTTTTACATATTTTAAATCATGTCTTTCTTCTATATAGCACAGATTATATATCCACATACGAAATTACAATATTAAACAACAAAATTAATAATTTACTCTTAACTTAAATAATATAACGAACATTTTTAGAAATATTAAATAACTTTAGTACGCTATAATTTTACTAATCCTATCTAATTATAGCGTTGGTTCGCACGTAAATATATAATGCTGTTTAGACAGACATGAACTAATTTTAAATTTATTAACATTTAAATAGGTTCGAACTTAGCACAGATGAGAGTGTCATTAGGTTTGATGGTGAAACGGAAAGGGATTGGAGATTTCCGTTTCATATCCGAATACTTGGGACAAAAAAAATAACAAAAAAAAAAAGGAATTTACTTACAGTTGGCTATTAAATAATTTGATACGCTTTTTTTTTTTTTTACTCATAATATTAAATCAATTAAGCTACCACATAGAGATGAAAACATATAAACCCAATTGCCTGCTACATTCTATACCGAGGAATTTCATACATATTAGACAATCAATTATTACAAAAAAAAAATACGACTAACTTAAAAGTCTAAAAGCAAACCACACAAAATAGAATATTGTCAAATATTTACATTAAACAAACTTTTATATCCTACTGGATATACGTTAATTAATATACAATGGGGATGTTATTTTTTTTTTTTTATATATATATAATAATAATAATTTATAAACTATATAATGATAAGGAAGGGTAATCGTAACAAATAATACATATATATTTTATTTAAATGGGATCTGGTGGTACATTAAGTAACTCCTCTTTATATAACTTAAAACAGCACCCGAATATAATGTCATCCTCTTCATCTGATGTCCATTCATATCCCTCATACTCATCTTCCCATCTCACAGGCGGTCGTACTGGATGCATTTCTAGACTGTGTGGAAACTCACTTCCACTGTATGGAACTTCCTTATCCGATCTATTTAAGTCGACTCCTTCATAGCTAGGGAAATACTTTGGGTGCTTTCCAGATCTGTTATTCCCGAATAGTAGGGTTTGAACCCGTTCTTTCTCTCTCCCTCTGTTCTTCCCCTGGTGAACCTCTGCGGCTGTCTCCTGCCTTCTCTCTGTCCATCCCAGCCTTGATTTCTTCCTACTTGTGTATGGATCCTTTCTTTTCCTTTTCTTCTTGTTCTTTATGGTACTCTTCGATTCGTACTTCCCATACAGTCCACCTATTTCCCAAAGCTCTCTATCCAACTCTGTTCTGTCCTGCTGGAGCTCCCGCTTTCTATCTTCTACTATCGCCTCAATATCCACACATTTAGATTCTTTATTCTCAGTCTCTACTATATTCTCCAGCGTGTCCTTGCTATCCCACGTTTCCAATTCGGTCTTCTTCAAAAGGAAATGGCAACTTTCATCATCCCCTTCATTAATCTCTGGCTTGCTCATTTCGTCCAGCTCAGTTTTCCTAAACTCTTCCTTTTCCACTGGTTTTAACTCTTCTTTTACTAATACTATTATATCAATTTTAAACTTTTCTTCTTCTAGCATTGTGCTAGCAGACTTCACTTCTCCCTGATCTGACACTAACTCTTCTATCTCATCATCTACAGTATTCTGCATTTCCTTGCCATTTTCGTCCTGTGCTTTTTCTATCTTCTCTGTGAGTTTTACTGGAATCTCCTCACTTTTTAGCTGGCATCCCTGCAGGATTTTACACAGTTTTTCTTCTAAGTTTTTTCTAATATGTGCTGTCCCTTTCTCACATCGCCTGCCCAAAGCTTCAAAACGTTGTTCCATTTTTAGATTATTTCTATAATCCCTCTCTTCTGCATCCTGTCTAATTTGCTTTAATAGTGACTCCATCATTGAGTTCATATTCCAGCATTCTTTCTTAATTTCTTCTATAGGTCTCTGTTCAGTTACCGTGGTGTCTGACTTTTCTGACATGGCCACACTCTGTTGTATAGGTGCCTTTTCCCTAATCTGGCTTGCTACTTCCCTTTCTTCCTCCGTACTACTATCCATTTTAATATACATTTTAATATACTAACAACAAAAAAAAATTTTTTTTCTCTTTTTACTGGCTCAATTTGTTTTTACTAAAGTTTCTTGGTTTTTGTTTGCTTTACTAACTCGGCTAATTGCTGCACTCCACAAAGAAAACGATCTGTCTCCTACTCATCTCAACACCTATGCCTAACTCTATTAATACACCTAACTTCTCGCTATACATTCGCTTGATGCCCACCCAACATTTAACTAACAGTGAAATAAATTTAATATATATAACAACAAAAATTATAAAATGCAACTCACCCTTGGCCTCTTGCAGCTGTTTTTCTTTTTTAAATTTTCCACGGTTCATGGTTATAATTTAATTTACACGTCTGTGCTAGTTTCGAACCTTTAAGATTTGATTTGACCTTACATTTATTTCCTTCTCTTTCTCGTTCAATCCAATTCATAAAACATAAAACAAATAATAGACCCCCCTTTTTCTCTCTTTACTCCTGATGACAAAATTTATGTGAGAACGATTTGACATTTATTCAAATCATCCTCGGGCGCCAGTCACAGTGAGCAAGAAAGTTTACACAACATATATTATAAATCCCCTTAAAAATTCTACTATGCATCTATATAAATACTTTTTACATAATAAAATAATAATCTATTCAGAGTATGGAATTAATTGACGTTCAAACTCAGGAAAAAAATCTATACATATACATTATTTTGGAAAACGAAAAAAAATTAATTCAAAATCATTAATTTTAAACAAAAGAATTTTATCTCTATACTCAATCTCCTCAGGAGTGGAAATAAGTTACTACAAACCCGGGGAAAAAATACTACATATATATTATTCATTATTATTTATAATGGAAGGCAAAAAAAAAACATATGTATATATTAAACGCTCTACAGAGTATTGCAGGGTGTGGGAATATCGAATAGTCACACGATGGGCGTCCAAACCCGGTGAAAAAAAAATCTTACATATATACATTATTTAAAAAAAATTGACTCAAAATCGTTAATTTTGACCAAAAGAATTATATATATACTCCATAATCTCTTCAGGGGTGGAAATAAGTTACAAGCCCCACGATTTGGGCGTCCAAACCCGGTGAAAAAAAAATACTATGTAACAGTCAAGTTTGTACATTCGCGTAACAGAATTCAGAATCCAAGCAAAAGAGACCGAAGCTGACCAGACTAGGACTGTAACATCCCGAGTCCGACCGCACTTCAACTCGTAAGCCAGGATTCCAAGACTCAAGACCCTACGAATGACCACCTTGAAATTACACGTAGTATACCTCTTTCCACACGGCCGACATAGGTCACGGAGAAGCAATAAGACTCTGATGAATAAAAGAAAGGTTCTTAATTGACTAAAATATCACTAAATTTAATTTAACTTAATGCATAGTTTTCACATATATAGGCTATAAATAATAATTAGAATTGGATTGAATTAGATCAATAACGAGACAGAGAACGAAATACATTAAATTAATTATATATTTATTTACAATTGGCAAGAAATTGATTAGTTTTACACATTTCAGCGTCGAATGTACAAACATTGGGTGGATAAGAGAACACATTCTCTTTTTATATACAATTCAAAATAGCTTTATATAAATAATTTTTATACAATTCAAAATAGCTTTATATAAATACTTTCATTTAATTTTCATAAATGGGTTTAACATGTGCCCATCTTATGAGTTGCTTTTCAATTAATACATAATTAATCACTACGTTATGTCTATAAATCTCGATGAGCCAAATCCTATTACATTTGTGGCTGGTATATAAATAATTATATTAAACTTTGATCATGAATTCATTTACTAAAATATACAATATAATTTAATAACGAGCGCATAAACCAGCTCAAGTAATGATCGATCGAACATGGCTTTCGAGAGAAAATTTCAGAATGCTGAAAGCGTTATATAAAGGTGGGAGAGTTGGCTGCATAAGATTTTACCAATGCGCTATGGCACAGGTAAACAATAATAGGAAAAGTCGCTCTGCGGATGGATGAAATAACTTCAGGGTTCTTGCGACAAACGCCGGTACCCTGTAACCGATCGCAATGCTGCGTGAAAAGGAACATTGTGTTCAGGAATGGCGGGGGTCTTACGTGCTAACCTGGCCTTGGCTCAGGCTTCGCTACTGCTCTACCCTATAAGAGAAGATGTGCTGGCAATGCCGTGGCTCCATCTTAAGATACGTATATTACGTATAGCAGCAAAACGAGAATATTTTTATAAAATAATATCACATCCGCCAAGCAAAGAATAGTATATTTCATACTATGAAATACGAGTTAATAGCATATTAGCTCTATCAAATTGGGACCAACTCTTGTGTAGCCTGGTAATAAACGTCTATGCTACAAAAGGGGATATTACTACATCTGTACTTTGACATGTTCGATCTATTAAGTTACTTATAGATAATAAATATTTAAGGAGGGAAAGTATATTTCTATGGACTTAAGAATTTAAATGTCAAATATACTTATAAATATGATCAAGGCTAAATTTAATTCTAAATAAAACTATAAGGTTAAGTTTTTAACTGGTTGATTATAAAAGAGCCACATTTCACATATTAAATCATTTAAATAATAATAAAAAAAATAGGATTTCGAAACAGCGTAGAAAGTTGACGCTACAAACAAATTATACGAAGATTTTCAAATAATATCTTCTTAAAATATACTTGAAATTAAGTGCTCACTGTTTCGAAATATTGGCATATGAAATATAATAAGCATTTAAAATAAAATAAGCAAAGAAATATAGACACAACCGCAGTGATATAACTTTAAATTAGACGCTTATAATGTACTTTAAATGAAAGGAAAATATAAATAAGTCAGATTATTTAAACTTTAACACATTAAATTTTGATAGCAAGTGACATATTTAAAATATTAAATGGATTTTAAGTTTTGATTACATTTTAGCTTTATCATTATTTTAAAAGAAAGTTAGCTAACTTATATAGATATATTTACATAAAGAATTACACAGAATTACACAGAGCTCTGCGGTTTGAAAAATAAAACGGTACCGGTATGATTTATCTGCAAGTTCTTGGCTGTTGGTTTGGTTTAGTTTGACTGGGCGGCATCATCTTTCCCATTATGTTAGGCTCGTCTCTTCTATCGGCATGATGGTGGTTTAGGCATTTCGATGAGAGAAACCCCGTTCTCCCGCGGAGTAACAGCAACAAGATGCCCGCTTTTAGCCGGACATGTTAAACTTTAACAATTGTGAAGACTGGCTACAACTCTCACTAACAATATGGCTGTCTATCCTCTTGTTAAAAAATACAGAGTATTTATATGTTTTCCTTATCGGAATCTCCCGCCTCAAGACTCACTAAACTCAGGAATTTAATTAAATATTTTTCAATTTATAATCCAGATCTTAGATAACTTATGTTAGAAACATTCCATAAGCTATTATTATAATTAAGATTTTTCGTTGCAAACAATTGTCCAATTTAGATTTTAAAATAACTTACTCTTATCTAAGGAGATTTTAATTAGTAAATTTTGAACTAGTTTTACTTTTTACGAATTCCAGGTGTGGTCGTTAATGACACTTGTTTACAACCAAAAATCTTTTAATTACTTGACCAGCTTTTATTTTTAATCTTACATATAATAGAAACTCTTTCTATTTAAAAACAACCTTTTAACATTTTTTTTAAAACGAAAACATTTTTAACATATTTATTAAAAATAATTTACAAATATATTTTGATATAGCTTTTAAATATATTTTCGAGAAACTTTTCCCTGAAATATATTTAAAACAAGAAATCTTTTAACAATTTTAAAGAAACATTTAATAGTATTTTTAGATAATGGCTTTTACATATTTTAAATCATGTCTTTCTTCTATATAGCACAGATTATATATCCACATACGAAATTACAATATTAAACAACAAAATTAATAATTTACTCTTAACTTAAATAATATAACGAACATTTTTAGCAATCTTAAATAACTTTAGTACGCTATAATTTTACTAATCCTATCTAATTATAGCGTTGGTTCGCACGTAAATATATAATGCTGTTTAGACAGACATGAACTAATTTTAAATTTATTAACATTTAAATAGGTTCGAACTTAGCACAGATGAGAGTGTCATTAGGTTTGATGGTGAAACGGAAAGGGATTGGAAATTTCCGTTTCAATATATACACCTCGGTCTCGTTTTATGCCGATTATTTTAATGCGATTTAGAAGTTATGTGATTCATGTTTCTTCTTAATATCTTTCATATTTCACTTTACTTATTGGATATCATAAATTAAAATTATTAATAACTTATTTTGACTTGAAATACTTTTTTTTTTTTCAAAAATATAACGTTATATTAGTAGCTAATGTGAATACGGCCTGAAGCTGTATTTAGAATCTTAGCTTCTATGTAAATAACCTACTTATACTAATTCAATATTATACTAATGAATACATAATAATAATAGATTTATACTTATGTATAAAAATATCGCAATAAATATTCAAAAATTTTGGATATAACAGAAATAAATAATTTTTTAGATTTTTAAAATAAATAAGGAAGATTGTATTGATTTGTAAACTGAAAATAATCTTTTTAATGATAATGTACAATCTTTTTGTTTTGATTGCGATTTCATTTTTTAAATATAGATACAGAAAACCATTAACACAGCACAAGACTGAAAGTGGTGCTAGTTATATATCATGTCACGAATCTGATTTCTTACCAGTTCATAAACAAACGCACATTGTCAAATAGCAGTAATGATTAAAATATGTATGAAAAATGTAAAATTAAATATTGTAGTTAATAAAAAAAGTAAAAAAAAATTTGTCTTGTATTTTTTTTTCAAATATTTGAAATTTTTTATTAGTCATTCTTTATTTTCTTATTTTTTAAAATGTTAATTTTAAAGTAATTTTTCCTTGTTGCTTTGCTTTTATGTGATTTTTGAAAATTACAGAACCTATCCCCCATTTTTCAAGGTAATTTAAGTCTATTTTTGTGCGATTTCTTTTGTGCATGTTTTCTGAGGAACCTATCTATCGCATAAAATAAAACCCAGATGCACTGAACAATAATAAAGATATGTGAAAGAGATTGTGATCTGGACCAACTGATGATTGTGATTCAGCACAAAATGTGCACCTTGGGGATTATACATATTTTTGTCGTTGGTCATATGTTTATGATTACATCACAAAATGTTAAAAGTGAATAGAAAACAGTTTCTAAAACAGGCAAAACTCTCTATACATATTGTCACTCAGTGCAAGCCAAAGTAATCAATGGATGATAGAGTTTTGCCTGTTTTAATAACAGTTATAAGCAAGCATAAGAAATGGTGATCATGTGATGTTTATTGATTAAAAGCAGTTTCCACCTGGCATGAGAGTAGTGTAGCGAAAATTACACTACAGAAATATTATTCGTTAGTGGATAATCTTTAGTTTAATGAATAATTTAAAAAAATTATTAATATACTTCCATTAGTAGCCATATTACTTCTGGAGTTTTTCAGTTTTGAATTTTTTTATATTTTATTTCAAGGTTTGTGTGCCTAGAGATGGATTTATTAATTAAAAAAAGTTTTGAAAATAGCATATAACAAAAGTGGTTTTCCCATTTTAAAGTTATTTTTATGGTTTATATCTTGTAAAATTAGAGAGTGATAACTTATGAAAGTAAAGCTTGCTACTTTTTGAAGTCCTTCCATTTTAAACATATTTTTATTTCAAAGTGCGTACCTAGAATTGATATTTTAGAGTATATATATTGAAAGGTATAAATTGATGAAAAATTTTGAAAATAGAGTATAGATTATGGAAATGTAAATTAGAGAAGCCAAGTTTTACACCAAGTAAGAGAAAATAAATTGCTATTATAGCAAACTCTCCATACATTGCACTCCAGTGCAAGTTGTAGTAATCAACGGATGCAAGAAGGTTTGTGCATAAAACCCCTATATCTCCAGACAAGTTTCTAGTTTGCGGCTTTTAATAGTGAGAGTTCTGGGATCTAAGATGCAGTGCTTTTAGATCCAAGAATTCTCACTGTTAAAAGCCACAAGCTGGAAACTAGTCTAGAAACATTGGATGAATAAACTCTAGATAGAGATTTTATATACCAATCTTCTAGCATTCATTAATTATTATAGCTTGCACTGGGTGGCACTAATGTGTGGAGAGTTGGAGATCATTTTAACAGCTTGTTTAAACATATGAACTGGTAATCATATGATTTTTTGGTGGTTTTATACCAATCCTGCCCATAAGATCGTGGTAATTGTTTTTTATTAAAAAGCTTGTTTTGAAAACATTATTGTGTTTTCATCTGGGTATCATAATTGTATAGTTAACCAAATAGGTAAAAGATGACTGCTACAGGGTTGCATTCAATCCTAAAGTCTAGGATTTGAACTTCTCTGCTCATTGATGAAAGCCACAAACTAGAAACTAGTCTGGGGATATTGGATAAGGCACTAGATAGGAATTTTATGCATAAACCTTCTTGCATTCTTTGATTACTAGATTGCTACTATTTAAGCAGTTTGTGTAAGCATAGAAAATTGTAATTATGTAATGTTTTAATAGAAATAAGATTATTAAGTCAAATAATTTTTTTACTTTTGGGAAATATATATATTCTAGCACTAGTGCGTGTGTGACACAACTGCTCCCAAAAGCTATAAAGTGTTAATATAAAATAGATAACTAAAAAAAAATTTAATTAACAACACTAAAGACCAAACTCCACTTTTACAGACCCCCATACAGTATATAATATTGCATGTTCCAACAGTAATTGTAAAGGCACATATTGTGGGGAAAGCAGAGAATCTTTGTACACACGATTAGCACAACATAAATATTCATACAATAGAGCTCTCAACGATCCTTCCACCTATTCAGTTTTCTATCAGCACAAGTCACCACAAGTGCATTCCAGACAATCCCACGATCGGGTGTACAGAAAGACATGACCTTAAAAGAAAAATCAGAGAGACCTTCTTCATCTCACAAGACAAAGATGCCATAATAGGAAGGACATGTGCTATGCTTTATCGAAGAAATGGAATTAGCATATTTGCATATCATTAAACGTAGTAGCAAGCTATGATTATGAAGGCAAGATCTTTTGAAAGCACTCAGCGCATTTGTTTTTAGTTATTTATTTTATATTAACACTTTATAGCTTTTGGGAACAGTTGTGTCTCACACGCACACGTGCTAAAATAAGATTATTATAATTTTTTTCATTCATTTTTCTTTGTTTTAACTGAAAAATTTGTAACATTTTTTTCACCTCTTTGTGAACACTCGATTACATTGTAACCTCTGGATTCACTGACCACAGATTAAGATTACTATCTAATTCATTATTATCAATCTTCGTTGTTTTTTAAAACATTGTTTTAGTTTTAGTAGTACTTCTGTTTAGTTTTATATTTTTCTTTCTTCTGCTGAAATTTGTAACATTTCCTAATGGTCCAGAAAACAGCATCTCCAGAGTCTGGATTACTTTAAATAATTTCAATTTATTTTACATTTTCCTTAGCTTCCCATTTTAAGCTACAAAATTGTTATAAAAAGTTTGGAGATATGGATTAAGCCTAAGTGTCACCTTGCAATCTAGTCATGCTGTTGCAATTTGATAAATATTTTTCAAATTTTTACAATATCTCTGGTCTATGTTTATATATTCCATAACATTTTTATGAATTAAAAATAAATAATGCAGAATCTCTTCATGGTTTAATTCCGTCCTAGTATATTCAGATTTTGAAGTCCTTGGATCGATTCCCGTTCTGGAACTTATGTCCTGAGCAATGAAGCTGTTTGCTTTTTTTGCCATGCTATGTTTGATGCAGTAATAGTATGTTCAGATTCTGGATCATAATGTTCAGATTCTAGATCATGGACCTTTGGATGGATTCCAGCATTTCCAGTATTTGAACCTCTTATGAACACCTGAGCAATGACACCATTTGATTATTTTGCCATGGAATGTTTGGTGCAGTGATAGTGCATTCATATTCTGGATCTTAAAGTTCTTAGACTGATTCCAGTTCTGGGTCTTTTAACACTTGAACTTCTGAGCAATAGAACCATTTAATAATTTTTTTAATTATTATTTTGCTATTGAAGGTTTGGGCAGTCATACTATGTTTAGATTCTGGATCGTAAAGTCCTTGGATCTATTTAATTTTTGGCATTTCCTGCACTTGAACTTCTTATGAACTCCTGAGCAATGAAGCAATTTCGTTATTTTGCTATGCAAGGTTTGATGCAGTTGTAGGATATTCAGATTCTGGATCATAATGTCCTTTGATAAATTCCAGTTCTGGAACTTTCAGTCCTGAGCAATAAAACCATTTGTTTATTTTTTTGATTATTTTTTTATGCAAGAAATAGTATATTCAGATTCAGGAACCCAAGGTCCTTGGATTGTTTCCAGTTCTGGAACTTAGTATGTGGATCCTAAGGTCTTTGGATCAATTCCAGTTATGGGACTTCTAGTGCTGGAACATCTTATGAACTCCTGAGCACTAAAGACATTTTATTATTTTGTGATGAAAGGTTTTGTGCGGTGATAATATGTTCAGATTCTGGATTGTATGGTTCTTGGACCAATTTCAGTTTTGGCAATTCCTGTATTTGAATTTCTTATGAACTTCTGAGTAATAAAGCCCTTTGTTTATTTTTTGATTATTTTGATATACATGATTTGGTACAGTGATAGTATGTTCAGATTCTGAATCATAAAGTTCGTGAATGGATTCCAGTTCTGAAGCTTCCAGCACCTGAACTTTTTATGAAATCTCAAAAAAAATAAACGCATTTAATTATTTTTTATATTTATTTATAATAATACAGAAACAAAGAATACTTGCTGTATATATACACATTTTTGAAAAGATCATAAAATATATAATAGTGTCCTACATAGTTCAATGCCAGGATAAAGTGGTGTCCATTGAAGTTCAATAACCATGGATCACTGTCTGGCTCTGGTATCTTTCAGTGCTCAAACTTCTTAAGAACCCTTGAGCAATAAACCACATGATTATATATATATAACCATCAGAAATCAGTCAACACTTAAACATTCCCAGTAATAATAATCAACAATCTCCAAATTGTTATATATATATATGTTCAATGTCTTCATGGGTTGCAGATATAAAAAATATATTTAGCAGGTTTTTCCATGCAAGTTTTTAATTTTAAAACTCCAACATTTTGATTTCACATAAATCGAAACGTTTACGTGGATGAACCCGCAAAATATGTTATATATATATGTATAACAGCCTTCATTGCTGTAATATAATTCCTAATTCTTATCTGTGGAAAAATAATTATCCACTCTTTTATATATAAACTAAATCAATCCTTCCCATTTTTTATGTTCAATTTTAAATTATTATGATTTATTATGAAGGTGTCAAATTTATTGCAGGCACAAGTATAACATCACCCCTACATGAACACTTCAATAATTATTCTTTTCATTTTTTAGGCTATAAATTGTCGTACTATTTCAAGCCCAGACCAATTAATAAGTGTTGACTCAGCATGGATTGCTTTTGGAGAGTTATTTACCCTATTCCAGGTGTCTTTATTTTTGTGATCTCAGTACACATGATGAAAGAAAGTTATAAATTAAGTTGTATTAAAATTAAATGTAATATTAGTTATAATAATAAATTGATAAGACACACACACACATACATATATATATTATTGATATGTATTCTTCACTCATGTGTTCACTAAAGCAATAAACTGCCATATTTATAAAATAATATAAATATGCAATATCTGCCTGTCATAGCTATTAAACATCCTCTAGGCAATATTCTTTTTTTTCTATAATCTTTTCCTTTTATAGAAACATAATAGTGGTCTTGTTATCAAGAAATTAAGACATCTTTGATTGGTTTGATTTTAAATTAATATCAACCTTTAATATGTTCTAAAATGTTGTAAGACTTGTAGCATTATACTCAGAAAATATTTTATTATGCAAAATACTGGAAATCAAATTCCAAAGAATAAAAAGGAAAGAATAAAATGTATATACTTTTAATATGAACTGGAGAAAATTTTTTAATGTATTGTAATTATATATGGCATTCCAAGATGGAAAAACAGCTATTGACATATTGTAAAATTTATTTACAAATTTAACTCTTTTTTTTAAAAAATAGAGCATTGTACAGTGAAGAGAAAGACAAATGGATGTTCAAACTATTGTAGAATTTTTTAATTTTAAGGGGTTTTTTCATTTGTTTGTTTACATTTTCTTGATTTTTTTTAATTATTATATGTCTAAGTGTTGACTGGGAAGTTAACCTTGGCCAGCTGCTTGGAAGGCAACTATGCTAACCATTAGGCCACCAATGCTTGACTACATTTTTTTGTTTGTTTGCATTTTTCTTTGTATAATATATAATCGAAGTCATTTAGTTAGGTATAGCATAGTTTGCACATCCATTATTAACTAACTATTAATTATTTTGAATATGAGTGATATAAAAATTATTAAAGAAACAAACTTTTTATATTTTATTTCTAGGTGGTGACATCGACAAAAGGGATGGAAGTGGAACTAAAAGTATTTATGGTTATTACTTTCCTGATGAAAACTTTATTTTAAATCACGTTGGATCTGGTTGGCTTAGTATGGCTAATTCTGGTAAGAAATAATACCACTGATTTAAAAGGTCTAAATGAAGTTAACAGTTTATTTATTAATTTCTGTAGGTCAAAAATACATTTCTTTGACATAATTTTAGTATGCATAATGTGATCGGTTTTCTCACAAACTGCCTGCAGTGCCATCTGTGAATCAGTGCCTCTATTACATAGTGACATAGTTTAGCTGTTTATTGTAAAAACATAAGGCACTAACATGTCTTGATCATGGGTTGTCACATAAAATGTGACTGTTTTATATCTCAACCCATGCTAAACAGTGCATTAACATTTAATTTTATAAATAAAATCTTTTATTTTCTTTACTCTTATGCCATCTAGTGTAAGCTTTAATAATTAATAGGTGACAGATGGAACTGTTGAATAAATCCTTATCCTATATTGGTCTATTTGCAGACTAATTTTTAAATTATAGTTTCATCAGTAACAAACTTATTAGCCTTTTTTGAATATCGCATTTAAACCTTTGGATTAAGATTTTCTTAATTAAGCATTTCTATCTGGCATATATTGATTATTAAAACCTACTCTAAATGATGTGAAATTGTTAAGAATAGAAGATTATGCTAATCATTAATAAGATAGAAATAGTGTTACTATGATGATTAGTTGACCATATAATATCTTAATGCTAACAGCTTTATTGTTTGGGAATTCATAAGAAGTTTGAATGCCAAAACTGTGAGCATCAAGTCGGATCCTCTACCAACTATGCTGAGCTGTGCAGGGTATCTTAATGATATAGTAACATTAAATTTTGTTTTAAATTGGGCAAAATTGCTACTAAGACGTTTGAAATGATTCAAACTGTGTATGGCTGAATGTTTTCAATGGTTTGCAAGATTTCATGATGACAGGAAAAGCATTATAGAATGATCTATGAAAGTATGAAACATATTTCAGAACCCATGCTAATGCCTTAAAATTTTTATGATGAATAGCTTAACTATATCGCTACATAATACAGGTATTGATTCGCAGATGTCTCTATACATGATCACAAAGAAAACATACTGTTTATTGAATGGGACAATACACTATATAAACATCTTACAGTGTAAATTGCAAATTTATATTACTTTACTTTTCTCCCCTCTTCACTCCTATAAAAGTGAAACTATGTTTCTTGTTAAAGGATTTTTAAAAAATATTTAAAAAAATACTTATACATTCACATATATGAAATGTTCAAATTATTCTCCTAAACGTTAATATTTTTCAGCAGTGCCCTCTATGAATAAAGTCTAAACTTCAAACAGCATGACTCAAAAGAATATCCTTTTGAGTTATGCTGTTTCAAATTCAGGCTATATTTATTCATAGAGGGCACTGCTGAAAAAACATCATATTTTAAAAGGTGATTTGAACATTTTGTATTTGAATTTTCAGCTAGAGATAAACACTGGGATATATTCAAATATATGAACCCAGTGTGCCTCTGTAAAAGGGTTACTTATTTTTTCTCCATACTGTCTACTTATACCATCTCTGAATCGCTGCATATATTTTATAGTATGAACACAGTCCCAGTAAAAGGGTGACTTGTTTCCTCTCCACACTGTTCGCTACACCATCTCTGAATCATTGCATATATTTTATAGCAATATAGCGAAACTGGGTCATGGGTTAGGACATGAAATGTGAAAGTGTGTTCGTACCGTTATAATGGAATGACACATTAACATTAAATTTTGTTTAAATTTGATAAAACTGATGCTAAAATATTTGGAAATAATTCAACCTGTATGAAAGTAATGGCCTCGAATCATAAGAGTCATTTTTAAATGGTTTGCAAGATTTTGAAGTGGGAAGAGGGGAGCATTGAAGATAATTTGGAAGTGTGAAGCATACTCGTACTTCCTGTCATTCAGACATTAGTGCTTTAAAATTTTTGTGGTGTCGTCTATGTCACTACATAATATGCATTGATTCAGTGATTCTGCTGCTGGCAGCCTGGAGAGAGAACCAATTACCTTTTCCTAGGGCACTCTAAATCTTCCAACATCAAAATATTATTATACACGGATTACCTCGCTGTAATCATCATGCTTAAACAACTGAATGGAATATTGGCAGTCCAACGATTACTGATCTGTTGGTTTCTTTAAGCATGAAGGTTGTGATGTCATAATTCATATATTGTTAAGTAGTGAAAGATCTTGTGGCATAGAGTGTAGTGCATTCATCCTATAAAATTTGGGGAAATTTTTCGGATTCCAAAGACAACCTTAATATTTTTCATTCATGTATTGCCCCATCTGATTATCAGTTGGTAAATGGTTATCTAGTTACTTTTATCTGTAGAGCAAAGCAATTAATACAAACTTTAAACAAATTTTTATCAGTCAGTAATTGATTAGCAAGTTAAATGCTGCCTTTTGCTGTTTCTGTTTTTAAGGAACACCCAAAAACTATTTTACCGATATTTAAGTTGGTTGCTGTTATGTACGATTTATTATTAATAGAAATTTTTGCCTTTGCAAAGTTCATGGATGAAAATAGGGTAGATATATCTTTTTGTAAATTTTTTTTTATTACAAATAAATATTAATTTTGTTCTGATAGTTATAGTAAACAACTACACATAACGAGTATGATTATTCTAACTCCTAAAAGGAAAGCAGAAAATACCCTCTAGAAATGAGTTTTGTGGTGAGTATATAAACCAAACTGTAAACTACAAATGTGTCCACTTATAGAACATGCTGGTCCATTTTCCCATTTACTTAAATTTTATAACATTGTCGTTTAATTTCTTTGACGTTTAATTTTGTTTAATTTCTTTGATGTATTCTATTTTTTGCAATAATTTCCCAGTGGAAACAATTGTCATCGCACATCTTTAGAATGTCTTTGAGACAATCCTTATGATGCAGACAGTGTCTACCTTTACCACAAAAACTATGTTCAAAGTTACCATAAAATAGTTTTTAGGAAATCTTGAATTATTCATTTGAATTTTATTACATTTATATACTTTTAATTGTTCCCTTTTTTTGAGAGATAGCTATTTCAAATATCTAAGATATATTGTAAAATTATTATAATAATTTAAGACACACAAATACATTTATGAAAGTTATTTCATATCATTGATAAAAATTTAATATTTCATAATATATATAAAAAAAATCGATATGTATATATTTTTTTTCTTTTCATATGTCTAAGCATCAGCCGGGAATTGAATCCAGGACAACTGCTTGTAAAATATTTTTTCACTAAATCACAATTCAATAACATTTTTTTTACTATATATAAACTATAATAGCATATAATTGCTAATTAAATACTGAATTTGTAATCTTAATATGAAATTCACATTTAACTCATATTTATTATTTTGATTGGCATTTTGTTTTACTTTTTGTATTGATGCTGGAAGAAATTAAATCTACAGTTGTCATGCTTTTCAGTGTTGTTATTATTATTTTCCTATTCTTCTATTATTCATTCTTAACTTTGAATCAAACCATGACCAAAAATGTATTCTGAGAAATGTCATATTTATAAAATAAAATAAAAAAAATTTAAACTGTGCTTTTCAGAAGTAATGGAAAAGAATATATTTTAAATATTACCCAATTCACCACTTCCTTTATTTTCCTGTAATATCTTATATAAATACAATTTATCCATTCTACTTTGAACACTTTTTAGCAAAAACCTTTTATTGTACATATATGCATATACTATCTTCTGTTTCAACTGTCCTGCAGTCTTCTTCAGAGCTATGATATAATGAACAAAATAAAATACAAAAATGTAAACAATAAAACTAATATAATAAAAAAAAAATTAAATTAATAATTGTATTTTTATATTAGACTATTTCCATCATCTAATATGTGTGTTGAATGACTTTAGAAAAGTTTAGTTTTATTTTAAATATTACAAATGCATTCAACTGTTAGTAATATCACAGCAAACAGGTTAGTATATGCACCAACTGATTAGTATATGCACCAACTGTTAGTAATATCACAGCAATCAACTGTTAGTAATATCACATCAAACAGATTAGTATATGCACAACATTTTGAGAGGTATTTTTCTCTCTCTTCTTCAGGTGTTGCTGGCCTGACCAGGGACAGTACTAGCATGGGATTAGAACCTGGTTCTTTAGATTCTTGATTATTGAATTTTAAGGTAACACTCTAACTAACTGAGCCATGTATATATACAGTCAGGAATACACATGTGTAATTTATATTTCTTTTATACTTATATTGCATATTTTATTTTATATTAACTGGATTATTTTATTTGGGTTTGATTACATTTATTTCAGTTTTATTATGTTTTGTTATATTTTATGTTGCTTTTTAGGTTTTTTTTTATTGTTTTATTAATTTTATTGTTTACACTTTTTATGGTATTATTTATATAGTTATGTATTTTATTTTGTTCATTATATCATAGCTCTGAAGAAGACTGTAAGACAGTCGAAACATAATATTGTATATGCATATATGTACAATAAAAGGTTTTTTCCTAAAAAGTGTTCAAAGTAGATGGGATAAATTGCATTTATATTTTAAGTAAATAACAATAATTTAGTTATAACTTTTTCAAATTTTATTTTATTTATTAATTATATAAAATATGATGATTATACTACAGTATTACAATATCAGATAACTGAAATAAATAAAACAAAATCTGATTGGCTAAAAATTTGTTATAATATTATACTTTGTTATTAACATTATTTAATAAAAACTTTATTTGGACTCTTCTAAATACATTCAACTGCTAGTAGTAAGACCCTGTATTTATGAATCTAAAAATCATTGATTCAATCTTCATGCTAGCCATCAATGTCAGTCTAACATTTGATGAAGAAAGGATTATAACATAACTCACAATGTTAATCTGAATGCTAATAATAACATTTAAGTATACTTAGAAAAATATAAATATAGTTTGAATTTTTTCTAATAACTTTAACTAGTCAAATAGATGATGGAAATAGTCTAATGTAATTACAAAAAACAAAACATTTATTTTAAACAAACTAAACCATTAATTAAGATATTGTATAATATCAAGTGATAAATTCTTTGATTTTTTTTTTTAATTGTAAAAAAGAAACAATGTTAATATCATCAAATGAAGTGTATTAGATTTTTTAAAAATTAAAATTATACTGCAGACACTCCTCTCATGCAATTTCAAATTATGTCATCTCGGACATTTTCTTAAAGAAATATATAAATATTAACCATCCATGCCTACAGCTAACTTGTCATCATATGTAAATCACATGTCATAGCCATCATGTTTAAATAAATCAATAGGATATAATTGGACAATTCAGGAATTAGGCAATAAATTTTTACATTTATTACCAAATTGTAGGCTTGGTTTGATTATATTCTATCGAATTATATATGTGTGGGTGTTGACACAGTATGTTCATGTGAAAAAAGATGATTAATGACCGGTTTTCTCTCCAATCCATCTGCAGTCTGTGGATTAATGGGTGTTAAATAGTGATGTAGTTTAGCACTTTCCCCGCAAAATTTTAATGCACTACCATGTGATATCAGAAAAATTAAAATGCAATCAGTTGATATTATTCCTAGGGTACCTATATAATATTTGGCAACTGTATTTTATGAATTATTCTCAGGGGTGACAAAATTTGTGAAGAACTCATCATTTTTTATGTTTTGCACATGGATTTTTCATTTCTGCTGTAAGAATATTCTTCATGTGTACTCATAACCTTCTAGTATTAGGTATTTTCATCTACTCCAGAGCCATCTTCTGTAAGTTTGAGTAATCAATGGACTGCATTTGATATATAAATGTGAAAGAGCGAAAAATTCTATGAATTGCCAAAAAAAATTTTTGAAAGGGTTCAGAATGAAAAATATTCTCATACAAGAAGTGAAAAATAGAATAATTATTATCAATGACATCACATGATCTCCCTTATGTGTATTCATATCTTTTTAGGAACATTATTTTCATCTACTTCAGAGCCATCTTCTGTAATATTGAATAATCATTGGACTGTAGTTGGTGTAATACTATAAAATCCCATTTATAGATTATTCAAATTCTGGCTTTTACTTTTGTCAGCGAAAACTAGGATTCAAATCCAAAATTAATGCACGTATGCAAAAGATAGAAGAGGCTTACAGTTGTTATAGATCTGAGATCTTGATAATATATGGAAACTGACCTAGTAATAGATCTATATAATTAGGCAAGTGAATTAGACTGACTTTGAATCCTTAGGATTTTTTTAAATTAGAAGTTATTAAATTGAATAAGTATAAAGTAGTAACAGATGGTTTTTAGATGATTTTTTTAAATTAGAAGTTATTAAATTGAATAGTATAAAGTAGTAACAGATGGTTTTTAGATGATTATGAATATTAGTTGGAAGTCTTCCATTTCTAATGTTTATTGATGAAACTAAAAGCTATAAACTGCTTAGTTTAGGAAGGGGGATTTTATATTATGGCCCATCTAATGTCTACTATTTTCTTTGAGCTAGATTGCACTAGAGTAGGAGATTTTAGATTAGATAGGCATATAGGAGATAGTTTATTTGTAGTTACACAACTTATGGATATGAGTAGGAATGCAGGTAAACAGTTATATATGAGTTTTATAGATATAGAGAAGGCATATGATAGAGTAAATAGAAATAGATTATGGATAAGTTTAGCAAATTTGGGAATGGATGAAGCTTTAATAGATATTATTAAGAAATTATATGAAAATAATTATTATATATATCAATTAGAGAATATAGAATCAATTAAAGTTAAAAATGGTGTGGGATTAAGGCAAGGATGCCCTATGTCACCTATTTTGTTTGTGTTGTATTTGAGTGAAATGGAAAGAGCAATAGAAAGATTAGGAAGAGGGATAGAGATACCGTTAATAGGTAGTAAGAGAGTATATATTTTGTCAGGTCTTTTTTTTGTGGATGATATATTTTTGTGTGCAGAAAAAAGAGAAGATATGGAAGTTATGTTGAGGACGTGTGCAAGGGTGGGTAAAGAGATGGGGATTAAATTTAGTGAAGAAAAATCAAATATAATGATGGTTAATACTGAGGAAAGAGAAGATGTAGAATTTTTATTGGGAGATATTAAGTTAAGTGTGGTGAATAGATATAGTTATTTGGGAATTATTTTAAGTAATCAGAAAAATTATTTGGATGAATGGGAGAAAAAATTGATAAATGAAGCAAAGAAAAGAAAGGGATTGATAAAGAAATTAACAGTATTTTCATATAATAAATATGATGTAGCTAGAATTATATGGAAAGGAGTTGCAGTAGCAGGGTTAACATATGGTAATGATGCATTATATGTTAGTAAAAAGATATTAGATTATTTAGAAAAAGCTCAAAAGGAAGTAAGAAGACGTGCATTGGATGCAGAAGTATGGACAGCAAGGGAGGCAATTCAAGGAGAAATGGGATGGTCAAGATATGAGAGATGCAAAAAGTAAAAAGAAAATGTTTGGTAGATTGCAGTTTATGGATAATAAAAGAATAGCTAAAATAGTATTTAATTGGGTTATGAGTAAAGGGCGGGTAACAAGATGGGTGAGAAAAGTAATGTGGTATGCAAAAGATTTGGATAAAGAATTTATATCAGTATATTTGTACAAAAGATGGGATGATTGTGTTAAGAGAATTATTGAGTGGTATAGTAGTAAGGAATGGGATAAAAGAATAAATTTTTTAATAAAGGCTAGGGAGTTAGAAAGATGGAGAAATTGTATGGAGATTAAAAAGAGTTTAAATGTATATAGAAATAAACAGAATATTAGGTGTGAGTTAATATATGATAATAGTATGGAAAGTAGTTTATTGTTTAAGGCTTGAACGGGATCTTTAGCTACAAAAGAATATACATGTAAATGGAAATATATGGGTGATTTATTTTGTAAATTATGGAGGAAGGAATTGAAAATATTAGGCATTTGTTAATTGAGTGTAAATGTTTGAAAACAGAAAAATAAATTTGAAAAGAGTGATTATACAGAAAGTGAATTATTGGTTTTTATGCTGGGTTTGGGAAAATATAAGGGGGATTTAGATATAAAGGTTATAGAGTTGACAAAGATTATGTTGTGGAAATGGGATAGAGCAGATTATGGGTAAATTTAGAGAGGGGAATGTAAAATAAAGTGGCTAACAGGTTTATCTGGGCATAATTGCTGAGATATTCTTGACTTCGTTTAAGGAGAAGCCATAATACATCACATCACATCACAGCTTTTATTATTATAATAGAAAATTTAAATATCTTGAGCACTTTATAAAATAAAATAATATATGAAATATTCTATTGAAATAAATTAATAATAATAATGATGATGTCATCATATCGATTCCACTGTTGGCACTTCCAATGCTCCATCATCTTGTGAACACTCTAACAATAGATCCATTTGATTACTTTAATTATAATGATGATGATGATAATAATAATGAGAAAACAGAAGACAAAGAATAACTTAGTTTTAAAATATTGAGAAGTGAGCTCTACTCAGAGAAATGAAGACTATGCAAGAAGAAGCAAGAGATAGATAGAAAGATGTACAATAGGTTAGAATAATTTATTATGCAGTTATTATTTAATAAAAGTAAAAAAACTTGGAAAGAGTCAACTTCAATTTCCATGCATGAAACATGTTGTTTAATGTTTTTTTTTCATGTAATATGTCACTTGATAAATTCTTCTACAAGTCAGCTAATGGAGAATCCCTGAGATGTAGCTTACTGCAGAGTAATTTGCATGATAATGAAGCAGCATGTTTTATGCATGATGAAATATTTGTTTTCAAGATGCACTAATCTAGTAATTAATTACATATATTAATAATAATGTAAATAAATTCAAAATTGTTTTTAATTTTAGCATCATTTTAAATCATTACAAGGTGAAAATTATAAGTATCTTTTTCATTTGAGACTTATTTTATAATGGAAATAACAATATTCATAGCATATTCTACTTAATTCAGTTTAGTATCCAAAAGAATTTGACAATGTCTAAAATATTTCATTTGACCATCATGTTTTTAAACCATCATAAGATGAAAGCTATGGGTTTCTTCTCATTTGAGACTTATTTTAAATTACCAATGATTTATATTCATTATGTATTCCACCTAATTCAGCTTAGAATTCAGAATAATATTGTGTTAAAATCTTTTATTTCAGCATTATGTTTTAACTGTATGAGTAACCCCCTTATTTAAGACTTATTTCATAATGCCAGCAGCTATATTCCTCAATAAGCCAATCAATCAATCAATGGTATCTGTCCAATGGACCGATCCAGAAAGTAATCACATCACAAATTCAATAATTTCTTCACTCCATTTTCTACATTGCCCGACTCTTTAATTCCATGTATCTCTTCCCATTGCTTATAGATCCAACAAAGTCAATCTTTTCCATGTCCAATCCAGTGTTTTTTTATGACTAATTTTCTCAGTTAATTTTTGTTTACTCTTTTCAAAATTTTATTTGTCATTTCATTCATCCAATTATTATTTTTCCATCTTTCTCCATGATTACATCTCAAAGGCTTCTAATCTGTTCTTATTTTTTTTTACTCACTGCCCATGTTTCACAACCATATAATAGTATACTTGACACATAGCATTTAATTAATTTTTGTCTTAATTCTCTCCTGAAAGATCCACAAAATATTTTTTTTTAATAAATGCCTCTTTTGCCAATGCTATTCTTTCTTTAACTTTATTTTCACTTCTTTCATCCGCCCTCAACCAAGTAGCCAAATATCTAAATCCATTTACCTAAGAGATAATAATAATAATGGTAAAAGGTCTATATGGTAGCTGCGTATGCCTCTATATTGAGAATTTTTTTCAAACTCAGGCTTTATGATGTGAAGAAATTATGATAATTTGATTATCACCACCCACATTTTATGTTGCTTTTTACCAATATGACACATCACTTTGAATCTCTGCATGATTGTCTTTTGAGAAGTATAACTTTTTTTCGGTTTCAAAACCTTTTTTAATTCCCCTTTAAAAATCAGAGTGAAATGCAATGAAATTAACTCATTGCCTTAAATGATTACTCCATTGAAGGCAAAGGAATCTGAAATAAAAATGAAAATAGGAATTAAAACTGCTTAGTCTCTTATTGTTTTCTATAATCATGCTAATTCAATTGACTAGAAACATAATGTTTCAACTTCTTTAGTATCATCTAATATTAAAATTGGCAGATTAAAAAAAAATTGACCCATGTCTGCTATAAGCTAGTTGATAATAAGATGTAATCAAATATTTAGCCATGATGAAACTGGACAACAAAAAGCACCAGTATGCAAATTATGTTACAGATAGAAGGGGACTAGTTCTCTTTTCAAGTTGCTTGCACCACCATATTTGAATCAACATGTATTTTTGTTATTCACTATGGAAATTTTAAGGTGCCATCATGTCTGGATCACAAGTTATGGTATGAAATGTGGACAGCATGTTTCATATCTTTGTCAATCTTTTTCACTGCTTTCCCTATCATCATGAAATTTTGCAAAGTACTTGAAAATGTTCTTATAACTGTCTTCACTGTTATACACAGTTTGAATCATTTTAAATGTTTTAGTAGAGTTTTTCTCTCATTTATAACAAAATTTAATGTTAACACTTTGTTCCATCATGGGTTAAGATATGAAGCACACTTTCACATTCCATATTCATAACTCATGATCCGCTATTGTTAACTTCTTGAAACTTTGGTGGTGAATAATTAAACTATATCACTATGTGACCCATTCATTGATTCAGATATGGCACTGCATTGCAAGCAGTTTTAAAAGAACCAAACACCTTTTAACTGTGATACACTGGGTGTGTCATTTTTTATAATTGACTCCAAAATATATCATTTTTGAATCTATTATGTAAAACACCTTTGATACCATTAGATAAGTATAAAGTCTTGTTTCCATATAACTATAGATGCAAGGGACTTTAGGTATTCCTGTGTCCAACATTTCCAGTTCCTATCCTAGCAATTTGCCCCATGTATACATATGGTGACCCTTCCAGCTGTATGGTGGCAATTTGTCTCACATCATGTTTAGCATCTAGTAGCTTCTGGTTTGGTCATGAACATGCCTCATTGCTTTTGCAATGAATTATGGGACAGCTACTGTAATTTTCATTGTTGCCTGACTGTACTTGCAAATGGATTGCCATCTTACAGTCAGAACCCCTCCTTTAACGGTAACAATCTAATTCACCGAGTATGCCTA
This sequence comes from Epiperipatus broadwayi, assembly GCA_028023455.1. Taxonomy (NCBI): domain Eukaryota; kingdom Metazoa; phylum Onychophora; class Udeonychophora; order Euonychophora; family Peripatidae; genus Epiperipatus; species Epiperipatus broadwayi. The sequence continues at coordinate 6,193,522 of JAQFVV010000057.1, read as the reverse complement.
GCTGTTAGCCTGTTTCTGCATTTGATTATATTTTATCATAAACATAAACTCATCTATCTGCTAAATACGATTAAGATAAGAGTGTAAACTGAACAAGTCCATTACTTGAAGGTAAGTTGAGTCGTAACAGAAGCACAAATTGTTATTTGATAATCTTTAGAAATATTCTTATTAAAATTAAGAAAATCTGACTTTGATAACAATACTGTGAAAACGTTTCACTCCTCTTTATTTATCATTATAACAAAAATCAAAAATTTATAAAAAGTCTATAATTATAAATAAAAGTGGGAAAGAAGTTTATTATTTACTTTTTTAATCGGACTTTAAATGAAGTTTGTACTGATAATAAAATTGTAAATTTTTTTAAAAAGCTTTTTGGAAGAGCGATAAATACTTCAGCAGGACAATTTAATTATATTAAAACGAAAACACTTCTGAATATTATTTATGTAGCGAGTAAAAGATTCTGTTATATCACAAAGGATTTATGCATTTGAAAAGGAGCACTTAGGTCAAATTAATGGACTGTCACCTTCTATTAAGTTAAGAATCTTTTTGTCTAAGATGGAAAATGATTTTTTCCTAAAAGGATTGTGAAATTTAAATATTTTCAGCATTTATGAAGCCTAAAAAAAGTACTTATAGTCATTGATATTTGAAGTTCTCAACTGCTATTTATAATTGATAAGTTTTTACACGTGTGTGCGTGTATAAATATACAGTAACACTGTTTTACTAGCATACATTTTTCTTTCACTACTATGCCACCTACTGGAAGTTTTAGTAACTAATAGATGCATAGAGGTGATGAAAGAAAAATGTATGTTGCTAAAACAGCAATATGTAAAGTGGAGTCATGTGATAGTCGTGTGATATTTTATTTGTTAAATATAATACTGCTTAATGCTATGTTAGTAATTATAATCAAAGTAGAATAAAGATACCGCAATAAAAATTACACAAATTTTTAGCAATTGTAGTTTATCTATTAAACAAATAGCCCTTCTCATGTTAACAATAACATAGACTTTAGTACATTATATATGACTACCCACAATTCAGAACAAATGCCAGTCACTCACTAATAAAAGAGGTTTTCATAAGATTGCGGAGATCAAGTTTAAAATTATTAATGAAGTCAAAAGAAGAGTGAAAATGACTTTTTTGATGAACACTTTGAATGTAAGGTCATTATTTTTTCAAAAGCTTTTTGTAAGCTTCAGTAAGTAATGATAGGTGGCAGTGCTTAATAAATCCTTATCCTGCATTCCTGTTCAATGATTCAAAACTCCTGATGAAAGCTATAAGTTTGAAACTAGTGTGAGGATTTGGGGGTTGGACAGCACAGGGTACGGATTTATTAAGCAATGTCATCTGGCATCTAACATTACTTATTAAAGCTTACAGTAAGTAACATAGAGAAAGATGCTAAAAGAGCAATGTGTAATTTGGAATCTCATAATAGATCATGAGATTTTTTATTACTTTAATCAGTGCATGTGTTAGATGTAGACATAATTTATCTATTCACTATTAAAAAAAAATTAAGGTGTTAGCATGACTGGTAACAAATTAGAACATGAAATATGGTAGTGTGTTGTGTACCTTAATGCATAATGGAGTAATGCACAAACTTTAAATTTTATTTTAAATTGGGAAAAATTGCTGGCCGTGACTCCAGGAGAGACGAGAATGTTTTATGTTCATGCTCATAATCCTGATGCTAGCACCCTAAACTTTTAGTGGTGAATTTTCAAACTATACTGTTATTTAATTCGTGCAATTAATTGAAATATGATATAGCAGGTACTTTGGAGAGAGTACCAGTCATCTCTTTATTGATATCCCATTATAAACGATTTGAATTGTAGTTGGAATGTTTTTATAAATTTATGTAACAGAAAGAAAATTTAATGAAATTATTAATAGTATTTATATTCATCCTCTAAAAATAAAAACAATTGATATATTGTATGGTTGTCTAGTATTTGAAAGAGTACTCTTGATAATTCTTAAACTGGGTTAGTTCTCTATTTATTTCCATCTTGTGATATGATGTTTGAAATGAATAATATCTCAAAGATTTATCTTATTTCTTCATCTCTGTTAATATATTAATCCAAATAATATTTAAAAGTCCAAAAAAGTAAATAATTTTTTTTTAAAGTGTTATTTTAATCAGAAGTGAATTACACCCTATACACATGCTCTATAATATTGTTTTAATACCGCAACAATGTTATGTTGTATATGTAGAATACTCTCAAACCAAAGCACAAGATACACAATTTGAAAAGATAAGAGTCGCTATTTTATCTTTATTATTACAATTGCAAAGATTGACAAATACAATGGAAAACACTTTCAGTAATAATAAAGGGAGCATATAATTAAATTGTGTTTGTGTTGCTTTAATTAATATAAAATATTTTCATAGCACATTATAATTGAAGAATATTATCAATTCTAACAATGTTGAAGATAGTTCATTTTAATATTGTATTTCAATGAGTCTCAAAACTCGACAAACACATACTGGTGAACATTAATACCAAAATTAAGTAGTCATATCCACATCAGAAAATAGGAACTTAATAGACATACTTAATACAAAAGTATCGTAAAGTTTTTTATATACTTGTTTCCTGATTAAAAGTAGAATAACATTCATCATCAATGATTTTGCCATTGCTTGCCACCATCTTTATTTTTTTGTAGCGATTTAAATATACCTCTATATTAAGATATAAATCTGGATTGTAAATTCCGTTTTCACTGGTTCTTGATTTGTTTATTGACCCCAGTGAATGTTGAGTAGGAATACCATTTTTGAATTTAATAAGATAGCAGAAATATATGTATGAAATAAATATCTATCCAATGCATACATCAAGATCAGTGGATAGTGGTAGTGAGATTGAAAGTCTAAGTTTAAATAACTTCTAATTTCATTTAAGTTCAGTATAAATAGTATACTTGTATCTAAATATTACATATTCAGCCTGTATTCTGCTCATCTCTCTTCTGTGTATTTAAATGGACATATTAATATTCTATATGTGAGGGGTTAGAGTGATTTAAAGTCAACATGGGCATTACAATAATATTGGCATCAAGAAGAAATTTGAGCATTCCATCATCAAATTTTCAATGATATGGATGGCTGAAGAGTTGGAGGGTGGAGAAGATTGAAGCCCTTGTCCATTAAAGTATGATGATCTGGTCCAAGTGATGTGTGCTGGTTCAGTATGTGGGCATGTGTATCAGTTGTATAAAATGGAGTGAATAGCTGTAGGGAGCTTGAACATCTGAGTTCAAATCACTTCTAATTACATTTTCAATATAGACAGTATACTTGTATTTAAGTATCATTGGAAAAAAGCATATTAAATTTAGTGGACATTCCTGTTTATTAAATTTCTTAAAACCAGGACTTTAATACTATGTGAGACTAATGAATTTGAAGCCTTTTAAATATACATATTTGCCAAACAATATCTGTTTGAAAAAAAAAAACATTTTCTTGATTTTGTTGAAAATAGATATTCAGACTTAATTTTTTAGAGTATTTGTTAAAGAAAATTATTGTTCTTATGTGATATATATTTTTAAAAATAAAACAGAAAGTAAAACATTATATTTTATGCATTTTAAACTAAAAAGATTTGAATATTTGCATTTTTTTGTTGATAACATAAGCAGGACAATATTTTTGGAAAAATGGAAAAAATAGACAATTTATATTATAATTATAAATTTATTAAATGCACATTGATTACGTAAGTAATATTTACTGAGGCTATAACCTCGATAATATGCATATTATCGAGGTTATAACCTCAGTAAATTTATATTATAATTTTATGAAATTATTAATAAATACTAAATATAATTAAAGTCAAAAAGCATATTTATTTGTTTGAGCAAAATTACATTAAAAAATGCAATAATGAGATTTGCTAACATGACAATCATGAAAAAAAATGAATATATGCTAAAATCAAATTAGCAAATTGTCTATATAAAATATATTTTTATCAGAGGCTTTATCTGTTAATGTAAAATTTAACTGAAATTTTAATTTTTTTTTAAATGAATACATAAATTATAAAACATATTAACAAAGATAAATGTTGCCAAAATGGATTCTTTATAAATATAATTTTAATAATTTCTTGATTTGTGCAGGATCTTAGATCTTAACCAGTTAATTGTCATCTTCGTCTATAGTCGAACACAGCTTTAACTCACTCTAAAACCGGCAATTTTTACATTATCATAGCGAATTTACACTCATTTTAAAGCTTAAAAAGTATTGTAAGATGCTGCCCTCGCTAGAATTATTTTACAAGTAAAAAATCAATATTTAAATTTGAAGCTACAATAATGGGAGAAGGCAGACTTTCCTATATGCTGATTGGTTGGTTCTCATTTTAAACAAAAGGGAGCACTTGTTAATAATTTTCACCGTTGCAAGTTCTTTGTTTTGATTTGAATACAAAAATGAATGTTTTAGAGTATTTTTTCAATATATTATAAATTATTTTGATAAAATATGCAGAAAATATAATTTTAGAAAAGTAGTTAAGATTTTACTAAAACTTCTTTACTTTTACATAAACATAAATTGAAAAAGAAATCAATGACATATTCTTCTTAGGTTCACCATTATAGAATATTTTTATAATTATAAACAAATTTATTTTTGAAAAAACTTTCATTCACTTTCATAATCTGACAAATTATTAATTTGCTTTTTACAAATGAAACTAAAACTAAAAGACATATATTTTTACTGATGATTCTGTAATTGACCAATCAAAAGTTTAGACCAATAGGAAATTGTTATAAGCAACTAACAGTTAAAAGGTTAAAGGTTTCATCTCATAAATAAATTCATAATTTAGATTGGAAGCATATGGTATTATTAATAAAGAGATATAAAGTATTGGTTGATAAAATAAAAATCTAAATAATAATAAATATCAATATAATGTATGGCTTCAATATTAATTTGATTTTGATCATTACAAAAACCACGTTGTAAGATAACCAACAATGAATATAGGAATTAAGTTTATTTTTTATGTATTTTCAAGTTATTTAAAATAAATTTTGTTATTGCTATTTATAGATGAAACATAACTTGTCTGAAAAATTGTGAAATGTTTGAAACTTGTTATGGAAAGTTGTAAATTTTTCAATAATTTATAGCTTATATATATGTGTGTGTGTTGATTCTAAAATTCTTATGAATAAACAATGATTTCATACTATTATTTTGCGAAATTCCATGAAGTAAATGAAATAGCAAAATAACTGACATTTCAGTACAAAAACATGTACTTTCCTCAGAGCTTCTTTCACAAATTATAAGAATGTGTGTGGTGAGATTTAAAATCATTATGTTTTCTTTTATTATTTCTTCCTCATACTCAAATTCTATTGGTTGAGAAGTTTTAAAAACTATTTTATCCTCCAGCAGCTTTTTCCAAATATTGTTTATTTTCTTTAATTCCATTTCTCATTTATACCCTTACACCTTTTAAAAATCTCTATCGTTTACCTTAGTGGTCATATTGTTCAATTTTTACCAGAATATTTTTTATTAAAATTGATCTCATGATTAGTCAATTTTATGTGTGAATAAATGGATGATGAATTGGATTTTTATCTAACTGCTAAAATATATTCTTCATCAATAATAATTTATAGTGCTAAATATTTAGATGTATTGTTTTTTTAGATAAACGCATTGAAGTTGTTTATTTTAAATATAACTAAATAGACCTTCAGCATATTATTTATTACATAATATTATAATTTAAATCATCATTATTAAGATTAAAACTGAAAGTAATTTCATACATGCCAGATATATATGTCAATTAGGGGTAAAAATATTTAGCAATAAATTTCTGAATGATTAAATAAATTCATGCCTTCTAGCAAAAGCATTGTAGACAATCCTCCTCATATATGAAGGAAAACAAAGTTTAAGTGGTATATCATTAACTAAACAAAGTTTAAGTGGTATATCATTAATAATTTTTATTAATCATTCATTAGACTAGAATTTATCCAATGAATAATATTTCTGTAATATAATTTTTATTACACTACTGGTTTCCATCCACTTTTAGCACTTGTGGAGGGATGTAATCATAAACATATGACCAAATACATGTGAAAAGGATCTATTATCCTTAAGATGCATATATATATATATATATATATATATAGATAGATAGATAGAGAGAGAGAGAGAGAGCATATAACAACAGTTTGATATGTGTCAATTATGCAGTCTTCATAACTTTGATACAAATCACTTGATGAAAATATATTAATAATTTTTATTAGTCACTCATTAGACTAAGATATCCAGTAATGAATATTTCTGTAGTGTAATTGTCATTACACCACTCTCGTGCAAAGTAGTGAATGGTTGTTTCTATTTCTTTTAACAACTTGTGGAGGGATGTAATCACAAACATATGGTCAAAGATCTCTGATACTCAAGGTGCATGTTTTGTGCACTCATAAGATGGCCCAGACCATAATCTCTTACACATATCTTTATCATTGTTCATTATATATATATATATTAATAATTCAAAAAAATATATTTAACACAGTATTCAAAATTAAAAATCTTTTTGTTTTAGATTTTTAGTGTAAAAATTTTTAAAGGTCCTGTTGAAAGAAATAAATTTTTATTTTATTTTAATTCTGTTTTATTTTTATTTTTTTTATTTTTATTTAATTAAAAATAAAAAAATTTTAGTTCATATATATATATATATATATATATATATATATATATATAAGGCAAAACTCTCCATACAGTAGTGCCACTCTGTGCCAACCAGAGTAATCAATGGATGCCAGAAGGCTTGTGCATAAAATCATTATCTAATGCCTACTCATCCAATATCCCCAGACTAGTTTCTGGCTTGTGGTCTTTGTCAGTGAGGAGCTTTGGATCTGAGAGCATTGCACCTAGATCTTAGGATCTAATGCAACCCTCCAGCAACCACCTTTTATCTCTACTTATCTATAAAACTATGAGAATGAAATTGAAAACAATAATATTTTCAATTTAAGCTCAATAGCTTATATTGTCATGTGGGTCTGAACTCAGTTCAGCATCCATAAATTTTGGTGTCTTTGGCTCTTTAACAACCATAGCCACCACTATCCTATTAGACAGGATGTGATGCTTAATGGTTTATATATATATATTGAAGCACTCAAATCTGTTGCACACATTTGGCTTCACTTTCTGGTGATGTTTGAAACCTCCAAGCATGGGTTCAAACCCAATCATTTAATCATAAACCACTAGGGAGTGAAGGTATACCGATGCACGTGATTGTTTATGTCTTTGTAAACTTTATATTTGTCTAAAATTAATATACATATAAATTATATATTTCTATTACCATAGACAATCATGTGTATGTGTGTGTACAGATAAAACTTAATAATTAAGAGTGTTGTATTATGTATACTTTTATTCATATCTATTTTAATAGGGAGAAAGTTCGAGAGTTTACTGCAAATGTATTAAACAAAAGACTTACCATGTTCTAAATTCAGAAAGAATCTGTTTTTATTCTAATACAGGTTTATTTAAATTTCACATTACTTAACATTTATTCCGCAGGTCTATTTTCAGCCTAAAATAGATTAAGACCAGCTCTCTCGAACTTGATCTCGCTCATCCTTCAAAATTTGCTGTATCATTGTAACCGTTAACATACATCTGGGGATTACCCAAAGGCAGTCACAAATGAGTATAAATACCACCGCATTTCCTAACTAAAGGAGCCCTACATGTTATTTTCTAACGCTGTTGCTGGGGGAAGTTACATCACTCAGAAACGTAAAATGGTGAGTGAGTAGAATTTAGATTTGCTTCCCCGATCTTTCCAAGATCCAACCAATGCCAAAGTACTCGTAAGCCATTGTGTCCAAACTACTGCCAAAATGAACTGTATATTACATAAGGAACGGGCTGAAACTTCAATTTTGTCAAAATACTGCTAAATTAACTATATTTCGTAAAACATGGAACCAACACGTGTGCATATGGCCATGAAGTCATCTGAAAGAAAGGTAATTCCCTGCTGCAAAATGAACTCTAATGCTTTCATCTTAATAATCCTCAATCATAAAAAGTAAACTTCAACCTTCGATAATGTTAATTCCAATCACCTAATGTATGTCTTTTTAAATATCTCTAGTTTTGTAATCCTTATAATTTCAAAATGTAATTGCTTGTTTTTCCATCAGTAGTGCTAAACCAATTAATTGCTTAAACATGACCTTTTTTTTTTTTGATTTCTTTTTGCTTTTATATTTAAATTGTATTTTACTTTCTAAACTCGAATGCTAGGTTTTCACTCTTATTGTATTTTTATTTTAAATGTGGCAATTTTTTTTATTTAATATTATGCAAATCATGCCAATTTTAATATGCTAATAACTCAATCTGGCGAATCAATCTTATTTTATTTTTGCCATTCCACCATTAGGGAATATTTAACCGTAAATGTAAGTTTTCTTACTACACTATAAAATTCGCCCGATTGAGAAGTACTCCTAAACTATGTTTTATTAATTAATATTATGCCATACCATGCTATTTAAACTAAATTATTTACTATTATTTCACGCTATTGATCATTATTATAGAAGTTCCGTATTAAATAAATTAAATTCAGATCCTCATTTTAAGTGATGATTCATTATATAAGTAGCCCGTCACCTAACGATAATTTAAGTAGTTAATTTCTCGGGCGTGTTAATATGCGTTTAACGAAGGGATTCATAATTTTTATATTCTATTAGTAATGTGTCAGATAAGTTCTTTAAGTAAATTGTATGCCCCCTTTTTGGGATTGCTTGCACATAATTATTTCATTACACTAGGCTTAATTACTATTTTAGGCCAGATAAATCAGGGTTAAGACAAACCTGAAAGCCTTCGCAACATGTCCCGATGATGGTGTTCATAAATCAAAAGTTGCTTTATCATACTTTCTCTCGTTATTGGAATCCATAAAGCACATTTCTCGGTGGAGTGTGGAGGCCCCAATTCCCACAGATTGTGCTGGTTGTATAAGCGCTGCTATGGGTTAACATTCGACAAATCGGAACCATGGTATCTTGCCGACCACCTCCTCGGATGCTATCTGTCACAAGTGCAGATAAGCCTATATTCTTCATCCTCAAGTTGATGAAGCTTCTCATCCCCTCAAACATTATCATCTGGTCCGCATGCTATCGTTCATCCTTCCTCATATATTTTAGATGCCTGTAAGCCATGATGATATGATTTTCCTAAGCTATCCCAAGTTCTCATTATAATATAAATTTAATTTGCCTTATTATATATTATCCCTTATTAGCGCTGTCCACCCTTCGTTTGGTCACTATTAAGTATGTTAATAATTAACTATTAATAAAAACTATAAAGGTTGAGTCATGTGACAATGTCGAAATCGTTATGCTTTTCCTTATTCTTTTCGTAAATCATAAGTGGTGAATCATCTCATAATGTCCCAAAATAATTAATCTATTGTCAATGTAACTCGAATGAAATCCAGGTGTAATCCAAGCTCGCTAGATCATTTATTCTTTAAAATGTAATAGTTATAATAAAAGCCCACTTACAATTATTGAATTTTGTTATATTCTATGTAACTTGAAATCTTATAAATATTCATTCTAAAAGCCCGTGTATGGCTATTGCAGTCTGTCATAGTTTTAATGATTTAAAAATGTCATAGCGTGGATAATAGAAACCCGTTAAATTGTATTAGCATATTAAGCCGCATCGGTTCAAATAATTAATTTCTTACCATGTATGTTTAGTAATGCCTATCCATCAACCCTTAAGATATGTTATTAAGGTTAATATGGAAGGCCTAAGGGACCGTAAGTGAAACCTAGATCGAGTATTTTTTGTATAGTAAAGGTTCTAACTTATTGTAAATCTCTATATCCAGCTATTCACATATTAATTGATTCTTCTTATTAATATCATGCTAAATAAATTCATATTTAATAATCTATCTTTTGGAGATTTTATTGGTTCATGCGTGCACATCTGTTATTATGTTGCGTTATCATTTAGTTAAGCATTAGCTCTCTTGTGTCTCTGCTGACCCTCTGGGCCGGAGATAATTGAAAGGTAGACTGCTATCATCAGACATGTTGTTTGTAATGGGATAGACTTGGGAAGTGGGCAATAGGGCGGAGTTCATGAGTATCCCTGACCTGTGTATCTCATATATGATTGAACTCTAGGTATTTTTGCTTAAATGCTAATTCTTGTTAGATGAACATACAATTCTGACTGGTACAGTGTTATTTTTTTTTCCTCTGGGTTTGGACACCCATCTATGGGGCCTTTCAAAATTACCACACCCTGCAATACCCTACAGAGCATCTTATATTATGTATAATGTTTTTCCCCCTCTGTTTCAAATATTAATAAATAAATGTATGTAAAAAAAATTTTTTCGGGTTTGAACCCAAAATTGTACTGCCTTAATAATATGTACACACCACGCAATACTCTGGAGAGTATGCGAATTGTAGATATACAACAAATTTTTTTTAGTGCTTTTGAAATAGTGAGATCATGTTTCTTAGAGTAACCGTAAATAGGTGAAGACCTTTATAAACTGAATTATATGTTGTCAAGTAGCCAGATGTAGTTGGTAATGCTTTAATGACTCATGTATTTAGAGTATCCGTAAATAGGTGAAGACCCTTATAAACTGAATTATATGTTGTCAAGTAGCCAGATGTAGTTGGTAATGCTTTAATGACTCATGTATTTAGAGTAACCATAAATAGGTGAAGACCCTTATAAACTGTATCTTGTGTAGTGTCAAGCAGCCTGGTGTAGTTGGCAAAATGCTTCAATGGCCTCCATGCCCTCATGTCGATAAAGAATCCAAAGAGTCCAAGAAACATAGAGTATCATATAGTCTTGTGTAAGTCGGTGGTGTAACATTCTCTAGTTTTAAAGAATTATGAAATATGTAGAAGATACTTTTTTTTCCGAACCTAAAAGACGCACGATAAGAGATGTGATTTCAAAATTCATTTTGTATTGATAATATCAATCGGATAAACAATAACGTATATTATTACTAAATTTTGCTAAGTGTTTTGCTTTAAACTTATTAATGTTTCATTTTTTTTAATTGAGCAGTCAAACTTATAGATGTGCATGCAAACCAAAGATAGTTATGAGTGATAAGCCTACTGTGTTGACATGGCGCCCGTGTATTATACACACTATAAATTTTGTCAACCGGTAAACACTCACGAAAATGATAATCAAGTATGTGAATGAGCAAAAAGAAGGTCATTGTATCACATTTTTTTATATATCTTGTACGAACGGGAAATTAAAAGATTTTTTTTAAAGTACATTTCAGGTGCGAGAAAGCCAGCGGACTATATGACAAGGGAATGTCACGGTAAAAAAATTTTTTTTTATCTTTAATATGTTATTTCATTGATTGATATGTATTAGTTTTGACAAAGATAGTTGAATGTAAATATTTTGGCAGTGATAGGGGACAGTATAGGAGTAGATGGCAGAAACAGAATAGTTAAGAGGGAGTTGAGTTTTGGCATAGGTGATGGTTGAGGAAGGAAAGGGGGAGTGAATTTACTTATTGCAAGTAATAAAAATAGAATCAAATGGAAAAATTAATCAACATGAGGGAAAGCAGTGAATCTGGGAACGAAAATGATAGTTTGGGCAGTGAGGAGCTCGGTTCGGAAATTACCTTTAAAGAACTAGAAGGAGAAAGGAATAATGAGCAGATAAAATTAGGGATGGAAGAGAATGATAGGCAGAGCCTACTAGTCCTAATCCATAGTATGATCCAGGAAAGTAGAAAAGATAGGGAAGAGTTCCGTAATAAGTCCAGGAAAGCAGAAGGACCAGGAGGCCACCGCAACACAGGGGCGTATGATTCGCATATGAAACCGTATGTACCGCCCGACCCTGGGAGACAATAACCTAAGCTCGACAAAAATGGAAGGACTGACTTTGTAAGACCAACAGAGATGACATTTAAAAAAGACAGAATGCTCTAGGAGATCCCATACTGGTTAAGGTACTGTAATTAAAAGGTAGACTTAAAGGTAGCGCCCAATGTTATATTTTTTTTCTTTGTGTTATATATAAATATAGTTGCTAATTAGCTTTGTCAAAGAGGTCGACAGTGAAGTTTAGGTAGGGCAAGTATGGTTGAGTTTACTAAAGCTGATGTAATAATAGTGTTCGAATCATGTGAATGTTGTTAAAATAAAAAGACCGTGCTGTGCATTTTCTTGTCACCTGAAATGATGCATTAATTCTAAGTAGAATTCTTTTTTTTTTATTGTTTTTTTTCGTATCAGGGGGAATTTGAAGCACTCAAATCTGTTGCACACATTTGGCTTCACTTTCTGGTTATATTTGAAACCTCCAAACATGGGTTCAAACCCAATCATTTAATCATAAACCACTAGGGAGTGAAGGTATACCGATGCACGTGATTGTTTATGTCTTTGTAAACTTTATATTTGTCTAAAATTAATATACATATAAATTATATATTTCTATTACCGTAGACAATCATCCGTATGTGTGTGTAACAGATAAAACTTAATAATTAAGAGCATTGTATTATGTATACTTTTATTCATATCTATTTTAATAGGGAGAAAGTTCGAGAGTGTACTGCAAATGTATTAAACAAAAGACTTACGGTATTCTAAATTCAGAAAGAATCTGTTTTTATTCTAATACAGGTTTATTTAAATTTCACGTTACTTAACATTTATTCCGCAGGTCTATTTCCAGCCTAAAATAGATTAAGACCAGCTCTCTCGAACTTGATCTTGCTCATCCTTCAAAATTTGCTGTATCATTGTAACCATTAACATACATCCGGGGATTACCCAAAGGCAGTCACAAATGAGTATAAATACCACCACATTTCCTAACTAAAGGAGCCCTACATGTTATTTTCTAACGCTGTTTCTGGGGGAAGTTACATCACTCAGAAACGTAAAATGGTGAGTGAGTAGAATTTAGATTTACTTCCCCGATCTTTCCAAGATCCAACCAATGCCAAAGTACTAGTAAGCCATCGTGTCCAAACTACTGCCAAAATGAACTGTATATTACATAAGAAACGGACTGAAACTCCAATTTTGTCAAAATACTGCTAAATTAACTATATTTTGTAAAACATGGAACCAACACATGTGCATACGGCCGTGAAGTCATCTGAAAGAAAGGTAATTCCCTGCTGCAAAATGAACTCTAATGCTTTCATCTTAATAATCCTCAATCATAAAAAGTAAACTTCAACCTTCGATAATGTTAATTCCAATCACCTAATGTATGTCTTTTTAAATATCTCTAGTTTTGTAATCCTTATAATTTCAAAATGTAATTGCTTGTTTTTCCATCAGTAGTGCTAAACCAATTAATTGCTTAAACATGACCTTTTTTTTTTTTTGATTTCTTTTTGCTTTTATATTTAAATTGTATTTTACTTTCTAAACTCGAATGCTAGGTTTTCACTCTTATTGTATTTTTATTTTAAATGCGGCAATTTTTTTTATTTAATATGCAAATCAAGCCAATTTTAATATGCTAATAACTCAATCTGGCGAATCAATCTTATTTTATTTTTGCCATTCCACCATTAGGGAATATTTAACCGTAAATGTAAGTTTTCTTACTACACTATAAAATTCGCCCGATTGAGAAGTACTCCTAAACTATGTTTTACTAATTAATATTATGCCATACCATGCTATTTAAACTAAATTATTTACTATTATTTCACGCTATTGATCAATATTATAGAAGTCCCGTATTAAATAAATTAAATTCAGATCCTCATTTTAAGTGATGATTCATTATATAAGTAGCCCGTCACCTAACGATAATTTAAATAGTTAATTTCTCAGGCATGTTAATATGCATTTAACGAAGGGATTCTTAATTTTTATATTCTATTAGTAATGTGTCAGATAAGTTCTTTAAGTAAATTGTATGCCCCCTTTTTGGGATTGCTTGCACATAATTATTTCATTATGCTAGGCTTAATTACTATTTTAGGCCAGATAAATCAGGGTTAAGACAAACCTGAAAGCCTTCGCAACATGTCCCGATGATGGCGTTCATAAATCAAAAGTTGCTTTATCATACTTTCTTTCATTATTGGAATCCATAAAGCACATTTCTCGGTGGAGTGTGGAGGCCCCAATTCCCACAGATTGTGCTGGTTGTGTAAGCGCTGCTATGGGTTAACATTCGACAAATCGGAACCATGGTATCTTGCCGACCACCTCCTCGGATGCTATCTGTCACAAGTGCAGATAAGCCTATATTCTTCATCCTCAAGTTGATGAAGCTTCTCGTCCCCTCAAACGTTATCATCTGGTCCGCACGCTATCGTTCATCCTCCCTCATATATTTTAGATGCCTGTAAGCCATGATGATATGATTTTCCTAAGCTATCCCAAGTTCTCGTTATAATATAAATTTAATTTGCCTTATTATATATTATCCCTTATTAGCGCTGTCCACCCTTCGTTTCGTCACTATTAAGTACGTTAATAATTAACTATTAATAAAAACTATAAAGGTTGAGTCATGTGACAATGTCGAAATCGTTATGCTTTTCCTTATTCTTTTCGTAAATCATAAGTGGTGAATCATCTCATAATGTCCCAAAATAATTAATCTATTGTCAATGTAACTCGAATGAAATCCAGGTGTAATCCAAGCTCACTAGATCATTTATTCTTTAAAATATAATAGTTATAATAAAAGCCCGCTTACAATTATTGAATTTTGTTATATTCTATGTAACGTGAAATCTTATAAATATTCATTCTAAAAGCCCATGTATGGCTATTGCAGTCTGTCATAGTTTTAATGATTTAAAAATGTCATAGCGTGAATAATAGAAACCCATTAAATTGTATTAGCATATTAAGCCACATCGGTTCAAATAATTAATTTCTTACCATGTATGTTTAGTAATGCCTATCCATCAACCCTTAAGATATGTTATTAAGGTTAATATGGAAGGCCTAAGGGACCGTAAGTGAAACCTAGATCGAGTATTTTTTGTATAGTAAAGGTTCTAACTTATTGTAAATCTCTATATCCAGCTATTCACATATTAATTGATTCTTCTTATTAGTATCATGCTAAATAAATTCATATTTAATAATCTATCTTTTGGAGATTTTATTGGTTCATGCGTGCACATCTGTTATTATGTTGCGTTATCATTTAGTTAAGCATTAGGTCTCTTGTGTCTCTGCTGACCCTCTGGGCTGGAGATAATTGAAAGGTAGGCTGCTATTGTCAGACATGTTGTTTGTAATGGGATAGACTTGGGAAGTGGGCAATAGGGCGGAGTTCATGAGTATCCCTGACCTGTGTATCTCGTATATGATTGAACTCTAGGTACTTTTGCTTAAATGCTAATTCTTGTTAGATGAACATAAAATTCTGACTGGTACAATATATATATATATAACAAATAACTAGTTTATTTAATAGATGTCAAATGTGCAGCCCTTAAAACTTTGACAGAAATCATTTGATGAAGGTATATTAATAATTTATATTAATCACTTATTAGACGAGAGATTAAAAATAATGAATAATATTTCTGTAGTGTGATTTTTATTACTCTCCTCTCACACAAGATAGCAAGATATGTGCATAGATTTTTTTCACTTATCATTTCCTACCTTCCATGGGAGTGGTGCAATGAAAATTACACTATATAAATATTATTTATTATTAAAGTCATATCATTTTGACTTTAAATGCAGTGTCATTTGCTGAAGCTGGGGGACAATTTAATTATACTTAAAATAAGCAGTTGCAAAAAGTTAATCTCAAAATCATTACATCTAAATATTTAGTACTGTAAATCATATATATAAATCCTAATGGCAAAGTTAGGAAACAGAAATAAAACAGTACATAAATATATCAACTAAATGCATTATATTAAATTACCATATGTGTTATACAGTATATTTATGCATTTAATTGAAGATGGAAATTTTTACAGTAATTTACCAGCTGTTAACTATAAAGTATTGTATGTTTCATAAAGCTTATATACCATTAAGAATACTAAAAGCATACTCATTATCATAAAATTAAAAAATTACATTTTTAAAATTATTCATTCAAAATTTATTCATAAATTGTTAATTTTGATATATATAGTTTCAAATAAGTTTAATAAAATCTTGATAAAATTTTAATTAAAATGCTATATAATAGTACTCGTGGATTTTGTTTTATGTATTTCTTTTGTAGGGAAAGGTGTTCGATTTTTTAAGCTAAGAATCATCTAAGAAAATATATATTTAGAAGAAGAGATGAATCTCTTTTTCAACAAAATAAATATAAGATTATGCTATATATATATATATGGTTTCACATATTTAATAATAACCCTGATAAATTATAAGTTAGAAGTAGAAATATAGTTTAGTAACTGTATTTGAACAATTTGTACACACACATATATATACACATCATCCTACATTTATTTATAGGCAGTTGTGGACTATTAATTTAATTTATTTATACACAATAATAATAATAAATCTACTAGCAATCTATATATGTAATCATGTAGAGAAACCAAATTTCAGACATGCGCTATTGGTAATTACTTTCACTCATTTGCCAATAAGTGTTTTAAAAACAGTTGAATCACCTATGTTCTGAGGTTATACTTATATAAATCATGTATTGGCCATGCGTAACTAGGAACTTGATCTTATTATAAGCCTGATAATTCAATTGACCATTTATTTGTACAAATTTAATATATATCTACCACAGGAAAGGGCCAGCATTTTTTTTAACTACCCACAACTTTTGAATTTTCTTAATTTTTTTTAAGTATCTGTAATAAATTTATTATTGATCTATATATGTAATCATGAGGAAAGAAACCAAATTTCAGAGATGCACTATTGGTAATTTACTTGCACACATTTGTCAATAAGGGTGTTGAAAGCATAGGTGAATCACATATCATGCTCAATGTAGGACTTGATTTTATTATGAGCTTGATAATTCAATTGCCTATTTTTTGTACAAATGTGATATATATACCACAGAAAAGAGACAGCATTTCATTTTTAAATACCCACAACTTTTGAATTATCTTGTATAATTCAATTGTTACTAATTTTCTTTTTTTCTGAACCAAGGTAATATCTGGTAAAATAAAAATACACACAAAAGTTTTTTTTAATATTTAGCTTTATTACTGCCTAGCATGTTTTTAATATATCATATTTATAACATACAGTGGTGTGATTAAATGGTTATTTATATCAACATTTAATCAACTGTTTACATATTCAATTTTAATTTTAATATTCAAATAAGCCATTCTTTTGAAATAGATGTGCTTGTTTCTTTTTTGTTAATAGAAAAATGGACACTAGCTATTGCACATGCTTCCTTGATCTTCGACTTTCTATCCCCCCCCTTTCTCTCTCTCTCTCTGTGATCTTCCACTTTCTATCCTCTCTCTCTCTCTCTCTCTTGTGTGTACACTATATCTGCTTTTAACATAGGCAAAACTCTCCATACAGTAATGCCACTCAGTGCCAACCAGAGTAATCAATGGATGCCAGAAGGTTTGTGCATAAAATCCCCATCTAGTTCCTACTCATCCAATATCCCCAGACTAGTTTCTGGCTTGTGGCCTTCGTCAGTAAGGAGCTTTGTAACTGAGAGCACTGCATCTAGATCTTAGGAACTAATGCAACCCTCCAGCAACCACCTTTTATCTCTACTTAACTACAAAACTATGAGAATGAAAACACCTTAATATTTTCAATCTAAGCTCAATAGCTTATATAGTCATATGGATCTGAACTCAGTTCAGTACCCATAAATTCTGGTGTCTTTGGCTCTAACAACCATAGCCTCCACTATCCTATTAGGCAGGATTGGTGTTAATGTGCTAGCAGGACGAAATAGTGATCATGAGATGTTTAGTGGTGAAAAACCAATTCTGCCTAATAGGATAGTGGTGGCTATGATTATTAAAGAGCCAAAGATACTAAAATGTATGGGTACTGAACTGGGTTCAGACCCATATGACTATATAAGCTATTGAGCTTATATTGAAAATATTAAGGTGTTTTCAATTTTATTCTCATAGTTTTGTAGTTAAGTAGAGATAAAAGGTGTTTGCTGGATCCTAAGATCTAGATGCAGTGCTCAGGTCCAAAGCTCCTCACTGATGAAGGCCACAAGCCAGAAATTAGTCTGGTGATATTGGATGAGTAGGCACTAGGTGGGGATTTTATGCACAAGACTTCTGGCATCCATTGATTACTCTGGTTGGCACTGAGTGGCACTACTGTATGGAGAGTTTTGCCTATGTTAATAACAGAAATGGGCTAGCATAAAAATAGTGATCATGTGATGTTTAGTGGTTTAACACCAATCCTGCCTAATGGGATAGTGGTGGCTATGGTTATTAAAGAGCCAAAGACACCAAAATGTATGGGTACTGAACTGCATTCAGGGCCATATGACTATACAAGCTATTGAGCTTAGATTGAAAATATTAAGGCGTTTTCAATTTTATTCTCATAGTTTCATAGTTAAGCAGAAACAAAAGGTGGTTGCTGGATGGTTGCATTAGATCCTAAGATCTAGATGCAGTGCTCTCAGATTCAAAGCACCTCATTGACAAAGGTCACAAGCCAGAAACTTGTCTGGGGATATTGGATGAGTAAGCACTAGATGGGAATTTTATGCACAAGCTTTTGGCATCCATTGATTACTCTGGTTGGCACTGAGTGGCACTACTGTATGGAGAGTTTTGCCTATGTTAATAACAAATGTGCTAGTGTAAGAAATAGTCATCATGTGGTGTTTAGTGGTTTATATATGCTTTTATTAGTTTGAATGTATGAGCAATTTTATACAAATAAACAATCACTTGAGTTATCAGGCTTATAATAAATGAAATCCTGAGTTAGTACAGTCAATAAGTGTTCGTTTATTAATCATAAGTTATTCGCCCATACTTTTAAAATGTATTGATGACTATGTGTGAGCAAATTGATACTCCCACGTATTTACATATAATAATAAGTAATTTTATGTTCTGGAGAATAAATTTGAAATCTCTTTTAATACGATTCTATCATATGACTCCACCTTACATGTTATTTTAGCCACATACTTTTTCACTGCCTTTATGCTGTTTACTGTAAGCTTTAATAAATAATAGTAGATGTCAGATGAAAGTGCTTAATAAATCCCTATTCCTGTGCTGTCTTATCCAAAATCCTATATTAGTTTCAAGATTATCAGTAAGAAGCTTTGAATCTTGGAGCAGTGCACCTGGATCTTTAGGATCTAATGCACCTTTCCTCCAGTTATTATTTTCATCTCTCTTATATTATCAAACTCTCAATAAAGTCAATCTATGATAGTATAGGATAGGGATTTATTAAGCTCTAAGTATGACCCTTAAACAACAATGCATATTCTGGAATCAATATTTTATTGGTTTATACCAAATCCTGGACATAGGATAGAGATGCCTATAGTTATTAAAAAATTAAGGGAAAAAAAAATATTTAAAAATGAAATGATTTCCAATCCTTTAAAAAAAAAAAACAATTTTTTTTTTCTTAAAAAATTTTTAAACTTTTTTTTTTAGTTCACACCTTTTAAATATAAAAGAGAGAAAAAAATAACATTTGGAAGGAATGTGCATTACATCATAAAGGTCTAGATGCACTGTTGCAAGATCCAACTGTTGTCACTTTTGAAAACCATAAGTTAGAACTTGTCTAGAAATATGGTATAGGACAGTACAGGATAGGGAAATGGTTACCATCTATTTATTGCTGAGAATACAAACTTACTCATTTGAGGTTGCTCTGTAAGTTTATTTTTCAAATGTTATATATTTACTGTGAGTAATTTATTTCTGAGCTTATTAAAATTATTAGATTATAATATAAGCCTTGTAGCTTAATGATAGTACATCGATCTGCCATGTTTATAACTTGGATTCAAATCTGACACAGGAACAGAATCTGACCAAATTTAGGATTTTTAAAATGCTTGTTCTATCATCATTTTAGCCAATCATTTAGTTGTGATCAATAAATATTTGTCTATTAATAACAAATCATAGATTACTCAAGTTTACATCAGATGGCATTAGTGTGAAGAACTGCTCTTAATTAGGGTGGAAGTTGGCAAGCCTGGTGAATTCTGTCTTTTTAATTGCTCCTCTATACTAGACTCCCTCTGCAATGGGTTATTTAATAAACTCTACTTATAATTTTCATAAACTCTACTTATACTTTTTATAGGCCCTAGCATCTGTTTGGTTCATATTTTAAACTTTTTATTCTAACAATTAAATATTTTGCATTATACTTTCCATAATTTTTAGTTTATGTGTTAAAAATATAAGTTTATAAATGAAAACTATTATTAAAAATAATATTTCATTTTTGCAAATATAGAAAAAAAGTAATAAACTTAAATATGTAATCAAACTAATGCCTTTTGTTCTTATGCAATTGGTAATAAAAATCTATTACAAATGAATTAAATTTATCATATTCTGATTCAGTAGCTACAAAATTGCTTATTTTGAGGTGTTTTGTGTGTTGCAGTAGGACTGCTATTGTTTTCAGCTGTTCTTAACTATTTTGCTGTTATCTATAATGTTAGTTTACCAAATAGGATTTTTATTGCTTTGAAATCATTTAAAATTATTAATTCAATAAAAAAATCTGAAGATGTCAGTATTGTACAGACCTATAGAAAATTAGCATGTTAATTTGCATATAAAACAGGCTGATAGATGCCCTATTTTGATCTGAATATAAATGATTTCTGATTGGTAGATTGTTTGATCTCAAGGAAATTTTTGAATGTGTTTTTAAAAAGAAAAAATTTAATTTTCTGTAATTTATTCACATATTTAATGATTCGAGCTAAAAACCAGAAATTTTGGTCAGATTAATGGTTTGGGGTATTACTAATGGTGCTATGATTCTTTATATATTCTATATGTTATTTTAAGCCTATCTATAACCTTGTAGTATGATGTGTGGCTTCTCTTTGCCTACAGCTACAATTAAACCTATTAGTTGGGGCGGGAATCTGAAGATATCAGCATTATATGGAATTTTCCTGTGATTGACAGTCCCTTATTAGCATGATAATACCATGAAGGAGGAGACACAGAAATCAATGGAAATAAGAGTATCTGATTGGCTGAGTGTTTTAGCCTGAGGGGAACTAACTGAATAACTGAGGTTTCTACAGAAAATTATAAATTTTCAATAATTTGTTTACAAATTAAAGGTTATGATACAATATTTTTGTAAGACATTTTAAAACCAAAAATGATGGCACTAATAGGACATTGTTTTTAAAAATACAACTCTTAAAAAGCTAATTGCAATCAGCTGAAGCAATTTGTTGTGGGTAAAATAAAATCACCTTGATCAAAACAGTAAAGAAAATTTTTTCAAAAGTTTTAATAATAAAAATATACTAATGTAACGTTTTTTTCTTTTTTTGATGGTAACTAATTTTAAATTTATCTTTTAATAATCTGAGATTCAAACATCTAATAGTTTCTTCTCCTAACTTTATGAGTAGATGAATTATGTCCAGCAATGCTAAGAATCATTATTGCAGATAAAAACTTTGTTTAGATATTTATTTTTCTATTTTTAAAACATTAGATATTACATTTTAAAATCATACTTTTGTAATAAATAATGTTAAGATTATCAAATATTATATAGAAAAGGTTTAATTGTAAAAATAAAATGTTCAGATATTATAACCTTACCTTTCTTGTTGCATTGCCAAATCTGTATAATATTAATATCCTCTATGTTCTTTGTTATTTTTTAAAATGCTTTTTTACAGTAGAAGTTCTGAAGAAGATTGCTGGGCAATCGAAACTGTCAATAGTGGGTTGTAAAAAAGCTTTGTAGAAGGTAGTAAAGAACATAGATGATATTAATATTATATATTCAAATATGGAAGAATATTTAATGAAAGATTTACTAGGTCTCATTCAAAATAGAAAGTTGGAGTGTCCTTCTGAACAGATAAAACATTTCTGCAATATATTTGTAAAATATTTGTTTTTAAGAAAACAAACCATTAAAAAACTTGGTTATGGCAAAACAGAAGATCTTTCAGATAAACACAAATGGCTTTTATAAACACCAGTAAAGAAATTTCTTGCAAAATTTTAATAGTAGTATGAATAGACAAAGTGTGTCATTATAGTTAAGAACTTGAAGTATATTATTTTTTATTTTCAAAAATGTAACTATTAACTTTTATAATGGCTATCATTTGAAAGCTTGTGTTTGTAGTAAATAATATAAATGTTATCAATATATGATAGAGAAAAAGATTTTATTGTAAAAATAAAATCTGCAAATATGGACAAAAATCTTACTAAACTAAGGTAGAAGTTGAAACCATAACAGATTAATTCTATTTCTAAAATCCAAATGAATTCTTATTAATATTGTCTAAAGCAATAAAAAAAAAATAATTTTAAAATTCTACCTATAAGTATTAAAAATTAACAAATAAAATAATTACTACAATGATTAGGAAGTCATTTTGTTTTTTTTAATAGCCAATCACAACTACTTTTTTTTTATAAGTATGTTTCTCTTGACTTTTGTCTTAAAAACAAATATTTTTGAATAAAATCTGAGTATAATCATAAAACTTTTGTCTTCAAATAGATATTTTACAAAAATAATTACAAATATAATTTAAAAGAGCTACAGAAAATATACAATCATCTTTTTCAAAATCAAAAAAAAAGGTATGCACTTAATAACTCTTGCAAATCCTTTTGGGTCTGAGGATAAAGAATCTACCAATAAGCTGCTTTCTTTGCTAACTTGTTTGTTTTAGCTCTAATTTTGCTGTCAATTAACGCTAATCTGGTAAAAAGATTACATGACATAAGTACTAGAGACTGAATTTAAACCCAAGCGACTGATGTACCACTATGCATTGCCAATATGCAGTAAATGGGAAACAGTTAACGGTTATTTCTATCTTTTACCTATATATATATATTATTTATCTCAAACAAAAGATAATTTGAGTTTTTAAATAATATTAAATTTATTACTAGAGTCTTTTCTCATTTTTTTTTTGTACCACAAGATGACACACGAAAGAGAAAAGAAAAGGAGGAAAATTAAACAAACAGAATATTTATTTTTCATCTTCTCTTTTTCCACTGAATTAAGGATTTTTTCTTTTTATCTTTTTATTATAATTTTTTTCAGTTAATCATTATTTACAAACAAACAAAACTGTTTATAGCATTTTAATAGTTCTCTTTTTACTGTTTGTCTATGCTGTATTAAAAAAAATAGTCAATTTTACTTTGTTAAAGTGAGTGTTTTTTATATTGTTTGTCTATGATGAAAAAAAGATCAGATACTATAATAGTTTAGGAAAAAAGAACGGCAAAGTGGAAACAGAAGAGAATTATAATGTTTATCTGACATCTAGAGGCACTGAAGACTAGGGACCACTTATAAAAACACACTCAAATGCTATAACTTGTTTATAATTCTTTTAAAATTTAATTGCATTTTTCAAGTAATCTCCACAGCTTCTTCTCGAAAAGCTTTTATTACTCACAAGATTGCTTTAAAACAAATCTAGTTTAATATAAATATTGCTTAAAAAGTTATCTTACTTCTGTTATAAATTAATTTAATAAAAAGTCACTCATAGTTGGGAGGAAGAAGAAATACTTCAAGGCATGAAACAATGCCCCCCCCCCCATTTAATTTATTATGGCGTTTGATATTTTTTATATATACACACATAATAAAAATAATAAATATAAGGATAATAAACTATTGTAAACAGTCTTTCAATCTGCAGAAGTACTTTCGGTTAATTTCTTTAACCTGCCTCAACTGACATTAAATTAAAAAAAATAATTAATCGAAAGTACTTCTGCGGATTGAAAGACTGTTTATAACAGTTTATTACCGTTATATTTATTATGAATACAATTTTATTCTAATTAAGGGATATTTTATTTATATTACTCATATGTATATTTACAGAGCACCCAAAATATCCGGGAGCAGTAGGAGTTATATTTTTTATGCTTAGTCATTATGTATTCTTTTTACAACATCCGTTTTATTTCGTTCAAACATTCTATGCATTTTTCAGCCATTTTACTATGTTTTGCATGTTTTGTTCATTATATTGCATTCTTGCGTCAGAATGCTATGCATTGTGATCTCATGCTTTCTGATGTCATCTCTTATCTTTTGGAAAGTTTTTGTGGGCTGGCGTGAAATTGGTAGGTCAAATATCGTTAACTCCAAGTAAAAAAAACCAATTCGATCGTTTGCAGTGACAGATAGAAACCAGTCTCTGTCGGACGTGAGAGTGGTGTTGTGGATTATCTCTAGTCTAATGATTGGCTAATAAATTTCCATTAAGTGGTTTGTGTCAAAGTTGTGAGGGCAGTAAGTTTGACACATCAATTAAACTGCTGTAATTGGTTATCTATATATAGTGAATAATGATAACGATATGTGTAAAAGATTATGATCTGGGCCAACTGATGAGTGCTGGTTCAAACACAAAATTTGCATCTTAGGGTCATGCATCTTTTTCACATGTCTTTGGTCATATGTTTACGATTATGCCTCTCCACAGGGTGTTAAAAGTGAATAGAAACCAGTCCCTTTCTTGCATGAGAATAATGTAGTCAAAATTACACTACAGAAATATTATTCAATAAGTGGATAATCTCTAATCTAATGATTGTCTAATTTAAATTACTATTGTATTATGCATTATTGGATTCTTTCCAGGATATCTGGCATTAAACACAGGTTGCCACTTGCATCTAATATATTCCTGGTGCCAACAACAGCACACTATTTGATTTTGATCCAATGTAATTTGAATATATAACTTTTGAATAATAAACTAAAACACAATCCTATCTTAAATTATTTGTATTTTTCTTATTTATCCAATGTTGAATCAAAATTAATTTTTAAGAATAATCTTGTTGGAAAACAATCTGGTACTACTTGGGTTGTGATGTCAGTATTTTACCGACAATATTCTTAGTATTAGCATATTTGGCTGTGGATATTGTGCTCCTATTTGGAGAAAAAGTTCCCACTCTAAACTTCTGGATGCTTGAATATTATCATGTGAAATGTTACTGGTACAGTTAAATCTACCTCTTTGAAATGGCTTCTTGTTTTTTCGCCTATTCTTCTGCCAAATATCAGAAGAGTATTTGCTTCATCAAAAAAGTATATAAAGCTGACAAGCAGATTGAACTATCCAATAACACAAGATATAATTTCTCCATCTGAAACTCCTCTCATAACTAAGATCCTTTTTGGAATGTTTGTTCTAAATCAAAGATATATGGTGTAAAAAAAAAATTATGAAGTTCCAAACCTTTTTTTTTTTCTAGATCCAATAAAAAAGCCAATTGGATTTTCTTTTAAAACATCTCATTAATAGATTCAGGGCAATCAGTGGGCCATGGATGCAACTTTTTTATGAATAGAATTTAGTAGCTAGTGATCTATGTAGAATTGAAAAAAATCACATCATAAACCACATAGTTAATAACTGTGGAATCTACAGATATAGTAACAGAATTAGAAGTATGGTAATACCACTAATGGATATATCTTCTAGTCAGAACCTGTATGGATTTCTTTATTTTATTAATAATTAAGTTGTTTTTTTTAAAAATTTCCATATTCTAAATAAAATAAATGAATATAATATTAATGCCTTTTCTGATCCGTAAAAAAAAGCCCCTTGCCATTGGTGAAAGTAGAACCAACAGATCATCCTCTGCCCAAACAAACAAGCATTTGGCTGCAACAACAAGGGTCAATGATTGTAGGAAAAATTAAGACATCAGTGACTATGTTTGGCTTCAAGCTTAACTATTGGGAAGCATTTAGTATGACACAAAACAATAAGTCCACAGTGGAGAGTCTTTTCTCAGTCGGCATTCTGAGGTTTGCTTGGTTGACAAAAAGGATAAGACTTGAACCTAAGCTAGTAAATTTCCTGATAAAAGTCAACCTCGGAGCCCCTTCCATCATGTGCTTTCTGTGTTACAAGTGGATATACAGAATGGATCCAATTTTCCCGATGTGCAATAAAAATGAAGAGACAATGAGCCATATCCTATATCAATGTGAAATTTGGAATAATCTACATTATTGTGCACTTGAAAGAATCAGGGAAGCAAACATTATATGTACAAATATCACAAAGGCAGTAAAGAGTGGCCTTTATGGTAAAATTAGACTAGCCACCTTTTATAAATTTCACTATATGGATAGTACAAAATAAGATAGTCTTTGACCATGGATTAAATAATAGACCAGAAGAGCTTTCTCTCAAGTTACTTGGTGAGGCTAAAGACTACGATTGGAAAATATGCTAGCACTGTTTAGCCAGTCAGACATGAGATCAACTACGAATCTAAAGATCAAAACATTTTGGTGTTTATTGGACTGTTATGGCAAGATTGATTAACTGGATATGAGGATTCCTATGCAGAGTCTAAAAGTTATTACATTACTGTAATCCAGTTTTTTCCATATGTTGTTATTTATTGTTAACACTCTGAATTTGGTGGTCAACTAGTGGACACAAATAATTCCTAAGTAGCTTATTTTTATGTAATTCATTATAGTTGCAGCAGGCAGATGGTCTTTTTTTACCATTGGTTTTCTTATTTATTGTTTCCATTGTAGAGCTGCTGCCCATTTTTAAGCATGTAACCTATAATAAGAAAGATGTAAAATGATATCCATATGTATTTTCTTAAGGTGTGAATAAAGTTGTTATTTGAAACTAAAAAAAAAAGAAAATCATTATTCCAGATGTTTAGACATTTGATATTACATAAAGTATAAAGCATTTTGACATAACCATTGATATAGGCAAAAAATAAACTAAAAATAAGTAGATAAAAAAAATTATTAAGAATCCAATCATAATATTCCAGTTAGAAATTAAAATCCTGAGATTTGGAATTTGCCCAATTCCCAAGAGAATTGTAATCTTGAGATTGAAAGAATATCCTCTCCAAATATAATATGTCATGACCAACAAGACATCAACTTACATATTGCTATTCTTAACAAGATTCCTCTATTTAAAGTACTTTTATGCTTTTATTAAGATATCTATAGTATTATAATTCTATCATTTCCTGGAGTTTTTTCTTCATAGATTTATTTGCATGTCTCACTTCTTCATTTAAAATATTGACCAATTCTGATATAATATCTTTAGGGGATACATTGCATTCTTATTCTTTATTATACTTCTTTTAAAAAATCTTCAACATATCTCGAGATGGCTTTTTAGCAATAGTTTCATTTTGTTTTGTTTTATTGCAAAAATAATTTTTCTTTCAATATTAAAATGTTGCTTCTATGCTTTTGAAACTTTTATTCGTTTTTATAGTCTTCCTTGCCAATCCACAATTATATTTTTTTATATTATTATTAACCCTTTTTAATGGACCATTTTTAAACATTTTTATATTCTTTATTCATTGTACTGAAATCTGAACCATTTTCAAAATCAGTTAATATTTTAAAATGATTTGCAAATTTAAATTTAAATTCATTGGAATGTTTCTGGTGGTTAGGAATATTAATTGTTAATAGCATTTTTGTTAATAATGTTCATCTTTATAATTTTCCGCTAACACATATCTTACATCTCGCTAATCAATGATCATTTCATGTTGAATCTATTAAAAAATATCAATCTTAAATACATATTTTCTACTTAATAAAATATAATCCAATTCTGGTGTACATTCATTTTAATGCTTCCATATTCAGTTTTTTTTAGCATTTTTTTGAAATAAAGAATTCTTAATTTAGTTTTTTTTTCTTGTAGCTCCATATGTCTGTGACCTCCCTCGTTTGTATTATTACAATCAAATTTACTCATGGCACTTTTGTCTTTCCATCATTTATTAATTCTAGCATTAAATCTCCCATGACAATTTTAAAATGTTATTTGGATTGATCCAAAGCATTATAAAAATCCTCCATTTCTTGACCCCCATGAGAGGCATAAATCTGAATTAAATGCATTTAGTATCATCCATTAATATGAATAACTATTCTTGCTTCCTAACTGAAATAACATCAATCTCCATAATGTTCTTCCACATTTTTTTTTATGAATCTCACTTGGGATTGCTATATTTGTGACTTATTCATTATCTACTGAGATATAAAACAGCGAAAAATTTGCGATTCTTTATGGTATAGTAAAGCAAGAGAAACTATTGTTAG
Organism: Epiperipatus broadwayi; assembly: GCA_028023455.1. Lineage (NCBI taxonomy): Eukaryota > Metazoa > Onychophora > Udeonychophora > Euonychophora > Peripatidae > Epiperipatus > Epiperipatus broadwayi. Next base: position 6,165,031 of record JAQFVV010000057.1, on the reverse strand, counting down.
ATAATAGAAAACTATAACAGCAAATGTTTTTAATATCCAGGCATTTTTGAATCAGTCTGAATGTGCAAAGATTAATTTTTGGAATAATGTGCAATTGTTGAGTAATTTAATACAAAGATTACATAATAAGTTTAATAATGCTCGAGGCTAAATGGGTTTATAAATAACCATTAGAAAACAGTCAACATTTAAACAATCCGAATATAGATAACAATCAACAATTTCAAACTTTATTGTTAAAAGGAGGTTGCCTTGGCAACAGTTTGAAATTGTTGATTGTTATCTATATTGGGATTGTCTAAGTGTTGACTGGTTTCTAAAGGTTACTTAAGATATATGTTTGTCACCAAACAAAAATTGATTGTCTTTCATTTAATTAAATGAATAAAAATTGCATTGTGAAAGAATCAAATATAGGAAGCAAGTTCTTTGTAAACAGATAATTACAATGAATTTATTGATTTACCAATTAATTTTTTAAATCAATATTTGCTATAAACTATTGTTAGTTTTATTCAATTAATACGGTACAATTCTACTTACAGCAAATCTTTGATGAATGTCAGTAATAAATTTGTTTTTGATAATAAATTGCATTTATTTTTATTTAATTAATAATATGCAGTATTATTAGGAGCAAGTCTTCATAAAATATTGCCACCTAGTGTAAGCCATAATTATCAATGGGTGCTAGAAGGGTAGCGTGCCAATCTTGCAATCTTAATGTTTACCCATCCAATATCCCCAGACTAGTTTTAACTTGTGGCTTTCATCAGTGAGGAACCTTGGATCTGGCAGCACTGCAGTGCTTCTAGTATCTATTGATTACTATGACTTGCACTAGGTGGCACTATTGTATGAAAAAAGTTGCAAGTATTATAACAGATTGTGTGAGTGTAAAAAATTGGTGGGCATGTGATATTAGTAGGAGTGATATTTATCTTCAATAAATGTAAGCAATAAATTTAAATTTTCTTTTTTCAATTAATAATTATTTTTAAGGCAACATGTGTAGGAGTACTGTGTAAGGATTTTGTATTTTAATATTTAGATGTGCTAATTTTTAAAAAAGTATAAATCAAGAGTTTTTGAATAATGTTGTTTCCTTTATTTATATCGTTATTTTCAACCATTAATGATCCACTGCAGGATGAAGGTCAAAGTTCAACCCATCTCTGATTTCTAGTCTCTTTCACAATTATTTCCAAACATTATTGATTTATTGCAGGATGATGGTCTCTCTCAGTTCAACCCATCTCCAATTTCTAACCTGTCTTTCATGATCATTATCCTTTTCAATCATTATTGATTCATTGCAGGATGATGGTCTCTCTTAAGTTCAACTCATCTCTGATTTCTAGCCTCTCTTTTCATAATCATTACCATTTTCTACCATTATTGATTCATTGCAGGATGAAGATCTTTCTATGTTCAGCCCACCCTATTTCTAGCCTCACTTTCATAATTATCATTTCCAACCATTATTGAGTGATTTCAGGATAAAGGTCTCTCTAAGTTCAACCCCTCACTTTCATAATCATCATTTCCAAACATTATTGAGTGATTTCAGGATAAAGGTCTCTAAGTTCAACCTATCTTGATTTCTTGCCTCTCTTTCATAATCATCACCATTTTCAACCATTATTGAATCATTGCAGAATGATGGTCTCTCTAAGTTCAACTTACCTCCCATTTCTAGCCTCTCTTTCATAATAATCATCATTTTCAACCATTATTGATTCATTGCAGGATGAAGGTGTCATAAGTTCAAACCATCTCCAATTTCTAGCCTCTCTTTCATAATCATTATCATTTTCAATGAGTATTGATCCACTGCAGGATGAAGGTCTTTCAAAATTCAATCCATCTTTTCTGATTCCTAACCTATCATCTCTACATCATACCATCACATTTTCTTATTTCATTTATTCATCTCACATTGTCTCTTTCTAGGTCTCTTACGATCTCTTGTAATCCAGTTATAAGATTTCAATTGACCATCTATTAACATCTCTTTTAGCAATATGTCCAACCCAAATCCACTTCATTCTCTTAATTCTTTCAATGATGTCAATAATATCTGTTTGTTCTCTCATCCATGTATTTTGCTTTTGATTTCTTGTTACTCCTAACATGCATCTCTCCATACTTCTTTGAATGGTCTGAAGATTCTGTAGTACTCTTTTGTTAAGTGTTCAAGTCTCAGATGCAAAGGTAACAACTGGTAACATACATTTATTAAAAACCTTTTCAAACATATAGGCATGTTTCTTTTTAATATTAAGTTACCAAAAGCACTCCAACCATTAATTTCATCTATTATGTTTTCATCTGTGGTAAAAATCTGACCAAGGTATTTGTAGTTATCTTTATTTTCTTATTTTGAGAAAATCCATTAAACATTATTTTAGTCTTTTTGAGATTTATTTTTAATCCTTTGTTACTTTCATCTAATAATTCTTACATTTCCTGAAGCTCTAAAGCATTATTTGCAAAAACAACTACATCTTCTGCACAATCTACATGATTGGTTAATCTCCATTTACTTTTATTTTTTTTAGCTGTCCATTTTAATTCACAAAATACTTGTTGCAAAACTATTGTAAATATATAATACAAACAAAGGAAAATATGAGTTATTTCCTTATAATTACTAGAGTTAAATTATGTTTAGTGGTGATGTTGCTAATTAATTATTAATTACTATTAACTATCCTAAGGATTAAACTATTTTGCGTTACTATCCAATAATAGCCTTTTTTATATATCTATTCTAATAAGAAGGTTCCTCTTTTATTTCTAAAACAGATTATTACATGGATTTCTTAAACTCAAGACAACAAAAGCTATTATTGGATATTAGAGAAAAGTAGATTAGACTTAAGCAGGAGTGGGCAACAATTGACCCATGGGCCATATTTATCCTCCAATGATGTTGAATCTGGCTCACCTGTAAATGCCTAAATATAGAACATCCATATCTGACTACACTCGCTGTAAACCGTAATCTCTAGGCCCATTACTGACATGTTCATATAACGTTAACTTTATCTTAATGCCATGAAAAATATAAAAAACTAATTATGAAAATTAAAAACTTTATCATAACTTGTAAAATATCGATTTTTATATTACAAAATTTAAAAATATGGAAGGAATCACATTGCAAATAATGTTAATTTCTGTTTTTAAAGAATACTATATTCTACACAACATTAGAGTATATTTTCTAATTATTATTGTAGCATTAAGAACGACGTTTTTCCTTTGGGTTTAACTTCTTATAGAAAAAAATAATATTGGTGCATGATATTTTATACGTAAGTTTATGCCTTTTCTAAATATTACAATTTTTAATTTAATGTAATTTAGCCAATTAAAAAAAAAAGAAAAATTGATGCCGAATGCCACATTTTCAATGCTAATTGGACATTCGGATATTTATTTCAAATATAGACGATAAAATTGTTTGTTTGGTTTGTAACGAAACTATTTCTGTTTTTAAAGAATATAATTTAAAAAGGCTTTTTTTTTTCTCATGTGTCATAGCATCAGCCGCGAAGCGAACCCGCCAACCCGGGACAACTGCTTGTAAAGCAGCCATCGCTGACCTCTCGACCACCAATGCTTGTCAAAAAAAAGTCATTTTCTTTCTTGAAAAATGCAAAGTATAAAATTAAATCACGAATAGCTGATAAAAATTTAGGATCAGTTCTAAGAATAGCTAGTTACTAGGTTTTTTTTGTTTGTTTGTTAGATCATTCAATCTACTCAGGTCAGCATTATGATACAAAAATTTTATTCGGCCTGCTGATGAAAATAGTTGCCCACCTCTGGTCTTAAGGCTGCCAATAGCTATTGATAGTTTCTTAGCAACACCACTGTTAATAAAATTGTTAAATTATTTACATGGAAATAACACTTCACTTTACTTTGTTTAATTCATAATAAATTTATAAAAATATTAAATCAAATATCTACCCTATATATAATATCATAAGATTAATGGTTTCATGTGACGCATTAAGTCTGAGTTATTTTAAATTCTTATTTTGTAAATAATTTTATAACTAAATGTTGTTGTTTTTTAAAGAAGACTAATTTTTACATTAATTAATATTATTGTATTAAATAAATATTCTTTTAGGGTATTTGGAGAAAGCTTAAGATATTTGAATCTTTCAAATAATATGTGACGTGTTAAATTGGGTTTATTTTAAGTTTTTAAAATATAGAAAAGTTATTTTAGAGTCTTTAGGAAACTTATGCAATTTTCATGTTATTGTTTTAGATTTCTATACTTATTTTAAATTGTTAAAATTTAGATTTATTGTGTTCCATGTTTTTCTACAATTTTATTCATCATCATTATCAACCATTATCAATCCATTGCAGAATGAAGGTCTCTCCAAGTTTAATCAATCTTCTCCGATCTTTAGCTTCTCTTCTCCACATCATGCCTGCACACTTTCTTATTTCATCCATCCATCTCACATGTGGTCTCTTTCTGGGTCTTTTTCAATCTCTTGGAATCCCATTTAAAATTTCAATTGCCCATCTATTATCATCTCTTTTAGCAATATGTCCAGCCCAAATCCACTTCAGTCTTTTAATTTTTTCAATGAGGTCAGTAACACCTGTTTGTTCTCTTACCCATACATTGCGTTTTCAATCTTTTCTTGTTACTCCCAACATACATCTCTCCATACTTCTTTGAGTGGTCTGAAATCTCTGTATTGCTTTTCTATTAAGTGTCCATGTCTCAGATCCATAAGTAAGAACTGGTAAAACACATTTGTTAAAAACCTTCCTTCTCAAACACATAGGCATATTTCCTTTTAGTATCAAGTTATTTCTACCAAAAGCACTCCGACCAAGTTTAATTCTATGAGTAATTTCCTCCATTATGTTTCCATCTGTATTAATAATCTGACCAAGATATTTGTAACTGTTAACTTCTTCTAATTCATCATAATCAATCTTTATTTTTACTAAGATTGAAAGTTGGGAAAGGATTTAAGATATTTGAACCTTTCAGCATTTTTGTTTTTAATTTAAATTAATGTTATTGACATAGATAAATGTTCTTTTACACTCTTTATTACTGTCATTAAAAGTCATTTTAATCTTCCGATATTTTATTTGTTTATTTATTCATTTGGCTTATGAAAAAATAATGGTGAAAGTGATGTAACTTATACATTTATTTGTTTTTTATAATTCTTTATTAAAATTAATATTATTCTAATTCTTTAGACCTTTTACTACTCAGATTGAAAATAAGGAAAACGTTAAGATATGTGAGTCGTTCATCGGATTTTTTTTATTACTTTTATTCAGCCCTGAACAATTATATATTGCTTTGTGAAGATCCCACCCAAAGACTGATATAAAAATTTAACCAAAAATATTAAAAGTATCGTATGGAAAGAAATATTGTAAAGAAGTAAATAATGCTGAAACGGTGGGATTGAGTGGACTGAGTCCAAAGGGATATGGCATTGAAAGCACCAGGGGATAGGGCTCTCCTAGCAAATTTCTATATTATGTACATGTTGTGTAGTTAAATTTCTGTACGTGTTAATTTAAATAGTTAAGTTATTGATGAATATTAAGGTGTCTAAACTGAATTTTTTTTCATTCAGCTTATACTTTGTACATGACAAATCAAAAGAACACCAGTGTTGTAAATAATGCGAATCGTGCCAACTTATAATACGAGTTTGTTTTTGTTTTTTTTTACTGTATAATTTAACAGTACTAAGTGATAACTTTATGACAATATAGATTGATATCTTCAATTTACTCTAGCGCCATCTACTGTAAGCTTGATTAATCAATGGGTACCAGATATTTTATAATGATGTAAAATCATCTCTGGACTGACTGGTTTCTAGCATTTTCCTTCATCAATGCAAGTGAGTAAGCCTGGGTTTGAAACCTGAAGATTGTTTAAAATTTCAGGTTGTTTGGCTTGTATCATATAATAAAGTGAAAAATGACTTCAAGATGAATATGTACTTCGGTTCCAGCTTTGAATCTCACTCATTGATACAGAATAGAATGAAGATAACTACACTTGGAATGTATGAGTAAGCATATGCGAGGGCATGTGACATTAGGTTGATTAACTAGTAAATATGATACTATGATGAAGTGATAACATATGGTTAGTCTTTGGAGAAAGTTTCACATTGCTTGTTATACTTTGTTTTAACATTTATTGGCTGTGATCATTGTAGGTTTGTACTACCCTATCAGTCCTAACAAATCAATTTCTGTAATATTTTTAGAAACTCTCCCCTTAAAATAAAAACAGTAAGTTTTACAGTGTCAGTAGTATACCCTTTTCAGCATTTTTGTCTGGATAAGTTTTATTGCTATATATTATCATTATGGGCAATGATAGAGTACTAATCCTGGAATTCAAGATTTAGGGATTACCGCTTTGCTCTGCCATTGAACTTCTAATGTACAGGCAATAAACCATTCTATTATAATATTATCAACCACTTACATTTGAGATGATCATCTTAACTCTAGTAAAGAGAAACAAAAAGAACAAGGTATACAAACAAAAATACTGTGATAGTGGAATTGCATCTTTTAGAAACTGGGGGCATCCTTTAATTACACACACACACACACACACACACAGTAGATAGTATAGAATAATTGAAATAATGCAGAAGTACTGAAAATCTCCAACATGCTATATGTTCATTAATTGTCAGTGAACGTAAAATGTAGAATAAGCCACCTACTTTTTAGCTTTTTTTTTTTTATTCATGTCAGTATACTTGTACAAAAAGTGGGATGATTGTGTTAAGAGAATTGTTGAGTGTTATAGTGGTAAGGAATGGGATAAAAGAATAGATGCATTGCTAAAGAATAGAGAGTTGAAGAAATGGAGAACTAGTATGTAGAACAAAAAGAGTTTAAATAATATATAGAAATAAACAGGATATTGGGTGCAAGTTAATTTATGATAATAGTAAAAAAAGTAGTTTACTGTTTAAGACTTGAATGGGATCTTTAGCATCACGTAAATGGAAAAACGTGGGCGATTTAGTCTGCAAGTTGTGTAAGGATGGCATAGAAAATATTAGGCATCTGTTAATTGAGTGTAAATGCCTGAAAGTAGAAAGGGTACAAATAATAAAGTTGTGGAAGAATAAATATAAGAAAGTGATTATACAGAAAGTGAGTTATTGGTTTTTAGGCTGTGTTTGTGAAAAGATAAGGGGGTTTAAATATAAAAGCCATAGAGTTGACAAAAATTATGTTGTGGAAATGGGGATGGAGCAGGATATGGGAAAACTTAGGGTGCAGAATGGAAAGGGAAGGTAAAGTGGTTAACAGGTTTCTGTGGGCATAGTTGCTGAGAGATTCCTCATTCTGTATAAGAAGTCACAGGGCATCACATCACTTATATGAGCATACAATTTACTGACACTCACACAACATGATTTACGTATAGTAACTTAATTTCAAGCTATTTTGAAATCACTAACTAATCTGAGGGAAAGACCTAGTCTCATATTTAGCAACCTCTTAATATTAAATTAATCTTCATTAATAGATGTAAGTATAACTTTTAAAATAAGTATTAAAACTATTTAAAAAGCTATATAATAATTGGAAGCTTATTTTATATATGATTGGGTAGGTACTAGTCAGTAATTCAGTGTTTGTAAATTTTGAGAATTTAATATTATCATGAAATACAGTCCTAATACTCTGTAATGCGGATGTTGATGGCCGAGTGGTCAACACAGCTGCCTTACAAGCAGTTGTCCCGGATTCGCCTGTTCGTTTCCAGCCGATGCTTTGATACATGGAAAAGGTTTTTGTTTACGCTTTTGCTTCTCATTCTTTTTTGCCCTTTATTGTCTTAAATCTTGGTTCGAATTGTAGTTTCCCTCTACTATGCTTAGGAGGAGATCTACTATTCGTCAGACCTGCCCAACCTGTATTTCCATCATTATAATAATAATACCACTTTAGTTTTAATCGAAAGTACAATCGGGTTTTTTTTTTTTTGAGATAAGGATTGAGCAAGACATTTTATTCAGAAAACGCGCACCCTCTGCCATTGAGGGAAGTCGCATCACAATTGGCAAATGAACGCCTAAAACAATTTGAGAAATCAAAACGGATTTCTCGAATCTACCCAACTTTTTAATTTTTAGATCTTAGTTTTTTCCCAAGTGTTTTATGTCTGTAGGATTATATTTTTGTTTGTTTACATTGTAGATAAATAATAAAATATTCAGCAATATAGTTAGATATTAAATACGTACAAAAAACAAACAGTATTAATGCTTTCGTTTTTAAAGGTAAAAGAAAAATATATATCTTTAGAAATTAAATTAAATGAGGCATTAAGATTAGAAAAAAATAAAACAAAATGCCAATAAATAATTAAAGAAGAATAATAAACTTTCTTTTATGTGCTTTTGTTTAATAAAAAAGATTCTGTAATAAATGCATATATTTTTTCTCATGTGTCATAGCATCAGCCGGGAAGCGAACCCGATAACCCGGTACAACTGCTTGTAAAGCAGCTGTCGCTGACCTTTCGACCACCAATGCTTGACAAATATGTATATATTCGTAAGACGTACTGCGATGTATTGTAATTCTCAATGAACTTTGGCTTTATTGAAACCAGAGATTGGAGACTGCATGAGTCGATGCAGTAGTAGCTGTCCTAGACTACAACTGGACTCCATATATGATGAATATGGGTACATTCTTTAGAAGTGCTTCAGCAAAGGCTAGGCTCTATTTCAGATACATTCTTTTCTATCTCCCTATTTTCCTTCTTCAATCATTTAAGTCATTGTGAGCTTTTTGTGCCATTGGATACATCCTTGTATTAACTGTGGCCACGGGTTTGTGCATTTGTGCAACAATATTTCCACTCTTTAATTACAAGCACAGAATTTCTGACTCAAATTTCCCTCCCCACTTTTTAGCTCAAGCTTTTGACAATTAGGAAAGATGGGAATATGTGCCTAATAGGCTGGCAGTCCTTTGTTGTGATTGGTGCTTGAGGAAGTACAATCACTAATGAGTTGGTTTCAAACCAGATTTCAGTCAAACAGGTATTTCAGTTAGCAGAGATTACATATTTAGGCAATCCTATTTAGAGATCCTGTCTACTACGGAAGTCAGGTGCCTAGAAAATGCAAACTAAAATGATCTTTTTAACATAGGCTGGTAAGTTGTCCTACCTGGTGGATTACTCATTTCAGTGGTAGGAATAATAATAGATAGTAATACAGCAGGAAGGGTGATAGTACTAAAAATAAATACAGGTAACTTCCCTTTAACATGGCATTCCTATAATATGGTTACATTCTAACACAGTTCAAGAATTAAAGGGAAACCCCTATAACATGTCATCTTTGCAATATTGTTTCATTTTGACACAATTCTAGAGTTGGAGAAACTCCCCTATAATGCAGCACTTATACAACAAGTTTTGGCAATTAGGGAAATTCCTGTATAACAAAGAATGTGTCGAAAGTTTTTAAGAGTAAACACAATCTCTGTCAATATTTGTGATTCAAGCATGTATGAAAATGCTCATTTAATGGTGATTAGCAATGATGATGATAATGTTATACTTTTGATCAATTGTTGTTGTAATAAGGTCACTGTAAATGCGTTTTTTTTTTTATCTTTTGAAACCAAATCCTGCTTTTTGCACTGGTTATTTGTTTTGTATACCGTGCATTCACATAACATGGTATTTTTTAGGAACCTACTGTCCATGTTATATGGGGATTACCTGCATTTTAATTCTATTTTTTAAATATAGGTATTTTAAATGTGCAAATTTTACTTGATACACACTTTCCCAGACCAGAATTGAAGGACTGCACAGGGGGCTAAAGTGTTGTTTAAATTTATGATTGATATAACTTCTCTTAGTGAAACTCATCTCCCAGAAAAACAAAGTTTAATAGAATAGATGGATGGATGGATACATTTTTTTTTTTTTGGAAAGGCAGGTAGGTAATTTAGTGAAAGGAGAATACATGATATTGGATTTCCTGTACCATATAATTTAGTATCTATTTCCAGAATTTCTTGTTGTATTAATGAAAGGCTAATGGTGTTAAACTCACCTTGCACATTGCTATTAATATTTCTTTTAAACTTAGTGATACTCCCACTTTAGATTCAGAGAAGGACAGGTTTTGTTCCTTGTTGGATAAATTATTAGCAATACTCTTGGAGATTTAATCCATGTTTTGGTACAAATAGTAAACTTTGGCCAAAAGTTATTGGAAATAATTCAACTGAAATAAGGTTACTTTGCAGCAGTTTTGCAAGAAATATTTTGTGTGGATTAAAATGATAAGCTAAGGGGATAAATCAGACAGAGATTATTTATATCATCTAGATTTGCACATAACATAGTTGTTTTTTTGCAAATAATGCTTCAGAGCTTTAGGAAATGTTACAAGAATTATCAGATGAAAATAAGAAAGATGAATTAGAGATCAATGTTGAAAAGACTAAAGAAATGTTCAATGGATTTTCTCAAAAGATGAAAATAAAAATTGATTATGATGAGTTAGAAGAAGTTAATAACTAAAAATATCTTGGTCAGATTATTACCACAGATGGAAACATAATTGATAGAACTAATCATAGAATTGAACTTAGTTGGAATGCTTTTGGTAGAAATAGCAATATTAAAAGGAATTATGCCTGTGTTTGAAAAGGAAGGTTTTATTAAATGTGTTTTAACAGTTCTTATTTTTGGATCTGAGATTTGAATGCTTAACAGAAGAACTGTACAGACGTTTTAGATCACTCAAAGAAGTATTGGAGAGATGCATGTTAGAAGAAACATGAGATTGAAAACAAGTTACATGGGTGAGAGAACAAACAGGGGTTACTGACATCATTAAAAGAATTAAGTGACAAGTGGAGGCAGGCTGGACATATTGCTAGAAGAGATGATAATAGATGGGTACTTGGAATTTGAATTCCAAGAGATTATAGATCTAGAAAGCAACCACATGTGAAATGGATAGATGAAATAAGGAAGTGTGCTGGAGTCATGTGAAAAAGAGAAGCTAGAGATCAGAGAAGATGGATTGAACTCAGAGAGATCTTCATCCTGCAGTGGATTAATTATGGTTGAAAATGATAATGATGATAGTTCTACCATTAATTATAACTTAAAATTTACATATATTTTTAATGGGTAACTTATTATTATACATAACTTTTTAAAAAAAAAATTGTTTATTATTTTATATAAATATTTTAAAATATAAATATATCCAGCTGATGAACAAAAGATTAGAAATAAAAATAGTGAAATTTGGTTTTTACCTTTTCATATGGATAGTAGAACTTTTTGTATTATGCAATTCTGGACCAATAGATAATTCTTCAGTTGAAAAAATTTGTAATTATATAAAGCTTCAGTTATACTCTCTAAATTAGCAGATTTATTATTATTTTGTCATGAAAATTATTTGACTAAAACACACTAAACTTTTGCAGTATTGGTTGTTTTATTATTTGAAACAGATTAATTTTAAACATCTTTACTTTTAGAAAATAAGTAATATAACAATTTCAATTCACTTCATTTTTTGCCATATCTCATCTTGCTTATCCATTTGGAAATCAGGTAACCTCAATGGTCAAAGCTAAACAGTAATAAACTGGTTGTCCACTATATGGTTAATACAGTGAAGCAAGTCTGGGTTCAGAACTGGAAGCTGCTAGGCATGAGACAACCTGTAAGAGTACAATTACAAGTGTCACCATAAACTACTCATGAGGTAGGCTGTCATGGTAAAGCTGGAAGTTGTAGTTAAACTTAAGGGTAACTGAAGTCCCTTCTTTTCATGTTGCACAGTAACCAATGAGTATATCTTGCCGATGGTATCTGGCAAAGGTATAATAATTTTGTATATAATGTAAATATGGAAGTGTATATTTCTTCCACTACTAAATATTGTAATCATATTTTTATAGTTCGTGTTTATATAAATCGTGCAATAAATACATTTTTATTTACTGTACATGTCTACACCCAAAGGCCGATTACAGATTGTACATGAATGAAAACAAAAAGTAAATACAAAAGACAATAGAAGCAAATGAAGAATTACTTGTAAGAGTCAGATATATTTTTAACATATAAGAAAATTGCTTAAAGTCAAGCTGAAAGTTTTCACTAACAAAATCAATTTTATAGATATTTGGAAGATGAAAAACATGGAAATTTTTCAATAACTTTTTTCTTCCCAAGAGTAAGCTTGTGGTTAAGACCTGTAGAGGTCCCTACCTTTGTATTTTAAGTGCACGTGCTTAAAGGTTTAATGCCTTAGTAAATATTAATAACTGTATCTATAAATTTTAATCATGGACACAGAGTTTTATATTGATAAGAACTAAGGTGTAATTTTGAAAGTGTAGTGTAAGAAATATTATTTTTGATAATGATTTTGCATAAAAAGTTGAAATCTTTAGCCTTTCGCCCTAAGACATATTACAGTGATTTTTCAAGGGGATAATGTTAAAAAAAGGTTTAAAGATAATTGAATTTTATTTGTATCTCTTTTTGAATATGGATTCCATAGTCAAGCGTTGGTGGCCGAGTAGTTAGCACAGCTGCCTTACAAGCAGTTGTCCCGGGTTTGCGGCTTCGCTTCCCGGCTGATACTTTGACACATGAAAAAAAAAAAGGATTTCATAAGAGTGAACCAAATTCCAAAATAAGAATAACCAGAGAGAGAGAGAGATGTAAAGTGTTCAAATATTACTATGTAAATGGTCTGCTATCTTGAAGTTTTTTGATTATTGTATCTACTATATGATAATGAAAAAACTCTTACTGGAAAATATCATTCCATGATCTCTATGCCTATTAGTAGAGTTTATTCTAAGCTTATTCATATAATATTGGAATCTTAGAACATATAGATTTATTAGAAAAAGGTGTCATTTTCTAGGAGGACTATTCAATCTATATAAATAATGTTTTTCAGTACAATGACTTATAGTAATCTCCTATATTAAATACGATGTTAGAATCTGATTTCACAATTTATTGAATACATCAAAGTGGAAATATTTATAATGAAACGGAGGAAAAATTATAATTATTAATGGCTTTGTGCTGATTTCGCAATTATTTAAAATCAGGATTATAACAGGAAATGGATAATTACAAATTTTAAAAAGATATTGGTCGATTCAAAAAATTTTAATTTAATAATATTTATATTATTTACTAAATACTTAAAACCAAGCAAGATAACATTTTTTAAGCAATGACCAAGAGGTCATCGCAGCCACCTTGCAAGCAAGTAGTTGGTTGCAGACGGTTGTGGATTCGCCTCCCGGCCATGCTATGACATATGGAAAAAGAAAAAATTCTGTTACAAGATAATGAAGGAAACAGGAAAAACTACCAAAAAGTCGTCGTGTCTTATGACTGAGCAGTTTGATTTATAAAATTCGTAACTTTCTATGTTTGTTTCTATGGCAGTTAATTGTTAAATGCTCATTCTGCCACTAGAGTGCTCAAATGTCACATGACTTTTAAAACAATCGACAATATGATTATTTTATTGATAAGAACTATCTACTCTATCTTATAATAAAGTGATTGCACTATATTTATACAAAATGTTACAGCTTGCCCGACAGTAAGAAGTTGTATGTGGAAGACTTGAAAATCTACAGAATAGCTACACGAATTTACGTGACTGAGGTTTAATTAATTAATATCAGAAATAATAATATTTCATCAGATTCACGCGTCTTTTGGAAATGGCGATGTGACCACCCTCAAATGACTGACTGTTACAATGTATAATTCATGACCAAAATATATTCGCCATCTTCGATTATAAGATTTATGAAAATTTTAATAAAGCAGCAAAAACTATCGAATGAACTTGACCATAATTTCTTGCTGTATATATACATAAATGTTCGATTATAATTTATATATATAAACACGTGAAGAGGGACAATCTGAATTTCTATTCAAAGAAAATATTGCTGGACACCATGTTAAATTAGATAATAATTACTATCATTTTTAAAATAGTTGATAATTTGTAAATCTTGTCCCAATAAAATCAAATCGTATCATTATAATTGAAGTAGGTATAAATTAAAAACTTGTTCGAACTCTTCAATAAAAAATTTAAAAAATTGATGTTTAATAACGATATCAAATAAAGACAGAAATATAACAAAAGAAATTACGCCATCCACATAAATTTCCAAACATAATGAATATTAAAACAGGCAAAACTCACTATTCGTATTGCCACACATAGCAAGCTAGAGTAATCAATGGATGCCCGAAGGCTTGTGCATAAAATCCCCATCTAGTGTCTACTCATCCAATATCCCCAGACTAGTTTCTGGCTTGTGGCCTTCGTCAGTGAGGAGCCTTGGATCTGAGAGCACTGCACCTAGATCTTAGGATCTAATGCAACTCTCCAGCAGCCACCTTTTATCACCGTTTAACTACAAAACTATGAGTCTTAAACTGAAAACACCTTAATGTTTTCAATCCAAGCCCATTAGCTTATATAATCATATGGGTCTGAACCCAGTTCAGTACCCATACATTTTAGTGTCTTTGGTTCTTTAACAACCATAGCCACCACTATCCTATTAGGCAGGATTGGTTTTAAGCCAATAAACATCACATGATCACCATGAAGTGGTGGTCATGTGATGTTTATAATGAATATTGTGATGTGTTTTAAATTATCAAATTCTTATAAGTCATAACCATTGTAAATTATTCTGTGATCTGATTAATTAGGGCCAGCCCGAGGGAGATGCAAATGATGTGAGGCACAAGGTTCTGTATTTATCAAGGTCCCAGACTTGCATGAGTTCTGATTCAAAATTTGTCTTGATTTATATTAATTGTAAAATGATATATCTATAAACTGCAAATATTTTTTTTTTTTTAATATCGAAGTGTTTTTAACACATAAAATGGCTCTGTATGAAAATATTGCACCCAGCTCCGCTTTTACTCCCGCATAAATGATATACTACAAATTCTTCCAACCATAAAGGAAACAAACTATATTAATAATTTTTATTAGTCATTAATCATTAGACTAGAGATTATCCACTAGGGTAGTATGTTTGACACATCAAGTAAACTATAGTAAATGGCAATCTCTCTATATACAGAACAATGACAAAGATATGTATAAGAGATTATGATCTGGGCGAACTGATGAGTGCTGGTTCAGCACGAAATGTGCATCTTTGGAATCATACATCTTTATTACGTCTTGGGTCATATGTTTATAATTACACCCCTCCACAAGATGTTAAAAGTAGATATAAACCAGCCCCTACCTTGCGTGAGTGGTATAGTGAAAATATTATTTATTAAGCAAACAAACTTATTTGAACCTCTGATTTTTTTTCTGAAACTGTCCATAATAGTTTTCGATTGTTCCTACTTAGTCTTTCATTAATGTACATTCAACATTTTTAAAATATATTTTTAGTGGAATAAAATATTTAATAATAATTAAATCGTACTATTTGTCTTTAAGGGTAGTTCTAAAAACTTACTTTATTAATTTATATTTAAAAAGTATGTACTTTTTACTATTTAAAAACTTTCTTTATATATCTATTTCCAATAATGTAATTTAATCTTGACAAAGAAATTTAAATGTTATAATTATTTTGAATTACTTTTCATTTATTTGTAACTCGAAAGTTTTAGCTTAAAACTACAACTAATATCAAAATTTAGTGCAATTTTTTTTAAAAAGAGAGCTGCTTTCAAATTTATAATCAAACCAAGTGTTATTCAAACTCAATTGTAAGCATAATTACAAAATGAAATCGCAAAATGAAAAGCGATGCGCCAACAATTCAGAAAAGAATGCTCTCATATTTTAATTTTGATAACATGAATGGCTTGATGGAATCCAAAATCTTATGAATAGCGATTCTTCTGTGAAGTAAATGGATGTTTCGGAGAGGGACGACAGATAATTGATAAAGAAAAAATCTTCCAATTAATTTTTTTCCTGCTATTTAAAGTGATTTTATTGTAATAATCGTCATTCTGTGTTTTATTTCATAGTTCACCTTTGCATTAACAGTTTCTCTCTTTCTACATGAAAACCATCGAAATTCTTTTACTAAACAAACCACTTAATTAAAGACTTGGAATCAATTTGTAGAAGTGAGTAATTTAGTTAATTTAGAACAAATTAAAGTTCTTTTACTTTGAATCCTCATCTCTTTTTGGGTAATTATACAAAGAAAAAAACATATGTATTTTGTTAATTTAAATAGCATGAAAAAATTTTTTTTCTGTATTTTTTTTTCTTTTTCTAAATTACGTTTTCTTTAGCATGTGTGTGTGTGTGTTTGTGCGTATATAAATCACTCTCAGTACGAAAGAAGGTTGTCCACTCACTGTCCTAAATATCACAAGTACAATAAAACAACAAAGACATGCTCGGGAGTTTATATAAGCCCAAACGCCAGAGTCGTTCCTGGGACATACCAATTCCAAGTCGAATGCTCTATCGATTGCGCTAATAAAATCATATTATGGGATTTATTTTTTAATTTTTAACGATATGTTGAACTTATTTCCATAATCTAACTTTAAGTGTTCAAGATTTTTAGAACAATTCAAGCTTTATTTAAACGTCTTAATCCCGTTCAACACTAGCAAGGATCAATACATAACGATGCTTTGAGATGATTGAAAGATTGCAGTATTAATATTTAAGAAATGCGATAAAAAAGATTTTAGAAATTACAGAGCTATCAATCTTTTATCAGTTCTATACAAAATTTTCAGTGAACTTTGGATTTTAACCAACCAAAAGAACAAGCTGGATTTAAAAGTTGTTTTAGTACAGTGGATCACATCCAATTATTGAGAGAAGTTATAAAAAAGAACCAATGAATATGATTTGCCATTATGCTTTGGATTTGTACATTATGAAAAGGCATTTTATTCTATATACATTTTTTTCAAAGCATTGGATTATCAAGATATAGACCCAGGATATTGTCATATTTTGCAAAATGTTTATAAAAATGCAACAGCAACAATTATTTACAGAATGATACTATGAAGATTAACCCAGTGTCACTCCATCTCTCAAAAAAATCTTATGGTAGTTTTGCAAGAAGCATTTTGTAGATTAAAACGAGAATGAAATAAAAGTAAATTAAGATTATTTAAGTCATTTAGATTTTGCAGATGATGTAATTATTATTATTTTTTTCATTTGTCAAATGCGTTGACTGGGAAGCGAAACCAGGCCAACTACTTGGAAGGCAGCTATGCTAACCATAATAATGCTTGAGAGCTTCAGGAAATGTTGCAAGAGTTATCAGATGAAAGTAAGATAATAGTTCAATGCTAAAAAGACAAGTAATGTTCAATGGATTTTCTCAAAAGAAGATAAGTAAAGATTTATAATGATGAATTAGAAGTTAATAACTATAAATACATTGGTCAGATTATTACTGCAGATGCATACACAATGACAAAATTAATCATAGATTTCTACTTGGTTGGAGTGCTTTTGGTAGAAATAACTTGATATTAAAATGAAATATGTCTATGTGTCTGAAAAAGGTTTTTTAATAAATGTGTTTTACTAGTTCTTACTTACAGATGTGAGACTTAGACATTTAACAGAAGAGCAATACAGAGACTTCAGACTACTAAATAAAGTATAGAGAGATGCATGTTAGGAGTAACAAGAAAACAAAAATGAAATACATGGGGGAGAGAACAAACAGGTGTTACTGATGTCATTGGAAGAATTAAGAAATTGAAGTGGATTTGGGCTGGACATATTTCTCAAAGAGATGATATTGGATAGTTGACATCTTGAACTGAATTCCAAAGAGAATTATAAAAGACCTAGAAAGAAACAACAAGTGAGATGGATGAAATTATGAAGTGCGTGGTGATGATGTGGAGACGAGAGTCTAGAGATTATGGAAGATGGCTTGAACTTGGAGGAATCTTCATCCTACAGTGGATTGGTAAGAGTTGAAAATGATTGTATCTTCTTTCTTGTTTAACTGACTTAAGACAGTACTAAATTAAGAAATGAACCAGTAACCTTTTATATTTGTGAATATTGACTAGTTAGTTAGTACCAGCCTAAGAATTGAATGAGTGACCTTTAGATTAGTAAATATTGGCTACTTGGTTAAAGCACATTACCTTAAATTTGATATTATCAAATCTAAAAGATCTCCAGTTTGGTGGTTCACACTACAACTGTCATTGATTGGGCCAAAATAGCCTAGTTGATCAGAGCATCATTTTAAATTCAGTATTTCCAAATCTAAAGGTCATCATACCACCTAAAGTAGGAATAATAATATAACAGGCATTGCACTACATACACTATTGTATTTTGTTTCTAACAGTTGATTTTCTAAAAACATTTAGCAATTAAAACTGTGATGGAAATTTTCCAACATATAGTTAATCTTTCAAACAAATATCATTTGTAAACAGTTCCATAGTTTAGGCATCTGTATTAGGGCCTGTTGGTCAATGCTTCAAATAAAATAAGAAGCCATTGTTAAGCAGATGTTGAATGTATACTGAAAGCATTGTGACATGAAATTTTAGCCAATTTTGGTGTATGGTTAATGATTTTCTCTTGTTTAACAGTTTTTGAACAGGTTTGCTTTGTATTGCCATAGTTTGTAATTTAGAAGGGTTTTTTTTTGTATACCATTTAATGTCTTGTTTCATGATAGGATTAGTAGAAGGTGTTTCAAGTATTATTATAAGTTTCACTTTTTTTAATGTAATAAATTTTTATTTATGAAAATTATAAACTTACATACAATGAATTAAAGGTGAACATGTTATAAACATTTAAAGGTTTATCAGTTGTGTATTTATTTTAAAGTGGTTTTTTTAATGGAATTTGTGTGAAGCTTTGATGTATGAAGATTCCCCCAATAATTGAGTGGATGTTCATAAGTAATATGAGCACTATGGAGCTCATCACCGAAATTGCACTCAGCTAAATAAAAGATCTTTCATAAACAAAAAAATCAATAAAATTATTTTCTTTTTAAGAACTTTTTATTTTCATGAACCCATATATATTCCAAGATATTATACACCTATTTCAGAGCTTTCAACTACTTCCTTATGGTCATTATCAAGAATATATAAATATATATATACAAGGGGGGACCCCAAAGTAGTTGGAATCACTCTCTGGTTTGTGTGCCTATTGTTGTATATATATATATACTTCTGCTGTTATATACTACTTGCAGGGACAACTTCTGCATCAATCTTCCAAATTACATCACTATGTGACATCATGGGGCCACATAACACATTGTTTTGTAAAATGAATTTAGCAATTTTGTCAATTTTTTTATGACTGAAAAGTTTGACCATGGGAAATTCTGTTTTCGTTTATACAAAATGACAAGGAAAAAAGTTGTAGTGCTTGAAACAGATTACAAGAAAGCTGATCTTATGAAAACAAGTTCATGAGTGGTTTCATTGGAATGCTAAATTCACCATGTCTCTAAAAAGTATTACAAGTGAAGTCCAAAGTCAAAACAATGCTGTTTTTTTTCTTTCAAAGCAAATGGCATTTTAAATCGTGCTTTAGCACTCCTCAGAGAGGTGCTAGGGTGGGTTCAGACACTAGATCTAAAAATACCAACCCAAAGCCAGCATTTATCTAGAAGTTATCTATTGAGAGGGAGGAAAATCTGAAATTTTCAGACACCCACATGTCTCTGAGGAATGCCAAAGCATGAAACCATGGTCAGAGGTTTGGGGGAGGGGTCTGGACAGAGATATTTTAAATGCTGGCTCTGGCTAAGCATTTATCACAAAGCTTGTTGAGGAATTGGTAATCCTCATTGATTATATTTTACAAGCTTAAGAGAATTGGGTCATATGATCTATGACTTTTATTTTGACTAATTAAATGGCATTTTTGTCTCAAATTTAGTTCGTAACAGTCAAGCATTTTATCTGCAAATTCTGAAGCATTTATGTGATGTGATAAAATGTAAACATCCTGTTTTGTGATGAAGGAATAAGTTCAAGGTTCATCCCCACAAAGTGTCATCTCTCAAAGCCTTGAGTGTGGAACACTTTAAATACAGCATGATCCAACTTATCTATTAGGTACATTTGCTCCATCTCACTTTATGCAATTTTTTTAGACTTAGAATTGGGGGGGGGGGTGTGACAGACAAGTTAAAAGGCATCACTTTGCAAATAGAAGGAATGAGTTCAAGGTTCACCCCCACAAAGTGTCATCTCTCAAAGCCTTGAGTGTGGAACAGTTTAAATTCAGCATGATCCAACTTATCTATTAGGTACATTTGCTCCATCTCACTTTATGCAATTTTTTTTAGGACTTAGAATTGGGGGGGGGGGTGACAGACAAGTTAAAAGGCATCACTTTGCAAGTACTTCCCGACTACTTTGAAAAATGAAAAGCATGTTTAGATAGTGTATTGCATCAAATGGATAACAATTTGAAAGAAATTAAATAAGCATTTTTTTAATAAAATTCTGGTTACTTTTGGGTACCACTAAGTATATATATTGATGATATAAGTATATAATTTTTAACTCATAATATTTATTTAACATCTAGTATATTTCTTTTCATTATATAAATTTTACTATTATTATTAGTTACTTCACCTTACTCTTTATTTTTTTGAACCAATTTTTTTTCTTAGATCTTGCACAAATGTATGAGAACTTTATAAACCCAGTAATACCAACATTTTCTTATATATTACTATTTATACAATACTGTAAATTATTTATAATTTAAACCATTATTTAACAATCTGTTATATTTAAAACTGACAATGGGTAGACAGTTGATATTTAAACTGGATGAGATTGTAAAACACCTAGAAAGAGGTCATGGGATAGCTGAATGTAGATAAGTAACTTTGATGGTTACGATAAAAACATTAAATAGTGCTTACATGTCTACCAATGATTCTCAAATAGAAAACTAAATGATATAATATCAATTGTTGGAATGGGGGAATTGAGTATCTTTTATCCAATAGCTATTATCAGCTGGATAGTCTAGCGTTGACTACCTCTAAATCTGACAAGATCTCAAAAAGCTTCTTAAAGTTTTACCCCACTCAAATTTGAATGCTCATTATAATTCCGATAAGCAATATTGTGCCAAAAAGCCTTGCATGGTTTGTAATAAATAAACCATATTCCATAATCTGCATGGTGTTGAATTTTTTATTATTATTAACTTATTCTTTCAGTCTTATTATTATTAACTTATTCTTTCAGTCTTATTATTATTAACTTATTCTTTCAGTCTTTTAAATACATCCTATGATTTAAAATCTTATGTCCTGCATATGAGAGGTCAGAGTGACTTATGGTCAACATGGGTAGGATGAGAAAATTGGCACCAAGGTGGGCTTTGAGCATTCCATCATCAGATTTTCAATGAAATGTATAGCAGAAGAGTTGTGGGGTGGAGTAGATTGAAGTCTGTCCATTAAGATATGAAGATTGGCTATCGTAATATAAGCTGAGCATTGATTGTATGTATGTGTGGAGATGATAATCTGGACCAACTGACGAGTGCTGGTTTAGCACAAAATACGTGTATTGGTGATTATTTATCATTTTGACATGTGTGTGATCAAGTGTGTCAGCAGTATGAGATAGCGTGGATGGTCATGTGAAAGTCTGAGTTCAAACCCCTATATATTACATATTAGACTGCAGGTATAATAAACCCTGTACTGTAGAAAAAAATCATACATATATATATTGACGGGCGCATATACACTGAATCGCAATGATCTTCAACGCTAGGCTACAGACGATAGTAATTTCTTATTTTTTGATTACAGTATCTAAATTATCATAAGATTTTTTTGGAATCACATTATTTTTGTGTAGATGTGCGTTACGGCGTCGTAAATGTAGGATATTAATAAAAATTATAAAGATTTCGGCTAGTACTCTCCAGTGATTAATAAAAGAAAAAGAATAAAAAATAATTAATAATTAGAATGATTAATTAGTTTTTTAAAATTCACGAATACATAATAAATGTTTTTATGCAAAGAATATATGTCATATTAAATTATGTTTCATATTTAAACATTAATATAATTTAAATGACATGTAAACTCTGTAGTTTATTTCTATAAACTTATTTAATTAATAATTCACTTATTTTTCGATTTAAATTGCATCGTTTTTTTATACAGAGTATTATATAACAATAATCCAGATATCACATGATCACCATTACCTATGCTTACAAAAACTGTTGAAACGCAAAACTCTCCACACAGTATGCGTCAGGCCAGTGCACGCCACAAGCTAGAAACTAGTCTGGGGATATTGGGTAAATAGGCACTAGGTAGGGATTTTATGCACAAACCTTTTTGCATCCATTGATTATACTGGTTTGCACTGGGTGGCACTATTGGGTGGAGAGTTGTGCCTGATTTAATAATCTAAATATAATTTTACTGATTATATATACAGCAGAAATAAAAATAGATTCCGAGTTATCCATATAATAGTTAGCCAAGGACAAGTATACTAAGAATCTCATTAAAAGGATGGCTGAAATAAAATAAGATATAAAGTGTTATTAATGTTTTTGTTTTTATTGTTGATTATTCAGAATCGGCTCTTTCTGATTCAGCACACAATTGAAAATGATTGTAAAATTGTTACTTTGTGGCTAGTTTCTGGAATATCCTGAATTGAATCACAACATGTTCTTTTCATGGTTACGTTTAATTTTGGAGATAGCCAGGAGTCAGCAGAAATTAAATCATTAGAATAGATGCATAAATATTACTGCTTTTTTTTTTCTGGCCAAAAATTGGGCACAATTGTAGTTTTGTAGGATGATATATCCTTTACTGGAATTATCTGCAGAAACTTTGTGGCAGTTTCTGGATTTCCTGAACTATGATCTGTTTTTTGTGGTCCAACTTTCATTTTAGGTGTAGCCAGATGCCAGCAGGAACGAAATCAGCAGAATAGGACAGATGTGCGCACAAAACAATGCTTTGGTCCAAAAAATCATGCACGATCTTAGCACCATGTGCTGTCATGTTATGCTATGATGACCAAAAATCTTATCCACAGTATTCAAGTCATGCCAAAATAGTAGCTAATATTTACTGTCTATTCTTCAAGAATGGATTCATGGTGAGTAAGGCCTTTAGAATCGAGAATAAATAACAATGAGCCATGTTTTGATTCTGCTCTTTGACATTTCACAATTTCTTTGTTTGTCATTTTTATGATTATCTGCATTCTGATGTTTTGTTAATGGTTCATTTGGAAAGTACCACATCTCACTGCTTGTTGTAATGTTTATCTAGATGCCAGATCTGTGATCGTGTTTCTTTTCATGTATCTGCAATGATCCACTTGCATCTTTTTAATCAATTGTCAGTGAGTCACAGGGTTCATATACAACTTCCACTTTTTCAAATCGTCCACTAAAAAATGATGGATAGTAGTTTTTTAGAATGCCTCAGTGAATCTGACAATGGTTAGTCTGAAGATCTGAATATGGATTATCTTCATCATTCTCCATGGAACCAAAAATCTTGCAAACCACTTGAAACACATTCTTGCAAGTCATATCTTTACTACCATATACAGTTTGGAGATCATTTCAAACATTTAAGTAGTAAGATACACTGTGTGCCTTAGCCATTTTCTGTCAACATGAAAGTAATATTATTTACATTTTTAATATACAAAATGTACCACATTATCACATTATGTTTTATAGAGGCTCACATAATATTATATGCCATCAGTATCCTTTAAAATTAAAAGAAAATTCCACATTTAAAACATGTGACAACTAGAAATTATCGAAAGCGAATGCAGTTATCACCTCACCTAAAAATACAGTACTACCACTTACAATTAAAATTTGCTTTAAAATAGTAATTAATTGAAACCACTAAACACCACATGATCCAGTTTAAGATTTGAACTATCCATCTATTATCATCTCTTTTAAGCAATATGGCCAGCTCAACTCCAATCTCTTAATTCTTTCATATGATCACAGCAATCATTGGTTCATGATTTGGGTTGACATTGTCACAATTACAAAGATCAGTGGTTGATAATTCTATTTATAAAGCATATGAACTCAACAATTGGTTTATGATTTGGGTTTGTCCATAATTAGATAGATCAGTGGCTGATAAATTTTATTTATAAAGCTATCATTAAAAACTAGTTAACACTTAGACAATCCCAATATCAATAATAATCAACAATTTCAAACTGTTGTCAAGGCAACCTCCTTTTAACAATAAACAATATATATATATATATATCAAGGTTAATGTATGACAGGTGCCAGAAAACATTGTACCAAAGAATCTTTATACTAAGTTATTAAACAGATTTACAAGTATACTTAGGAAGACTTGTTTTTATTTCCCATTTAATGCTCTTTAATTTTGTTACATATATGCAATTAGATTTGTAGATACAGATGCACAGACTAAGCTGTTGATGAAATATTGTTATACATTTTATATTGTGCATATTTTGTAAAATATAAAATTATTAGAGAAATATGGCATAAAAAATTGAACTCCTATGATATTTCAAACAAATTTTTTTTTTCCGGGATATCCGATCTTCCTAAATGCAACTGGAATCTCATCAATAGATTTAACACAATCAATAGCTGATGTGCTCATATGATGTATAAATGGAATTTATTATCCCCCAATCTATGTAAATGTGGACAAACCTAAACCATAATTGGATGGTTATTGCACTCATATGCTTTATATATGAAATTGGTTTGGGTAAATGTGGACAAATCCAAGCCATAAAACGATCATTTTTGTGATCATATACTTTATAAATAAAATTTATCAATTGTTGATCTATGTAAATGTGAGCAAATCTAACCATAAACCAATGGTTACTATGATCATATGCTTTGTAAATAGAATTATCAACGAGCAATCTGTATAAATGTGGACAAAATAAAATCATAGACTGATGGTTTTTCTGCTTATATGCTTTATAAATGAAATTCATCAGCCACTGATCTGTGTAAATGTGGTCAAACCTAAAATATAAACTGATGGTTGTTGCACTCATAGGCTTTATAAATGGTAAAACTACCAATCTATATAAACATGAATCTTAAACTGGATTCCAAGGGATTGTAAAAGACCCAGAAAGAGACCGCATGTGAGATGGATGGATGAAATAAGAAAGTGTGCATGGGTGATGTGGAGAAGAGAAGCTAAAGATCGGAGATGGATTGAACTTGGAGAGACCTTCATCCTGCAGGGGATTGATAATAGTTGATGATGATGAAACCCAAATCATAATTTGATGTTTGTTTTGCTCATATGCTTTATAAATAGAATTTATCAGCCCCTGAGTTATATAAATGTGAGTAAACTCAAATCATAATTTGATGGTTGTTGCATTCATATGCTTTGTAAATGAAATTCATCAGCTACTGGTCAATATACACGTGGTAACACAAACCACAATTGTAGAGAATGTGCATTAGAGGATTTGACAGAAGCCCAAATTCTAGGATATTCACCTCTGAAGATAAATAAGTGGCTACAGGAAAAAAATATTATAGAATGTATAAAGTGTTATTATGTGACCCTTTGGGTTGCTAATGTGATAGAAATGAGTATCATCATTTTCAACCATTATTGGCCCACTGCAAGATGGTCTCTCCATGTTTATCCACTTACTATGATTTCCAGATTTTCCACATTACACTAGTAAATGTCTTTATTTCATCCATCCATCTCACATGAGGTCATTTTTTAGATGATCTGCAATCTCCTGTAATTCTGGTTTAAGATTTCAATTGTCCATATATTATTTTCTCTTCTGGCATTATGTCCAGCCCAGCTCCACTTCAGTCTCTTAATTCTTTCAGTAAGGTTAGTAATATCTTTTTGCTCCACCTATATACTTCATTTCGATCTCTTCGCTACTCCTAATATACATCCCCTATACTTGCGTGATCTGAAGTCTATATTGCTCTTCTGTTAAGTTTCCAAGTCTCAACGAAATATAGGTAATTTTATTTAGGTTTCACAGATTGGTCTGTGTAGTTATCACAAAAATCATTGCTAAAGTGTTTTCTCTTTCTCACCCCCATTTTTTTTTTTTCTCTCTCTCTGTTTGGAGGTGAGGGATCAGAATGGCCATACTCATTTATAAGTGGCCTTTTATTTTAGTAATGTATTAAATAACCTCACACTACCATGCTCGTTTAATTATATGAACGGAGATACAATCAAAGACACTGTTTATTCATATGATTTCAAAAGAACGTGGTTGGGCGGATGTTATTTAATAAATTTATAAAAAATATTACACATGGGGGAAAATGCGAATAACTTCGTGTGTGTGTGTGTTTAATTTAAAAATCTGGAATATTCATCTTTAACTGAGATTTTAAAGTTTATATTTGAGATAGAGATAATCTCTAGTTTAATAAATGATTAATGATAATCATTACTGTATTTATTTAGAGCAAATGGCGTTAAAGTTGTGTGTGGAGTAAGTTTGTTTTTTTGTAAATCAGAATGGCCTTTTATTATTATCTTGGTGTAGGGACATTGTTTATTAGCGTTGATATTAAAGGTATCTGCCTTATAAATTTGTTGATTTATATTTCGGGTGTAATTTCTAAAAAAAAAAAAAATTTTCCCATGTGTCATAGCATCAGCCGGGAAGCGAACCCGCTAACCCGTGACAGTTGTTTGTAAAGCAGCTGTCGCTGACCTCTCGACCACCAATTCTCAAATGTGTGTGCATATCTTATCAACCTGGAAATTAAATCTTCACCCGCGTGTGAAAGTTATCCTATAATACATAACAGTTGAGTTTTTATTTTACAAATGTGTTAAATGTTTATAAAGTGAAACAGAAAATCGAGAAAGTCAAAGATATTAAACTGGATATTTTAAGATTTATCAGGTTTCATCCTGGTATTTAAATGTTTTCAATTTTTTGTGGCAAAGTATTAGATTTCATCGGGTAATTAACAAATACTATTAGAAATATATATTTTTAGGAAAATTTACCAAGTTTGACAGTTAATACCAGCATGCTTTTTGAAATGATGATATTTGATATATTAAATAAAATATATCTAGTTAAGTTAGTTTATTAATAAAATAATTTGTTCTTTCCAGATTTTAGGTTTGTGAAAATAAATATATTTTGAAGATGTACGCTGATTTTTATCTTCATTAATTTATTTTTTAAAAAAAAATTTTTCATCGACAAAAACCGAATAATAATGTAATTTTAATTCAATAATTAACAATTGCTAAGTGTTATATTATTATTATTTCTAATAATTATCATAAATACCTTAATTTCTATGTCTGGTAAATGTTAATAGATTTGAATGAGATGTAACTAAGGGATTTAAATATAATTTCTTCTTTCACTCTTATATTTATTAATTTATTTGAACCAGAAACTCACAGTGTGCACTTAAAAATGCGAAGGTAGGGACCTCTACAGGTCTTAACCACAAGCTTACGTTTTGGAGGAAAAGAGCTTGTCGTTAAGACCTGTATAGGTCCCTACCTTCGCATTTTTAAGTGCACACTCTTGAGGTTTATTGCCTTAATAAATATTACTTACAATCAATGTGCGTTAAATAAATTTATAATTTGAACCAGAAAGTAAAAACGAAAAAGCGGCTTTAGGGTAAAAAAAAATGTTTGATATTTAACACAAATTACTGTAGCATGCCCTTGTATTTAAAATGGAATAAAGCTAAAATTAAAATTTATTGGGATAAAGTTTATGTGCGGCCATATTATAACTTCGATATATATAAAAATTTGAATCCTGCCTGCCGCTATATTAGTAATGATATATAAAATAGAAAATCATATAATATTACAATACTAACCAAAAAATAAAATTTTACCAAAATTCTTCCACGACCATTGATTGCTTCTATTAACAAATAGACCTTTTCAAATGAAATACAACAAGATACATATCAAAGCTAACATTATATTTGCAATACAAACATTAAGTCACGTGATGTATGACTTGATTTTCTTTCTATTTTAGTTTGCCTTTTAAGGCTTTGAGAATGTTATATTGCTAAGACTATTAATATATAGTATAGATGAAAATTATTCAGGCCCATATAGTTATTTAAATTAGATAGCTGGATTTGGAGACATATAGATGTCTGTAAATATCCGATTTTTTTACTTAATAGTTAAGTATTAGATAAATGCTGGGCTTGAGTTGGTATTTTAGATCTAGTGTCTGAATGTCCTAATGTCTCACTGATGAGAGCCATTAGCTCAAAACTGGTTTGGGGATAGGGATAATTCTAGATAGAGATTTTAAATGCTTTCTCTTCCTGCATTTATCGGAAAAGCTTGTTTAGCGCTATTAGTACTTCATTGTATTATACACAAAACAAAATAGCTTTCTCATCATTCATTTCAAAAACCAACTTCTTTTAACATATGTCTTCATGAGATTGATGATGACCTCACATTTGAGAAAATTTATTATCAGAGTTTTAGAAGAATAAAAAAAAAACTGATAATAATTTTGTTTGAATCTGAGGCCAACAATCTCATGAAAACATCCTTTGATATTAAAGAAAGTTGGTTTTTGAAGTGAATCATGGGGCGGTTATTTTGTTTTACATATATATGTTGCATGTATTGTTTGAAAACAGGCAAAACTCACTATACGTATTGCCACACACAGCAAGCTAGAGTAATCAATGGATGCCAGAAGGCTTGTGCATAAAATCCCCATTTAGTGCCTACTCATCCAATATCCCCAGACTAGTTTCTGGCTTGTGGCCTTCGTCAGTGAGGAGCCTTGGATCTGAGCACTGCACCTAGATCTTAGGATCTAATGCAACCCTCCTGCCTAATAGGATAGTGATGGCTATGGTTATTAAAGAACCAAAGACACCAAAATGTATGGGTGCTGAATTGAATTCAGACCCATATGACTATATAAGCTAATGGACTTGGATTGAAAACATTAAGGTGCTTTTAAGACTCATTCATAGTTTCAAAGTTAAATGGAGATAAAAGGTGGCTGCTGGAGGGTTGCATTAGATCCTAAGATCTAGGTGCAGTGCTGTCAGATCCAAGGCTCCTAACTGACGAAGACCAAAAGCCAGAAACTAGTCTGGGGATATTGGATGAGTAGGCAATAGATGGGGATTTTATGCACAAGCCTTCTGGCATCCATTGATTACTCTAACTTGCTGTGTGTAGCAATATGTATAGTGAGTTTTGCCTGTTTAAAAACAGTTATACACAAGCATAAGAAGTGGTGGACATGTAATGCATGAATTGTGTTGAATTTCAAGTGAAAAGATCTATTTGTTAGTAGATGAAATCATGATGTGGTAAAATGTTTGTAAAAAAAATTTTTTTTTGGCTAGTATTGTAATATTATATGATTTTCTATATATAAATTTGTATGTTGGGAGTAACAAGAAGAGATCAAAACATCACTCCAACTCCAATATAAAACAAATAATAATAATAAACTAAAGTTGTAAACATTAATTCTTATTAAGCACATGGTCAGTTTTGCAATTATCAATACAAACCAATCTGTGAAGCATAAATAAACCCTAATATAGAACATACTAATCCACTTTTTGTTTATTTTAAACTTTGCCATTCAACTTCTTTTAAAGAAAACGTTTCTGAAATACCTCAACATCATATCTCATTGTAGGCCTCCAATGTATTCTATTCATCACCACATCTTCACAATCAGCCTTTTATTTCTTTAGAATGTTTTCAAGATAATTCTTATGCCCATTTAAGAAATCTTACATTCATTTATTTCACCTGTTCAATCGATTGAAGATATGATTTTACAACAGTGAACTTTATAATATCATATTCAGAAAGATTAATTGTCTTATGTTCCTACAATTTTTAAAATTTAATGCTCACCTTTTGAAATTTTTCTAACGCTATCACAATACATCAAAATAGTGCTCAAATCTCACTTCTATATGATAAATTAGCCCTTCAACTGGTAGAAATATTTTCTTAGTTCTCTGGTGTAAATTTTTGTAATCATTCAACATTTGATTTTAGTATTCAGTCTTTATTCTTTATTAGAATTTAATAAATTGAATTTTATTTGTTAGAAATATAAGATTGCAAACAAAAAACATCCTAAAAATTGTATTTGAACTTTGAAAATATAGAAAAAGTAATATATAATGAGAATAATGAACTTTTTTCTGATTGAACAGTCAACAAGGAAAGTCAAGCATTGTTAGCTGAGAGGTCATCACATCTGCCTTGCAAGCAAGTAGTTGGTTGCAGACTGGTGTGGGTTCGTGTCCTGGCCGATGCTATGACATATGGAAAAAAAAAACAAGGAAAGTCTGTGGAAAAAGAAAATTAGCAAAATATTTGTTGAAAATAAGCTTTTTAAAACATGAGCAAATAAATATGAAGTCATCATAAATCTATGAAATTTTGTTTAAAAATTTAAATTTGTATTTATAATTTTTAAAATATTAAAAATATTATAGAGTACTATTTTAAAAAAGATGTTAACAATCAGACTACCATAGTGTTGTATTTTCTGTTATCATTGAATTTGTACTGTACAGTTTGGTGCAGTTGGTAGAGCTTTCGATTTGGGATTGTTCTGATGCTTCACTTCGGGTACTCGAGCTTCTTATGAACCCCTGAGCAATAAAGCCATTAGCATTTTTAAAAATTGAATTTGTTAGCTTATATTTTTAAAAGTAAAATGTATTCTAATAAAATAAAATAGTAAAAATGTATATTGCATAAAAATAATCGTAAATATTTAAATAAACTATAAAAATACAGCTTTTTTTCTGATAGCTAACAACCAAAAAATTTAATGTATAATTATTTTCACAACTACTCTACTAATCAGTGCTCTAATAGGCATGATTCAAATCTTATTTTGGTTGTAGGCTTCTGCCCTCTTCAGATTTTTTAAACTAATGAATCAATACAGTTTTTGCTATCAAAATAAACTCAAAACTGGAAAATCTGCAGATAATCACATAAGAGTGGTTTCAAAAGATGTATTTTGTAACTATTATTAGCAGTGTTAAGTACATCTAACTAATCAATAAATTCTTGTATTGGTATGATCAAAATTATTGAATCTTAAGAAAAATTAATTAAAGAAGCCAATTATATAGAAAAACAAATGCCTTTTTTAAATAAAATAAATGGAAAGGAAATAATTATAATTATTTTAATAAGTTTATTTTTTTTTTACAATTAAGGGCAATTGTTAATAATTAGAAATTATAATAAAGATATAAATAGGGCTTTAAATGTAAATATTTTAAATTGTAAAATATAAGTTGGGCAAATAAGAGAGGAAAAAAGGAGTTTTTAAATATTAAAATATAGGTTTTTTTAAAAAAAATTAAATAGGTAGAGTGTGGTGTTTTTATCAGTACCATATTTTTATATTGTATATATTCTATATTTTAAGAATAACCAAATAAAATGGTCAAACCATTGGTAATTTATAATATTGTCATAGATTCAGTAAAAAAAAAAGATTTGGAAAGACAAATATGGGTAAAGAAATATTTATAAACTGTTGTTATTGTTGTTCTCTTTCTTCTTTTTTTCTTTTTCCTTATCTTCTTTTTTTTTTCATTATCTTTTTTTTCTTCCATCTTTTTTTTTCTTCCTTGTCTTCTTTTTCTTATTCTTCTTCTTTCTTAACCTCTTTTTATTTTTTTAATAATTTTACTATGAATTAATTAATTATTATTATTTATTATTAATGCAAAATTAATATGATGTAATTTTTTTTTAGGCAAAGATACAAATGGTTGCCAGTTTTTTATTACAACTGTTCCAACACCATGGTTAGATGGACACCATGTAGTTTTTGGAAAAGTATTAGAAGGGATGGATGTTGTAACAAAAATAGAAAGTATTCGAACAGACAGCGCTGATAATCCAACTGTAGATGTTATAATAGCCAAATCTGGAATTATCCCTGTGTATGAAAAGTTTGACATTTCCGCTGAATAATCGGTTGTAAATCTTAATAAAAGAAACATTTCATCTGTACAAAGAATACAGAAACAACACATTTTTATAAAAGGCATTATAATTTTTTAATCTGCAGTATCTTTTTCTTTTATTGACTTTTAATAATGTAAACATTGTACTGTTTGTAACATTAAATGAAACCAAAGATTCATTTCTTCTGAAAGTTAGTGGATATGGATTGGAAAATATGGTAAAATGGCACTTTGCTAATTTATATGGTTCTCTTTTTATATATTTAAAGTCTGTCATAAGATGGAATTTATTATTTATGTAAAGTTAAGTGATCTGACTAAACCTTTATGACAAAAATTAAATAAGCTTTCAGTGACGCTTATTTAATTTGGAATACATACTCAAAAATACTCGTAAAATTCTACCTCCATTATCGTTAGAATTTTTGTTTTTTATAATCATAAGTATATTTTAACCACTTTTGTAGAGGAATGATTATTATTGTTTATTAATCCTACATCATTTTTTTACCATTTAAAAGAAAACTAGTTTATTATTTTAATAGCGATGCTTGCAGTCTCTGTATGCTAATGAGTTCACATTACACAGGTAAGCTAAGATTAATCCAAGCATCCATTAATGTAAGAACTTCCATTAACTGAACCCAATTATAAAGTATCGTTTTGATTTATTGCATGCTGGTATAAATATAAGCATCTTCTGCTATCCCAAATTGGTTTATTGTCATTAGTGTTTTTGATCAATAGTGATCTGTCCTAACAGACAGGTCCAAGAGCAGTCATGTAATCAATTCATCCAGTTCTCCATTCTGGTATATCCGTTGATCAGATCTTTAATTCCACACATTTCTCCCATTTCTTATATCATCTAGAAAGGCCAATGTTTTTCATCTTTCCTTGTGTCCATTCACCATTTCTTCTAAAACATCTTTCATTAAAACTCTGCTTTCTTCTTAGTATATGTTCAATCCAGCTTCTATTTATATCATTCTGCAAAACGTTTTATGATCATTATTTCATATGCTCACACAAGCTGTTAATAACAGTGGCAATCTCTCCATACTGTGGTGCCACCAAGTGCAAGCCTTGCATCCATTGATAAGTCTGGCTTCCACTGAGTGGCACTTCTCTATGGAGAGTTTGCTAGTGTTGTATCCATCTTTTTTTCATTTACTCTTTCCAAAAATTCCCCTTTTGCCATTTTACTATAGCAAAAACATTTTAATAAATCTAACTACGAAGGATAAACATTAGGTTTATTGAAATTTTTAATAGAGTTTGGGGTTGAAAGTGGGGAAAATTTATCACAGAAATCTAAAAAATTCATTAATCCAACTAAATCTTGGAACTATGGATTAAGGATTAATACTAGTCTACCTGTATTAAGCATCAAAGTGGATAACAAAGCATAATAATTTTGATACAATTGACCAGATAGACAGTCATTTTCCAGCTTATTTGTACTTTGTTCAAAAATTCAAACAAGACCCAGTGTGCTAAGAATTTAAATTGAAACTTGACTTTAGCAATTAGCCCAATGAAGAGGCTGGTTGTAGAGTGAAACCTTTCTCTATCAATTCCCGTCCCCAAAAAGTTTTAGCCAAAATAAGTAAAAGAAACTGATGTGCTCTTTCCACCACTTTGATGCTTACAATTTTTTTGTGAGTCTCAAAAGTTCATTTGACATCCCAAGGAACTGATGAAACTAGAAATAAATAAATTATTACACCTAAACAAATTATAATTGTTAATAAATTAAATTAATTATATATATATATATAAAGATTTTAAACTGTTTATGATTTAAAACTATCTATCTGTAAGTGAAAAAGTATAAATACATAGATTGTCCTAGTGAAAAGATATCTGATTTATTCTCCTTATCTACTTTTTCAGCACCATCTCTTGATGATGCATAGATTATGTAGTGACATAGTTTAGCTATTCACCTCGAAAATTATAAAATGCCAACCTGTCTGGATCATGATATGAAATATGACCGCATTTCATATATTGTAGATCATCTTTAATGCTCTCTCCGCTATCATGAAGTCTTGTAACTATTTGAAAAGATTTTCACAATTTATGGCTTTATGGCCCTAAACAGTATGGAATCATTTCAAATGTTTGAGTAGTAGTTTTGTCTGATTTAAAACAAAATTTAATGTTGTGCTTTGTTCTATCGTGAGACTGTCACATTTCATATCATAACGCATGATACAATATGCCTAGGACCTTAAAATTTTTGTAGTGAATAGTTAAATTATATCATTGTGTAGTACATGTGTTGATTCAGAGATGGCGCTGCAGGCAGCTTGGAGAGAGAAACGGTTATCAGGTAACTTTTCACTAGCAAACATTGTGTATATATGAAGTCTGATCAAAAAGCTTTATCTTCATTTTATTCAACAGAATAATATATACTTTTTAGTTGAAGCTTATCGCTAATCTAAAAAGTAGAAAAAATATGTTTGAATTTTTTTATTTACACTTCATATTTTATAGAAACTGTGGCCCATGTTTTAAAATGGTTAATAAATGGTGCTTATTTTTAAAAACAAAATGCAAAAAAAAATCATACAACAACAAGTTGATATGTTTTGTGTAAATGGTAGGTTTATTAATGTAAAAACCTTTTTATATCAAGATTTGAATACTAGAAATACAAAAGTATTTACATGGATACATATATATATATAATTTCTTAAAAGAGTTATACTATTCTATTTTAATAGGATTAAATTGGAAAATAATTATTTCTTTATAATGCTAAAGCTACACACACATATATTCACTGCATAACAGTCAAAGCTTAATAAAGTAATAGAATGTCAACAATATGTTGTCAAGGTAACCACAGTCTTAGTAGCAGATTGTGATTATTATACTGGTTTATTAAACTTTGGTTGCTATAGTATGAATTACATTTGGAAAACAGGCAAATTACATTTTAATGTATGTATGTATTTACACAAATCATTGGAACATACAACTATTAATGTTTGCGTACTAATTTTTATATATATTTTATAAAAAAAAATTGTAAAAATATTGAATTAATAAATTTTAAATAACATAAAAAGTTGTGTTTTTTTATGTGTTGAAAGCTTGTTTACATCTGCTATTGATGGTTTGCGTCCATGAAATGTTTGATATTTTTCTTTCCAATGTTTAGTCTAAATCTCAAATCAGATTTATTTATTAATATATTTACAGTACTTTATTATTTCAATATTTTTTTGTAGATGGCAGCTATCATTAGAGAGAAATCCAGACTTTTATGTTTTTTCTAATTAGCATGTGCAAAAGTGAGAAAAAAATTCATTTTCTTACTAGCTTCAGTAGAGAGAGGCAAATCTTCCTCTCCAACATTATTTAACATTGTATAAGGTAATAGGCAAGTAATAAATATTTTTATTATCCTTTTATTCAATTTTATAAATATTTCACACAATTAAAGATATAAAGATTTCACAATATTGATTGACAATTTTTGTCAAATATTTTGCTGATTTTTATTTTTTCCATGTTTTGAAATAGTACAATATCTGACTTTTGATTATTATATTTTTTATTTCATATCTATCTATAATTTAATGATCATAATTTTTTTTCATAGTGTGAATTATTTCAATATTCTTTATTCAGTATGAAAAATATTATTTATTTCATATGTAGACATATTTCAAAATGTTAAAATTTCAATTATATAACTATTTTTATTGCTCTTATTTTTCTCCTTCACTTTTTTTGCATATCTTCATATAATCATATATATTATTTTTAATACTTCACTCATAAAATAAAGAAGTTTTTAAGAAAATTAATTGCATTAAAGTGTATATGAGTGAAGTATTAAAAATAATATATATTTTTATTGTCTCTAATTTACATAAGATATGAATTAGAAAGATAATTTGATATGGAAAAACATTGTTGAGTCATAATTAAAAACTTGATTTAATTAATAAAAATCTTAATTGTTGCATGGATTTGAATATAGATGCTAATATTATGAACCTACATCAGATGCTATTTTAGAATCAGCATTCAATTTAAGTTTACAAAAATACTGCTATATAGTGTTTTCCTGAAGATTTGTGATGATGGTATTCTAGTTGTATTTTTATATTTCCATCAAGCGTATTGAATGTCTTTGGAAAAATTTAACTTTATTTAAATATTCCAAATACATTCAACTGTTAGTAATAGCACATCAAACAGGTTAGTATATGTGAATATTTTGAAAGGTACTATTCTCCTCTCTTCTTCAGGTGTTGCTGGCCTGACCAGTGACAATACTAGCATGGGATTCAAACCTGGGTCTTTAGATTCTTGATTATTAAATTTAAAGTAACACTCTAACTGAGCCATCCTGCCAAAGGCAACAGAGGAATTATTCTCCCCTCTTCTTCAAGTGTTGCTTGCCTGACCAACGACAGTGCTAGCATGAGATTCAAACCTGGGTCCTTAGATTATTGATTATTGAATTTTAAGGTAACACTCTAACCAACAGTCATTCTGTTAAAGGCAACTGTCAGTAGAAATTTCATATACTTATCTATGAGGTTCCTCCTGATTTCTCCCCTTTTTCCTAAGAGCAAAGTTGATTAGTGATTTCCATACATTATCTATAGCCACACTAGATTGGTTTATGGGCTTTTTTGCCATTGTCATGAGAACAGCTTCTTTAAATTTATTTCTTTGTACCTTTTCTCCTCTATCCAATATTTTTGTATTTTCCCAATTAAATATATGTTCATTGGTAATACATGGTCTGCTATATTAGACATATCTGTTTTCTCTCTTCTAATCATCAGTTTATGCTCTTTTAAGCACTTTTCAATGGGAATGACTAGTCTCACCAATATATGTTCTTCCACATTTGCATGGTATTTCATAAATGCAGTTTTTTTCTTTTCATCATTCCAAGTTTAGACTTTGTAGATGTTAGAATTCCTCTAGTGTGGTATGGCTCTGGAAAGCTGTTCTGATGTTATACTGATTGCAGATTTTCCTTAATTTGTCTACTATCCATCAGCTGTTATTAAAAAAATGTTAAATAGACAACAAAAAGAACCATAAAAAAGACAATTATTGGTACTGTAGTATACCCATACATTCCAAAAATAGCAGACAAATTAAGGGAAATCTGCAATCAGCATAACATTAGAACAACTTTCCAAAGTCATACCACACTAGAGGAATTCTAACATCTACAAAGCCTAAACTTGAAATACTGAAAAGATAAAAACTGCATCTATGAAATACCATGCGAATGTGGAAGAACATATATTGGTGAGACTAGTAATCCCATTGAAAAGGGCTTGCAAGAATATAAACTGATGATTAGAAGAGAGAAAACAGATGTATCTAAAGTAGCAGACCATGTATGTACCAATGAACATATGTTCAATTGGGAAAATACAAAAATATTGGACAGAGAAGAAAAGATGCAAAGAAGAAAATTTAAAGAAGCTGCTCACATGGCACTGGCAAAAAATCCCATAAGCCAACCTAGTGTGATTATACATAATGTATGGAAACCATGAATCAACTTTGCTCTTAGGAAAAAGTGGATAAATCAGGAGAAACCTTATAGATAAGTATATGAAATTACTAGAGACTGTTGCCTTTGGCAGGATGGCTCAGTTGGTTAGAGTGTTACCTTAAAATTCAAGAATCTAAGGACCCAGGTTCGAATTCCATGCTAGTACTGTCACTGGTCAGGCCAGCAACACCTGAAGAAGAGGGGAAAATAATACCTCTCAAAACATTGTGCATATACTAACCGTACAGTTGAATGTATTTGGAATATTTAAATAAAGTTAAATTTTTATAAAGACATTCAATGGAAATAGTCCAATATAAAAATACTGTTATATAGATTATCCATGGAAGTGGATAAACACTTTTGTATCATACTTCAATTCATACAGTTGATTTAATTAATAATAATAAAAAAGCATTGACTGTTATATGGACTGGAAGCAGAACCCAACTTTTTACATGACAGTTTTATACAGCATTATCAAAAGCTATTAAATTATTATTATTATTTTTTTTTACAAATAGAAGTAAAAAATACTCTCACACCAGGATACTATAATGAAAAAACTGTCGTGGATCAAGCTCATGGACCATAATTTTTTTTCATATATTCAACACATTTTCATAATTTTAAATTAAGTTTAAACTCTTTTCTTCTCATAAATAGTAAATATATATATATATTTTAAAAACTAAGTAAAGGAACTTAGCTAATTGTAAGTCTACAACAAATAAAAATACTGCACAGCGTCCTCTACTATATAGTAATTTGATTGAAGCAATTACATAATTATGATCTTTGAATTTATTAAGTGCAGCTCCACACAAAAATTTGCATTTCATCTTCATAGCAGAGTTGACTTTTCTATCTAAAAAAGTGGCCAAGATATCTAAATTGGTACATATTAACTAATCAATGCAATGTTAATGAAGATTTTTCTTCCTTCAGTGGCTGCTAGAGTAACTAGGTTTTTCTAAACATTAATTATCAACCCAAAGTCTATAAGTTGCATTGGAAATATTAAAATCATTGACAATATCATAAAAATACTATAAATCAAAAAGATAAAAGTTTTCTTTATGATTTTAATGAGTTAAAATTAAAACTCTGATATCAAATCTGTATTCATATTTTTTGATGAAATGATCTATAAATTGTTCCAATAATCACTAGCATACCTCCATATCATGTACACATTCTAATCAGTGAAAACACCACACTTACAAAAATACTGAAACTTTCAGCAGTCCAACAGTCTTCCTCATAGACCGATACCCACACACTCTTCTATGCATTTTATACAGTGCAAAAATAGATGACAGTTTTGACTTTCCAATGATCATCTTCAGGAAACAACAATAAATGTATTTCTCTTGGCACTTAAAACAATGCAAATACCATATTTTATTATTCAATACTTTCACAAGTGGCCATCATTTTCAACTTTTCCAAGTCTTTCTCAGAGACTAATACCAACTTACACCTCTATGCAATTTACATAGTGCAAATGCGATACCATATAGTCTCACACTTTCAGAAATAGCTGACAGTTTTGACTGTACAATGATCATCTTCAGAAAACAATAAACTCATCCCATTTGAAACAATGCAAATAGCTGACTTTTTATTCCATACTTTCAAAAGTGACTGACACTTTCAACTGTTCAACAGTTTTCCTCAGAGCTTCTTCCTTCATTTAAGTATAATGATGTCTATGATTTATATTTTTATGGTAGTTTGTGAGTGTGTATATGTGTTTCAAATATATTTTTAACTTCATCCTTTGTATTTTCAAGTAAGAAGATCCTGCATTTATATTTTGTATAGGATATCTT
This sequence comes from Epiperipatus broadwayi, assembly GCA_028023455.1. NCBI lineage: Eukaryota > Metazoa > Onychophora > Udeonychophora > Euonychophora > Peripatidae > Epiperipatus > Epiperipatus broadwayi. Next base: position 6,125,489 of record JAQFVV010000057.1, on the reverse strand, counting down.
AAAATGAAGATCCTATGCCTAAATTCTAAATTTTCAATTGTCAATTAAATTAAAATGTATAAATGGTTTGTTGGAAAGTTTGTAATAATGGTATTTTACTAGCAATTATATGTTGGGTAATTTCTATCATCTAGAATTGATTGTTAAATGTCTTTCAAAAAATTGAAATATTTAAAACTTTTCACATTGAATCATCTGATAATAATAGCACTCAGGTTACTACTAATACAACATTTAGACAGATATCATTGTCCCTTCTTTAGATGTTGCTTCATAACCAGTGGTAGTAGAAGGATAGAATCAAACCTGGGAATTTAGATTTGTGAATATTGAATTTAAAGTAATGCTCTAATCAATTAGACTATTGCATCACCTTAAATTCAATATTCATGAATCTAAAGGTCATAGATTGAATTGCTGTTCTAATACTGTCACTAGTCATGCCAACAACACCCAAAAAAGAGAGGAAAATAATACCTCATGAAATGTTATGATAGTACTGACCTGTGGGCTATTGTTAACACTATTGAATTGGAAAACTTTGAAATGATATTTGAATTTTTAAAAGTATTTAACAATCAATTGTCGGTGATAGAAATCATCCAATATATAATTACAAATAAAATATAAAATTTAATACATTCGAATATCAGCCTTTCAAGCCAATTGTGCAAATGCTCCGCGAGTCTTAATAATAAATGAATACCCTCTCACCAATACAAGATATAGCATTTATGCAGGAATAAAAGGAATCCCTCTTATTTCTACAACTCAAATATTTATATATGAGCAAATCTGAAGTACTGGCAAAGAAAGTGTGATGATAGAACAGTCACTTCAAATTACTCTATACGATGTCTGAATGAATGACGTCAGTGAAATTGTCTAGAATTTACTAAACGTCATTCCAACTGAAACTTAATCATATATAAATGAGCATTTATTTTATATAGCATCTGTATACAATTGTATTTACATTCGAATATCAGCCTTTCAAGCCAATTGTGCAAACGCTTTGCAAGTGTTAATAATAAATGAATATCGACGTCATTCATTCAGACATCGTATAGAGTAATTTAAAGTGACTGTTCTATCATCACGCTTTCTTTGCCAGTACTTCAGATTTGCTCATTTATAAATATTTGAGTTGTAGGGATAAGAGGGATTCCTTTTATTCCTGCATAAATGCTATATCTTGTATTGGTGAGAAAGTATTCATTTATTATTAACACTCGCAAAGCGTTTGCACAATTGGCTTGAAAGGCTGATATTCGAATGTAAATACAATTGTATACAGATGCTATATAAAATAAATGCTCATTTATATAAAATTTAATAATCTTTTATAAAAGCCATATTCTATAAATCGTATTTATGAATCCGAATATAAACTGTAAGGCATATAAAAAGATACCTCACACTGCAAGATATACTCTCAGAGGGGAAATATATTATGAATAATATATAAAAAAAAGAAAACTTTTTCCGAGTATTTTAAATAAGAGTTCAGGTGAGAATATGTAAAATAGATTTTAAAAAAGTTAAATGTTTAAGAGAAGGTTGTCTGATATTATATGTAAAATATGAAATGATAAAAAAAATCAAGTCAGATGTCACATGACCTAATTTTAATAAAGCACGTATTTACAAATGTTATATATCCTGGAACCTCACTGATGGCACTAAATGCAGAAATCGGTCTGGGGTTGAGGATATTTTCAAAGCTTGTTAAGAGCTTGTTTTGTGAGCTCTATATATAACGTTTATAAAATATGAGATAGGATTGATAGTTGATAATGAAAAATTGGAATAAGTATCAAATAAATTATATATATACTATAATCTTAGTAGCAGCAGTGTAAATGCTACATAAGACTTCAAAAATAACGTGTGTGTGCATTTACCCACACATATATCTGATAGAGATTAAGAACGTACGCAGTTAATAAATAAACGGTATTGAGATTTTTAGCTCAACTTATCCCAAATCGTTTTGAAAATAAAAGGAAAGAGTATGATGGTTTCAAATAAAGAAAAAAGAATTATGAATTAACATTTTTTTTATATTATGAATGCAGTAAGAAATGTCGGGAAAGAATTTTCTTTTTGTAATACATAAACAAAAGAAAGCAAAACATTATTTCTTTCTTTTGATAAAAAATACTAGAGAATATTTTCTCTGAAATCCTAGATCAGTCATCATTATAGTAGATGCCATAGAGAACAAAGAAGATAATTTACATTATGGTAGTGCATTAGATAATGGGGCAGACAGAAAAATAGTTAACAGCCAGTTTCGTTCCAGCAAGAATTAATGGAATTCTATACCACAAAATTTATAGTAAAGAAGGGGTCATGCATAGAAGAATTTGTCTTGCTGCTAATTGGAATTACAAGCTTATAAGAGAAGCTATAAACACATTTTATTATATTAGGAAATCTTTTAACATGAGATGCTAAGCAAAAAAACAAGTAGCACATTGGTTGAAAACCCTAAGCATACTGCTCAGTTCTATAAATGAATTCTATGAGAAATTAAAGTACCAACTCTTACAATTTGCCAGAAAAGGAAATGACAAAACTATGTAGATAAATTGCCAAAAATGTACATGTATTTAATATGTACTAACATTAATATGAAGCTAATTTATGTGTCTAATATGTGAAAAGGAGAAATATACATTTCATGTATAGATACAAACAGGATCAAAGTAATTGAGAAGAAAACATCTGAAATCTAGAAAGGAGGTTGCTAAAGATTGGATAATGGTAAGATATTAAATTTATGAAGATTAAAATAAATTCAATATTGTATAAGAACATCCTGTATTTTATCTGTAGATTGTGATTATAATAAGCTTGTTTGAGCTATTGAAATGCTCTTCTTATCAGAAGTATATTCTCTTATTCTTCTCTTTCACTTTCTTTGCACATCTTCATATAATCATATATATATATATTGCTTATAACACTTCTTTCATATACACTTCAATGCAAACAATTTTTCTTAAAAACTTCTTTATTTTCCTTACAGTTTCACCTGTCCAGCAGTCTTCATCAGAACTCTAATCTTCTTCTCTGCTTTTTTATTGAAGTGTATATGAAAGAAGGGTTATAAGCAATATATATATATGACTATTGAAATGCTCTTTATATTATGTGTGTGTGTATGTGTGGGGTTATTAAAAGGAACGGAAATAGATGAAGTTTGTTGAAAAATATATATAAACGATTTTATATTTATACATAAAGTTGCTAAATGAGATGAAAATGAAGGTCTGAATGTATTTATTGGAAATGGATTCAATATTATATGACTGATCTTTTTTTACATATATCTACATGAAATTACTGAACAGGAAAACTGAATATATGAATCTGTTGGTTGAAAACTGATTGAGCGTTCTATGATTAATTTTGAAATTACTGAATGGAGTGAGAATAAAATATATGAACTCCTTAATATTATAGTCATCTTAATAATTGTATTAACTTAGTTTTACTTCACTTATGGTTTGTAATGTATATATTGCGCTTGCGGGAAGCTATATTACAAATTAAAAATTTCTTAGCACTTTCGAGAGCTTCGTGTTCCCATATTCATAGCTTGTACTGATGATTGTTGTAGTTATCTTTTTAATTAAGATATATGCAAATGTATGCAAATAGCCTAGATGGCCCATTTTTCAAAATAGAGAGACAGGCATCTCTCCTATTGATGGCATTAGGGTCATCTGCAATGAAACATGCTTCCTTAATCTTGCACTTGGCATCATTGTGCCTGGTCACACCATTTCAGTCATGGAGGGTTTGAACCCATAGTCTGTGGATTTTTAATATTCAAAAAATATAGAGCTGCCCTCAGATTTGATTTGGGCCCTGTTGTACAAATATCGATGTTGTGGTACCCTGGTAGCTATTGCAGCACGTTTCTCCATAATATGCCACACTGCAACCATTTTGGGGGCATGTGACCAATCCCTCCAGGTTGTTTACAAAATCACGTCTCCAAAATGGCTGCAGTGTGGCATATTATGGGGAAACACATGATGCAATAGCTACCAGGGTATCATAACATCGATATTTATACAACAGGGTTCGAATCAAATCTGAGGGCAACTTTATATTTTTTGAACATCAAAAATCCACAGGCCATGTGTTTGAATTCTCCATGACTGAAATGGTGTGCACTGAGCACAATGATGCCAAGTGCAAGATTAAGGAAGCATGCTTCATTGCAGATGACCCCAACACCATCATTAGGAGAGAGATGCCCGCTTCTACATTTTGAAAATATGGGCCATCTAGGCTATTTGCATATATCTTTATTAAAAAGATAGCTACAACAATCATTAGTATAAACTATGAATGTAGGAACATGAAGATCCCGAAAGCACTAAGCAATTATTAATTTGTAATATAGCTTCTCGTATGTGCGGTTCAAACGCAATATATAAATATTTGTAAGTAAAATGGAAATTTGCCTTGAAATTTAAATAATATAACTACAATCAATTTACTTACACTTTGTTGCATTAATAAATCATTTTGCTATTTATTAAACCATTTGTTCATTTTGTTTTATATATGATTAAATGTTATAATCTTAACACACCCATATGGTAGTTAGTAATAATATCCACAGCTCTGAAAACATGCAAACCACTGAGTGATGTGTCAGGTTGTCATGATAAAAATTAGTAAATGATGATGGTTACTATCTTAAATAATTTCCAAGTAAACATTATCTTTTTGAGGGGTTTGGTGTCTGGCATTTCTGCAAATAGAAGCCTAAAACAAACAAAATACCTGAGAGTGATTGTGATAACAAACGATTATCATCATTCTTGTTATTGAATTAATTTTGATTAGAATTAAATGAGATTTATAAGCGTTACAAGTCTAAGTACTGAGATATTTCTATATTTGTTAATATCGATATATGCTTGAAGAACCTTGAATATCTTATATGTATTATGAATATCTTATATGTATTATATCTATTATTGGTTAGGGTTCAAACCCAAATCACTGAAGTAATACCACTACATAAAGTTAATTAAAAACTAAGGAAGCATTATATGCATATCTACAAGTACAGTACATATTAAAAAACTGCAAAAGAAAGAGAATACAGTAATTATTAAAATGACTGAAAGGATAGAAAAAATAAAGAGAATTGTATTTTCAACTCCTCACAAACACACACACGCAGTGAAATTCATCTAATGCATTAACTCTTATTTTTAAAAGAAGAAAACAATAAAAAAAAAACTGCATCTTGAATTTTTCCTAGACATTCCTTAAATCCATGAAAGGATGTATGATAAGGTGAGATGATTAATTCTCTAAGCTCCCTGTCACGCCATTTCTGGATCAATACATGTATTATGTAATGACATTTTAGCTATTCTGTATAAAAGTTTTTAAGATGCTAGTATATCTAGATCAAGAGTTATGGCATAAAATGTGACAGTGCCTTTCATATCTTAATCCATGAAGGAATAATGTACTAACAATATATATATTTTGGTTTTAAATTGGCAAAAATGCAGTCTGGGTATGGTAGTAATGCCATGAGTCAGAAGAACATTTTCAAGTGATTTGCAAAGATTTTATAATAGCCAAATTGAAGATGATGTACAGAAGTATGACCCACGTCACATTTTTTTGTCATAAATCGTGATCCAGACAGTATCTTTAAATTTTTTGTTGTTGTTAAATATTATTACCTTGCCTTCAACTAATGGACTAGTCCAGATTCCATCTTATCTTGATTGGACTGAGCACTCATTGTCACAGATATATAAATAAATAAGATATACCCAATAGTAGAAACAGACCAAAAGGGAACGCAGTAAATCTGTAAATATTGTACATATACATGAAATAAACTCTCAAACATCAAATGATCACCATTCTTTATGCTTACACAAGCTTTTTCACAGAGGCAAACTTCTCCGTGCAGTAGCGCCACTCAGTGAAAGCCAGAGTAATCAATGGATGCAGAAAGGTTTGTGTGTAAAATCCCTATCTAGTGTCTATCTACCCAACATCCCCAGACCAGTTTCTAGCCTTGGATCTGAGAGCACTGTACCTAGATCTTAGCATCTAATTCAACCCTCCAGCAGTCACTTTTTACTTTTTTAACTAACTATAAAGCTTTGAGTCCAAAATGAAAAACAAAGACACCAACAAGTATGGGTATTGAACTGAGTTTAGATCTATACAACTATACAAGTTAATGGGCTTAGCTTGAAAACATTATCGTGTTTTCATTTTGGACTCAAAAGCTTTATAGTTAGCTAAAAAAAGTTAAAGGTGACTGTTGGAGGATTGCATTAGGTGCAGTGCTCTCAGATCCAAGGCTCCTCACTGATGAAAGCCACAAGCTAGAAACTAGTCTGAGGATATTGGATGAGTAGGCACTAGATAGGGATTTTATGCACAAACCTTCCTGCACCCTTTGATTACTCTGGCTTGCACTGAGTGGCGCTACAGTATGGAGTTTTGCCTCTGTGAAGAATATACAGAAATAAATATTCTAGTCGTATTTTTACGCAACCTATGTTTATTATAATCACACATAAACCCAACAATGTCACTATATATAAAATGCTTTGATTTAGAGATGGCGCTGTAAGTCTTTTGTATCTTTTTATAGGAACACCATATATATATGATATATACGAATAACTATTATAGAGATTATACAATTTTAAATCATATTGATATTTTTTTTTGTGAAGTTCTGCATATCGTTTATTGATCTTTTATATATACATTAATATGATTTATAATTTAATAGATTAATAGAGTGATTGATATTTTTATAGTTAAATGTTTATTTTCTATATTTCTTTAATTTATGATTTCTATTTATATAATTAAATTACAAATTATCTACTTTTTGATAGCGATGTTATCTGTTTATGTCATTCAATCTTAAAAAGTAATTTCAAATTCATTATTTATCAAAAAATATTTGCGGGGGGTATATTTACAAAGAGAAATTTGCTCTTATTTCTGCTTTTAAGTAAATATCACACAACTCCAAAGACAATTTATAGGTTAACAATCTTCTGTAAGTTTTTCTTACCCACTGAAGATTCCAGGAAACATTATAAAAAGCCATATGAAAAATTAAAAATACATATTTCATTTCTTGACTTCATGCGGAATCGATCAGGAGTCTTGTTTTAATAAGCCAGCGTGCAACTTCGGAGACGCTGAGGTTTCATAACGAAGTTTGCGCAGATACATTTAAAATATATATGGAGTAAAAACATTTTATTTGATAAGCGAAACTAAAGTTGGTACTATTTAGTTAATTTTTTTTTTTTATAAAATAAAATAAAATTCATTAGGTATTTATATTTGTGATTTAAACTTCGTGTTTAAAATTGTTGAAGGCTTAATTATAATTATTTTTTACTTTGTATTACTGGTAAAGCGTTTATTTTTACATTATATATATATTAAAAAAAAAAAAATTACAGAAAAAAAATCTTTTAACTCTAACTTTATAATGTAAAAGTTGATATTGATGTTTTCAGTGGTTTGTCGGCAAATTTCACCTGAATTATCCAAAGTGCTTGAAAATCTGCTTTGCGACCTTTTGTGTTTGATTTTCTTTGTGCTTGCCGCTACTGGTGACGTCACAAACCCGAAAACAAGATGGCGATCGTTTGAGTGACATCTTTGAGGTAATCAATCGGCCAAGCTTTGCAGGTGAAACTCAAGCAAGGTCGGAAAGATCAAAGACCATCAGTTTACGCCAAACTAAAAAGAAGAATAATTGATAATGATGTTTTTAGTTCTTTTGAAGTAAAAAAAAAATAATAAAAAATGTAACTAAGAGGTAAAACAATACTGCAGATAGTAAACTCGCTATGATTGGCAGGGAACAAGCCGGAGATTTTACCGCAACATCTGTGCAACTTTTATTTAGGTTACTTTAGAAGAAAAAAATCCATAATTTTATGTACGTGCAACATTTAAAATTTGAAATTACGATGATAACAAAGTTATAGAAAAAATCACATTTAAGTGGAAAGTTTTGATTAATACACGTCATCTACGGTACTTCAGAATTTAAAAAGATAAAAATTTGATATGTAGAGTATTGAAATATGTTTTACAGTTGATATAAAATTTGATTAAGTTATGCATTATATTATATATATCTATATACAGGCGTAAAATGCCTAGAACTGATTTTTAATTCTTTTCCTAAAATATTTTGTTTTTTAACGGAAACTAAGTATTTATATTAACCATTATTGCTATTACTAATAATAGTTATGTTTTTGTACTCTTGTGTCCAATAAAATTGGTTATTAATTAATTAAAAAATAGAAGATATTGACGTATCCAGAAAAATAAAGTTTTGATCTTGAATTTTTAACAGATTCTTAACTCAGGATAATACTTAAAGGAGATTGATATCTTAAAAGTTATCACGTTTGTAAATATTTTTTGACTGGTTTATTATTATTATATCTATATAAACAAATTGAATTGATGTGGTCAAAACACCTCTTTAAAGATTTGATCAGATTAGTTTGTTTTATTAACTACACCGTAGTTGGTTTAATTATTATATATGTATATAAAATTATAATTGTTTTAAGAGTCTGTATTTTTAATATGTAGTAACCTCTCCATACCGAAGTGCCACCTAGTGCAAGCCATAGTAATCAGTGCATGCTAAAAGGTTAGTGCATTAAAATCCCTATTTAGTGCCTACTCATCCAATATTCCCAGACTAGTTTCTAGCTTGTGACTTTCATCAGTGAGGAGCCTTGGATCTGAGAGCACTGCACCTAGATCTTGGATACCATCAACAGCCAACTTTTACCTATTTAGTTAACTATAAAGTTATAAACCCAAGATGGAAACACTATAATGTTTTCAATCCAAGCTCATTTGCTTACTCATATAGATCTGAACCCAGTTCAGTATCTATATATATATATTGGTGTCTTTGGTTTTTAAAACCACAGTCGCCATCATCCTATGGGCAGAATTTTTAATGAGTACATATTCGAGTTGTATATATATATATCATCAGTGAATCAAAAATGAATATGATTAATCCAACTCAGAGAGAGAAAAATACAAGAAGAAAACAAATAATACACTAGAAATGAGTTTTGTGAACCTCAAATTCATCCACATATAGAACATGCAGGTGCATTTATTCTGTTTACTTGGCATTTTACAATGCTGTCTTAACTTCCACACCAAACTTTTCTTTCTGAAATATGTCTATTTGTAGCTCTTCAATAAACTTTATCCTATGACCTATTTACCCAATGAAACAATATCACACTTCTTTAGAATATCTTTGAAATATCATTTGAGGTCTCTCTCATGAAAATCATTCTGGAGTTCTCTATCATCATCATCATTATCAATACACTGCAGGATGAAGGTCTCTTCAAGTTCAATCCATCTTTTCGTATCTTTAGCTTCTCTTCTCCACATCATCCCTGCACACTTTCTTATTTCATCCATTCATCTCACATGTGGTCTCTTTCTGGGTCTTTTACAATCTCTTGGAATCCAGTTTAAAATTTCAATTGTCCATCTATTATCATCTCTTCTAACAATATGTCCAGCCCAACTTGACTTCAGTCTTTTAATTTTTTCAATGAGGTCAGTAACACCTGTTTGTTCTCTTACCCATACATTACATTTTCGATGCCTTCTTGTTACTACCAACATGCATCTCTCCATACTTCTTTGAGTGGTCTGAAGTCTCTGTATTACTCTTCGATTAAGTTTCCAAGTCTCAGATCCATAAGTAAGAACTGGCAAAACACATTTATTAAAAACCTTCCTTTTCAAATACATAGGCATATTTCCTTTTAGTATCAAGTTATTTCTACCAAAAGCACCCCACAAGTTTAATTCTATGATTAATTTCATCCATTATGTTTCCCTCTGTATTAATAATCTGATCAAGATATTTGTAACTGTTAACTTCTTCTAACTCACCATAATCAATCTTTATTGTCATATTTTGAGAAAATCTATTAAACATTACTTTAGTCTTTTTAACATTTATCTTTAGTCCTACTTTCCTCTGATAACTCCTGCAACATTTCCTGCAGCTCTGAAGCATTATTTGCAAAAACAACTACATCATCTGCAAAATCTAAATGACTTAAATAATCTCCATTTACTTTCACTCCTTTAGCTTCCCATTTTAATCCACAAAATACTTCTTGTAGCACTGCTGTAAAAAGTTTTGGAGAGATGGAGTCACCCTGTCTTATACCCTTTTCAACACTTTTTAGGAAGATTTGTATTGTTCCTTTGTTTACACATTAATAGAACAAAAGTAAGATTTTTACAATAATAGACTATAGTATATCATCCAATAAGTTAAAAAACATATTGATTGGTTTTATGATAATGTCAGTATATTTTTAAAATTCTGTTGATCATTCTTAAATGAAACTTTTCTAATGCCTTTATGTTATCAAGTTTCACTTCTATATATTAAATTGGATAAAATAATCATTCATGTGTTTTATATTATATGGTCATCCTTAATTTCACCAAGTCTATAAACGTAATATAGTCAATACCATCACTTTTTTAATGATATACTGGTCAGTACATCTGCATCAAAGACCTAGAATTCAAATCTGAATCATAAATAGACTTAGGATTTTTTTTTAGTTAACTATCTGATAATGGTTAGTAAATAGGTGTCTAGTTGCTAATACTTAATGGTTAATCTGATTTGGTAAGGTAAATGTCCGTCTGCAGATTGTAAAAACAAAGTTTAATTGATAGATAATGGTGACAAATTTAGTACTGTTGGGAGAGATATACTCATTTAACACTATGGTTCCTCTTTCCTTTTTACCCACCTGTTTTAACATAATATAATATTAAAAGCATAACCATCATGTTTGTTTATTACTTTACGATTAATGTTAAAAAAACATTAAACTTTTATTTTATTTAGTGTTAAAAATGTATATATTTATGCTGTTTGAATATTGCAGGGGACCCCAACCCTATGCCCATGGGCACCATGGTGCCCTCAGACCATTTTATGTGTGCCCACTGCTATCCGAACACAATCAAAAATTATTTATCTGATACAAATAAATTTAATTTTTTAAATTTCTTATAAATTATTGTATTATATTGTAATCAAATTGTAGGGCATACTATATACTTTTACAGCGTAAAAATATAAACGTCAATTATATGTTAAAATTTTATTTTTGAAATAAATATTTTTTTTGTACATTATGTGTATTATTATCAATATCCAACTATAAATTTACATTAAAAAAGTAAATGGTGCCCACCACCTGGCCAGTATTATAGAATGTGCTCTTAAGTCCAGAAAGGTTGGGGACCCCTGGAATATTGCATCACAAATACAGTGAGAGTTACTTTTTTTCTCAACTGGCAACTGTAAAAATAAAAAATAAAAAGTACAATTCATGTATTTATGCTTCCTTTTATCTATTATAAAAACAAAAAAAAAAACCAAACAATTTATTACTTTCATATTCTTTTACCAAAATCTCAAAACAACTTCTTAATTTAAATGTTATGCTTGAAATTAGTCATTTGTCCCAAATATGGCTAAATGTTAGTTTGGTGCTTAGTAATGTGATGTGATATGATGTGATGTACTGTAACTTCTCCTTAAAAGAAGTCAAGAATCAGCAATTATGCCCAGAGAAACCTGTTAGCTACTTCATTTTACATTCCCCAGTCTAAGTTTTCCCATATTCTGCTCCATCCCATTTCCACAACATAATTTTTGTCAACTCTATAGCCTTTATATCCAAATCCTCCTTATCTTTTCCCAAACCTAGCATAAAAACCAATAATCCACTTTCTGTATAATCACTTTTTTCATATTTATTCTTCTATAGCTCCATTATATGTGCCCGTTCTGTTTCAAACATTTACATTCAATTAACAGATGCCTAATATATTCTATTCCTTCCTTACATAATTTACTGACTAAATCACCCATATTTTTCCATTTACATGTATATTCTCTTGTTGCTAAAGATCCTGTTCGAGCCTAATATTCTGTTTATTTTTATATATATTTAAACTCTTTACTCTCCATACTAGTTCTCCATATCTCTAACTTCCTATTCTTTATTAATAAATCTATTCTTTTATCCCATTCCTTACCACTATAACACTCAACTATCCTCCTAACACAATCATCCCATCTTTTGTACAAATATACTGATAAATAAATAATCAATCAAACAAGATTGAAATAAACAACTATTAATAATTATATTTAAATATTTATCAAACCGGCTTTCATCTCCATTGAGACCTTCTCAAGATATTATATTATACAATTCACATAAACAAATAATATTCACTCCATCTACTGGACATTATTTACATTATATTTCATTGTCTTTTTAAACATGTCCATATATTATAAATAAATAAATTTAACATATTATGCATCTAAAAATTTTAACAATATCCCCCCCCCCCAAAAAAAATAAATAAATAAATAAATAATTAAATATATATTTTACATGTTTTAAAAAATTAAAAATAAATAAATAAATTGGTATTTACATATGTACAACCATTTCCTACACTTTCCAATTGTTTAATAAAGCCCATTTCCCACCTAATTTAGCTGGACCTTTTACTATATTTACATATTTGTCTAAGTTTTCTTGAATATATAATGTTTCACAATATATTCTCTTATGGTAATTCTTCACATACTTAACAACACTTATATTTTCCTCACACTTCATTTTATGCACTGTATCCAAATAATGCAAATATGGCCCTGATCTCATGTCTTTTCTATTAATTGCTCGATCATGTTCCTTACCTCTCTCACCTGCTGTTTTCCCTGTCTGTCCTATATATATTTTATTGCATTTTCCATAGCTAATTTTATATACCAGCCCCCATCATATTACTAACATCATTTAACTCCTTTGCATTATGTAACCATTTACCCAAGGACTTATTATTCTTCCAAGCTATTTTTACATTACTTGGCAATTTATCTTTCATTAATCTTTTATATACTTTTTCTGAATATGGAATAGACATCCATTTACTATCTCTATATCTATTCCTGTTATCCTCGTTTACTTTATCTACCTTACCATCAAAAATTCGTCTGATTTCCTTTTCTTTGTAACCTATTTTTACATAATTATTTTTCATCTTTAATTTCTGTTTATATGCCTTTGTTTTATCTAATGTTAATCTATCATTCTTTACTTTAAATCCCTTTAAAACTCCCATTTTCTGGCACCATGGCTGATAAGAAGTTGGATCAATCAACCCTCTGGTCTTTTCATCTTTAATATAATGTTCAACAATTATCTCATTCATTATCCCTCTTCTTAAAAAATATCTAAATACTTTAATCCATTTTCTTCTTTCTCCATTGTAAATCTAATATTATACTTATTCTCATTCAATTCATTAAAATTTTTACTAATACTTCTACTATTTCCTACAATAACAATATCATTTACATATCTACAATATTCTTTAATCTCATTATTATTATTATTATTATTATTATTATTATTATTATTATTATTATTATTATTATTATTATTATTATTATTATTATTATGATATTGTTATTGTAGGAAATAGTAGAAGTATTAGTAAAATTTTTAATGAATTGAATGAGAATAAGTATAATATTAGATGTACAATGGAGGAAGAAGAAAATGGATTAAAGTATTTAGATATTTTTTTAAGAAGAGGGATAATGAATGAGATAATTGTTGAACATTATATTAAAGATGAAAAGACCAGAGGGTTGATTGATACAACTTCTTACCAGCCATGGTAGCAGAAAATGGGAGTTTTAAAGGGATTTAAAGTAAAGAATGATAGATTAACAATAGATAAAACAAAGGCATATAAACAGAAATTAAAGATGAAAAATAATTATGTAAAAATAGGTTACAAAGAAAAGGAAATCAGACGAATTTTTGATGGTAAGGTAGATAAAGTAAACGAGAATAACAGGAATAGATATAGAGATAGTAAATGGATGTCTATTTCATATTCAGAAAAAGTATATAAAAGATTAATGAAAGATAAATTGCCAAATAATGTAAAAATAGCTTGGAAGAATAATAAGTCCTTGGGTAAATGGTTACATAATGCAAAGGAGTTAAATGATGTTAGTAATATGATGGGGCTGGTATATAAAATTAGCTGTGGAAAATGCAATAAAATATATATATAGGACAGACAGGGAAAACGGCAGGTGAGAGAGGTAAGGAACATGATCGAGCAATTAATAGAAAAGACATGAGATCAGGGCCATATTTGCATTATTTGGATACAGGGCATAAAATGAAGTGTGAGGAAAATATAAGTGTTGTTAAGTATGTGAAGAATTACCATAAGAGAATATATTATGAAACATTATATATTCAAGAAAACTTAGACAAATGTGTAAATATAGTAAAAGGTCCAGCTAAATTAGGTGGGAAATGGGCTTTATTAAGATGATTCTCAAATAGTTATACTTATTCACTACACTTATCTTTATATCCCCCAGTAAAAATTCTTTATGTTCTCTTTCCCCAGTATTGATCATCATTACTCAAATAGTTATACTTATTCACCACACTAATCTTTATATCCCCCAGTAAAAATTCTGTCTTCTCTTTCCCCAGTATTGATCATCATTACTTTTGTTTTTTGTCACTAAATTTAACCTCCATCTCTTTACTCACTCTTGCATATTTCCTCAGCATAACTTCCATATCTTCCCTTCTTTCTGTGTTGAAGAAGACATCATCCCCAAATAAAAGACCTGATAATGTATATATTCCCTTGCCACCTATTAAGGGTATCTCTACCTCTTTTCCTAGTCTTTCTGTTGCTCTCTCCATTTCTCTCAAATACAATCAAAACAAAATAGATGACATAGGGCTTCCTTTTCTTAGTCCCATCCCATTTTTCATTTTAACTGATTCTATATTCCCTGACAGATATGTATAGTAATTATTTTTATACAATCTCTAAATAAGATCCACTAAAGCTTCATCAATTCTCAAATTTACTAAACTTACCCATAATCTATTTCTATTTACTCTATCGTATGCCTTTTTTATATCTATAAACACCATGTATAACTGTCTACCTGTATTTCTACTCATATTTATAAGTTGTGTAATTACAAATAAACTAACTCCTACATGTCCATCTGATTGAAAACTCCTTGTATTTCTTCCATTTTATGATTTTGTTCCATCCATTTTGTGATCCTTTCAGCCACCATATATGTGAAAACTTTATGTAACATGGATGTTCTTACTATTGATTTATAATTACTTAACTTTCTATAATCCTTATCATTTTTTTTTAAATAGTAGACATACTCTTGTATTTTTCCAATATTTTTCCAACTATCTGGAAAATTTCTCTTGTCTACCAAATTATTAAAACATGATAATAGGTTTAATTTTGCTCTATGTCCTAAATTAATTACCATCTCTGCTTCCCATCCATCTAAACCTCTTGCCTTTCCACTTTTCAATTTCTTTTCTGCCTAATTCAGTTCATTTTCTAAAAACCTAACATTTCTATTACTATATACTTTTGTAATTATCATTCTGTCCTTCATAGCTAGCTTCTTTTCTATATACATTACATACTTATTTAAGACTGTCTCTAATTGTTCTCTAGAGGTGTTCTCTATTTCCTCATCATCTAGTAATATTATTTCTCTTTCCCCCACATTCTTTCTTTTAACGTATTTCCAATTTTTTTTACTCCCATTTCTCCACTTTTATTTATATCCTCCAACAATGTACTATTTAATTTTGTTCTCTCTTTATAATTATCTATTTTGGTCAACTTCTTTTTTAAATACTTTTCCCATTTAACATTAACATCTTTTTCACTTTCCTTGTTCTTAACAGTACATTTATATTCTCTGCATGCGTTCCCCTTCTCTTTTACACATTTACTAACTCACTTTTCTATTACTTTTATTCTTCTGAATATTCTTACCTAAAACTCTATTTGCCTTTTTCTCTTTTTCTCCTTTACTGCACCAGTCCTTATATTCATCCCCAACCAACTCTTCCATGGTTTCTTCAACTTTTATTTTATATACTTTTAACTTATTTTTTCTGTTCATTCTCTATCCACATCTTTCACTATCCTTTCTACTTTTATTATTATTTCAAACACATTAGTTTTCCATACATCATTCATTCCCTCTTTCTCCGCTAATACATAATCTATTGTGTGAAATATATTATTTCATGACCATGTGTATTGTTCCTCATAAATATTTGATAAAATTGCCAATGCTCAAATTCACTCTCTGACAAAAATTTCCTCAAAATCTGTCCATTTTTGTTATCTACATCATCAATTTCTTCAATATGCCCATTCATATCCTCTATAACCATTATTCTCTTCCTCTTTTTTTGAAACTCTCTATATCTTTAACTAGGCATTCATATATGCTATTGTTTTATTCCATTATAGTTTGATTATGCCCCAGTGGCTATATACACTATAGTCACTATCCATTCTTGTCTTCCTAACTTTATTTCAAACCACAAACATTCTTGACATTTTACAGTATTTAAATATTTTTTTGACATAACTCATATACTACTACCCCTTTTTACTTTTCTATTTATATCCTGCCATACCAAGTCTTCCAGATGTGTTTCCACTACTTCTAATATCTCAAGCTCTCCATTTTTAACTGTTTTGTTTAATTCCAGCCATTTTTCTAGTCTGCTACCATTTTTCATATTCAAATATCCAATTTTACCAATTTCTTTTTTCCTAACTACTCTTTTATAATTCTTTTGACTCTTACTTCTCCATTGCATTTATAAATAACTTGCTTAACACTAATTTTACAGAATCATTCTCTCTCCACATCTACATTTATATCCAAATCAGCTACCCTTTGTTTATTTGTTACATCCCATTCTTCTTCTTCTTTCTGATTACACTGCAACTTAACCCCCTCTCCCGTTTATAAGTTTTCTGAACTTATTCTTTATAAATAAAACTCCCTAAAATTTTATTTCTTGTTTTCCTAAGTGTAATCCATCATTTCTCCCACACAATTTTTCCAATCTCCCATTTATAGAACATGCCCTATCTAACATATACCTCTTGTCAAATCTTGGTAATAGTCCATCTATTCCTACTCTTCTTTTAATCTTATTCAAATTACTAATCAATTTTATGCACTAATCCATTATTTTCTCTGAAGGCTCTGCTCCTTTGTTTCTTTACCTTATCTGTAATATCCCTAATTAGCTCCAGGCAGACTTATTCTTACATACCTGTTTCTATTTTCCCTTGCAATTATATCTCCACATTTTCTAATTAGCAAATCTCCTATCAGTACTGTCTCATAGTTTATATTCGCTACTTCATCCACAACATTCTCTTCCATGTGATGTGATGTGATGTATTATGGCTTCTCCTTAAACGAAGTCAAGAATATCTCAGCAATTAAGCCCAGATAAACCTGTTAGCCACTTTCTTTTACATTCCCCACTCTAAATTTACCCATAATCTGCTCTATCCCATTTCCACAACATAATTTTTGTCAACTCTATAACCTTTATATCTAAATCCCCCTTATCTTTTCCCAAACCTAGCATAAAAACCAATAATTCACTTTCTGTATAAACACTCTTTTCATATTTATTTTTCCACAACTTCATTATATGTACCCTTTCTGTTTTCAAACATTTACATTCAATTAACAAATGCCTAATATTTTCAATTCCTTCCTTACATAATTTACAAAATAAATCACCCATATTTTTCCATTTACATGTATATTCTTTTGTAGCTAAAGATCCCGTTCGAGCCTTAACCAATAAACTACTTTCCTTACTATTATCATATATTAACTCACACCTAATATTCTGTTTATTTCTATATATATTTAAACTCTTTTTACTCTCCATACTATTTCTCCATCTCTCTAACTCCCTAGTCTTTATTAATAAATTTATTCTTTTATCCCATTCCTTACTACTATAACACTCAATAATCCTCTTAACACAATCATCCCATCTTTTGTACAAATATACTGATATAAATTCTTTATCCAAATCTTTTGCATTTGGTATTGTATGATGGCACCACCAATGGGAAGAATGAGCATCCAAGGAGCACCAATCTTTCTTCATCTTGTTTTTCTTCATCCACTATTTTTAATGTAGATAACAATAGTTATTCAAATCCTAATTTTGTTTTTTAAATTTTACAAACACAAAATTATACAAGTATTTTGTTCATTGACAATAAAATACCCTGATGACTACTATTATTGCTACTGCTATTACTAGTACCTTCCTCCTCCTCCTCCTCTTCCTCCTCCTCCTCCTACTACTACTACTATTACTATTATTATTATTATTATTATTATTACTACTACTACTACTACTACTAATAATAATAATAATAATAATAATTATTATTATTCAGTTTGATTCAATTATTTAAGTGCTAAACAACAACATATAACCAATTACAGTTTGCACATTAAAAAAGTAAAAGGGATAAACATAATAGATATAATAATAAAAGGAAGTAACAAATAAAAAAAATACATTTCACTGCTGCAATGAAAAAAGTGGCCCCTGTCAATCTTACTAATTAAGCTCCTCCCTCTGATGCTAGTACTGTATTGGAACTTGGACCGAGATTTGTGGGCGGATAATGGAAAGACTCTATGATGGAGGTCATAGCAGTCATAGAAGCTACCATGATAAATAATTGCACAGAGACAATTTCATCATCCAAATTGCTAAGGCAATACAGCACAAAACACTGAACACAACTTTGAATGACTGGAATGTAAAAAGTAAAAAGACAAAACATTTCCTGGTTGATAATACAACCACACGTATGAAAGAGGATAAGGGAAAAAGATTTCTTCTTATGGATAAAAATGAATACATAAATAAAATTAATTTTTAAATCAACAAATTAAAATTTAAGGCAGTAGCCAGCTTTAATAACAAAGAAAGAAATGTATTTTTTCTATACTTCATGTTCACTGTAATAAGGCATTTTCAAAAGTCGATTATTATACCCCCTAGAATGTTTGAAAATGTCAAATTACACAAACAAAATGTTCTTCTTAGGATCATGTTGGATTTTGGCAGTGTATATTATTTTAATACTGTGAAAATGATAAACCAGTGGCTTATTGGTGATTAAATTTTTATTTGATTTCGTCACTCAAATTAAGAGTGCCGCTTTGAAACCTGATTTATTAATTGCATCGCTTAACTTAACTGAGTCATATGGCTCTATTAATACCAAACTTTCAATTGATATGATCAATACTGAGCTCTAATTGTCCACAAACATGTCTCAGCTTTATTATCGATTTTTTTGGCATGGCTGGATAATAATATTATGGCAATATTTGATGGCAAATGGTTCCATATAAAAGATGGATGTTCTATGGGTCTTCCAATGAGTGATATCATTTCCAGCATTTTTCTTCACTACCATGAGAAGCAGATCCTACCTAAATATTACACAGCAGAGTCTAGCATACTATACACACACTACATAGACAATTTGTTTATTGCTGCACCTGAGAATGTCACAACAAATATTCAAA
The DNA here is from genome assembly GCA_028023455.1 of Epiperipatus broadwayi. NCBI lineage: Eukaryota > Metazoa > Onychophora > Udeonychophora > Euonychophora > Peripatidae > Epiperipatus > Epiperipatus broadwayi. The sequence goes on along the minus strand of JAQFVV010000057.1, from coordinate 6,105,838 downwards.
AGGAACTCCAAGCACACACTAATTTAATGTTAAATATTGCATGGGAGAACTTAAAATAAGAAGTTGGGTACCTGGACATTCAAGTACAAAGAGATCCTGCACAACTCAATTATATCATGCAGATCAAACTGCCGGAGATTTGAGGTTGTATCCACCCGAATTCAAACTCATCCATAGCATCTAAATTATCAGAATTTTCTCTTTTCTCTTTAGAAATCACCACCTCTGTAAATTTGAATTTGATTGCAAAACTAACCTAATTAATTACTTAAAAGATTTGACTAACACAGGATTTAAATATGGAATGATTAATAAAAAAGTTAAATATTTTTGAAATAGATTACAAACTAACCACATTAAAGATGATAAACTATGGATGCTATTACCTTATACACCATCTTTGTCCAAAAAGTTCTGCAAGACATTTGCTACTTCATTTAATTTGTTTTCATACACTACCAGTGGTCAATAGACATTAATAATTCCAAAGATCAGACATCACTCGATCAAATCCCCCAGGCAGTTTACAAAATCATGTGTTGCCACAATGGATGCCACAAGAGTTTCAGAACATTTTTATTTATATAATAGAGAGCATGAATCAATTCTGAATATAGCTTGATATTTTTACAGCACCAAAGTTCTACTGGCAATGCACTTGAACCTGTATCAGCAGAAATACTTAGCATGGAGTGGAACAATGAATGCCATCAATCGAAAGGAATCCTGTTTTTCCATTTCTAAAAAATGGGCCATTTAAATACATTGCATAAATTTGCATATACTAAGTATGACCTAACGTTTTACCAGCACTTCCATGTTATTATAGCTTCACATTTTCTGCATTTTAGCTCAATATCAACATTACTTTGTTAGATGTGAAGTATAATTAATTATTTAATATATAAATAAATAAAATCGATTTAAATTAATCATTAATGACATTTGAATTTAATAATATTACAAATTTGTTTATAATCTAAATTAAAATGATTGTTATTACTAAAACTCTGATGGTATATAGAAGGTAACCTGAATAAAGAAGAAAATTTAAGACATTAGAATGACAACTTTGAATATAACAGACAAAAGCAGACCGAATATCATGCTCATAGTACCTAATTGTAATAATTGAAATTATATCCGATAGTATAACTTGTTGATTTATGATTTTGCAAAAATATTTAAGATCTCTCTATTTCCATCTAGAAGAAAGATGAAAAACAACTTTATTTTCCAGAGAAAGATGTTTGAAGAACTTTTTAGATACTGATTGTAATAAATTACATCCTTGTTTAGAATTAGGTCTCCAAATCATAGAATAAGATTGAATGATGGGAAGAACCAATGACAAAAATAATTTCAATTTTGTTTCATCACTGAAATGATGACCATGCCTAATGATGGCACCCATGATTTTAAAAGCTTTGCCAATGATCATTCCTAAATGAGGAAGAAAAGATCCATGCCAATGATCATTCCTAAATGAGGAAGAAAAGATCCATTACTAAAAAATAAAACTCCTAGATCTTTTTGGGATTCAACAGAATTAATATTGTGAGAATTAATAAAAAAATTAAAACTTCAGATTTTTTAGAATATAAAACAAGGGAATATTTATTAAAATTAACTGACATATTATTTAGATCACACCAAATAGTAAAGTCATCAATATCTGTCTGAAGGAGAATGCAATCAATCACTAGTGTAATTTTTCTAAGGATTTTACAGTCATCGGCATAGCACAAAAGATAAGAAGATTTTAAGCAATCCTTAAAGTCATTAATATAAGTGTTAAAAAGCATGGGTGCTAAAACACTATGAAATATTATTGTTGAATTTGCCATATGTTGTATGGCTACAAAGAAAGAATTGAAACCAATAAATAAGTACAAAAATGTATTTTATATAATTTATGAATAAGAATAATGAGGTTTACTTTATCAAAGGCTTTTGATAAATCAAAATAAATAATGTCAAGTCTCTGCTGATTCACAATTCCATGTATTGTTTGATCATAAACTGTTGGAAAATTTATTTCTACAGATCTATTAAGAATAAAACCATGTTGTGAAGAAATGATATTACTCATATCTGAAATAGTTTTATTATAAAGACATCTCTCAAAATTTGAGCAATAGTATGTAAAACAGAAATAGGTCTATAGTTATTAATGCAGTCACAGGAGCCATTCTTAAAAATTGGGATCATTTTGGCACATTTATGAACTTTGGAAAAACACAGGAGTTCCATGACAAATTAAAAATAAAGGCAAAAGGTACTGCAATAAATTCAGGTAGACTTTTGTAAATAAAGAAATGAATCTAGAATGAGTTTTGAGTCACTTGATATTTACAATAACATCATCCTTAAAGATATGATCAATCACGCAGTGAACTGTAAAAGAATTGTAAGATAATGTAGTATTTGAAGATGTTGTATGATATGACTAATATAAGTCATCAAAATGTTTGGAAAAGTCATCTTCATTTAATGGGAACCCATGAGTAGCTTGAATTCTTTTCTTACCCAAGCCAGATTTATTAATAAAATTCCAAAATTCCTAACGGTTAGAAGGAATATTAAATTCAATTTTTTTAACGTAATTTTGTAAATCACTTTCATAAATATATTTTGCCAATCTTCTGAAATTAATAAAATTATTATAAAAAGAGGTGTTCTGTGTTTTAAAATAGAATCTGTGATGGTAATATTTCCTTTTAATAATCTTAATGAGAGTGCATGAAAACCAAGGGGGTGAAACTCTTATGAAAAGAGAATTTTCTGGGAATATATACATCAATAAAACTATTAAGAATCTGCAAAAAATCTTCTAAGCAATGACTTCATTATAGGAATAAAATTCCAATTAACTTTAGAAAAGTTCCATACAAAAATCAACATAATTACCTTTTCTATAACCTCTTTTTAAAGTATTAGATCTCTTTTTAAAGTATTAGCGCAGGGTGGGCAAATAGTGGCCCGAGGGCCACATGTGGCCCTCTAAGCATTTTTATGTGGCCCACCAAGACAATCAGAAAATTCTACCTTGAACTGAGATTTCCTTCCCATGCACGGCCAAAGATTTGTTTTGTATACACATGCGCATTGTAGATACAATGTGCAGTGCTTTTCCAGTTGATCTGGTTAATTTCAATTTTGTCTTTGCATTAGCAAATATATATATTTCCAACTTTAGTGAAACTATGAACCTTCCAAAAAAATATAAAATCAGTGATGAATGTTGTGTGTTTAATGAAGAATTGACAAACAAATATTTCTTTGGTAATACGGGGAATAAAGCAGTGTGTTTATTGTGTCATGAAAAAAGGTGCGGCCCTCCATTAACCTTTATTTCCACAAAGTGGCCCCCAATGCGGCCCTTTGTCAACCTCTGTGGCCCCTGAACCAAAACAATTGCTCACCCCTGTATTAGAGTAACTAACTTTTGAGTGATAAATATTAATATAAAATCCAATAGGTGGATGATGAGCAACAATTGGAAAATTAACAGAGGCAAATTGGAAATTACTAACAGCTAGTGAATTATATAGAACATCATAATTCGAATAATAATAATAATAATAATAATAATAATAATAATAATAATAATAATAATAATAATAATAATAATAATAATAATAATAATAATAAATCCTGATAGTGCCGGTAAGTAATAGTAAAGTAGTTGGGTTTCAAACCCCAAAAAATCTATTAATAACCCCACAATTTAAAATCAAACCAATATAGATAATTTCACAAAATAAAAATAAATCTTTTTGAAACTATAATTAGTGAAAATCATAAACTAACTCAAGAATATAAAAAAAAAACCTTTACGTTACCAAAAATTTCTTTGTTTTTATAAAAAAAAAAAAGGAGACCACAGCCATGCATGATCGAGCATTTGGCATCAATATGGCCGCTGAAGTGCGTAAAATTTAGACACCATCAAATTGTATGCCACGGTCGCAAAAACTAACATGAAAGCAACAAGTTCAAAGAATTTCGCGACTACAATAAATAATAAAATAGTTCCGAGATTTAAAAAAACAAATCCGAACGATATAAAACAGTTAGATTTAAAGATACAGGTAAACCAAGATCCTCCCCTCCTTGCAAACTGGACCAATAATATGCTAGAATGAATTAATGAACACTTTAACAACACGATTCCATGGGGACTCTATATATCGTTCAAAAGATTTTTTTCACCAAACTCGATAGTAATATCTGCCACAGATGCAAATATATCGTTGTATCACTTTCCACGCACGTTATTATATCATGCAATAACTGAAAATGAACTGCAAGAAACGATCGTAAGAATCACAGATCATCCAAATCCCAGATACCTCACAATCGAATTTCTTAACAGTAGTCAAAAGAACTGATTTCTAAACCAAATTAAAACATTAGACAATTACACGATTGTTATAGTCGATCAAGATCGACAGAACCAGATTACAGGAATAATAAAAAATTCATATTTTGGATACACGAAACAAGACTTTTAAAAAATGATGGATCCATTTGGCAAGGTTATAGCATTTCAACCAATATACCTCAAAGACACACCAATACCAATATACAGCAATAGCTATGATTTTAAGTTAAAATTACACAAAGACATTGTCCCAGAAACTATACCAACACAAATTGCAGATCAGGAAGCTATGCTGAGCCTATATATAAGATGTTTAAAACCCCAATGCTATGCCTGTGGCAAAGCGTGGTCACCTAGCCACACAGTGCATGGATAGCCAACTCATACAGGGCCAGACACCAAATAATCAGCACATCCAATCCCAACATGAAGAGAGCAACAATATATAAAATAACACCACAATTCAAACAACAATCAATATGAAAACAATCACAGTACAAATGAAGCTACTAAAAACAAACATGCAGAAGAAAACACAAATATACTTGAAACTACAACAGATAGCTCAAATAAATTAAATGAAAGCACTGATCAAATGGATCAAAATCAAGCACAAATCATACCTGAAGTATCACAAACATCAGGCATATCAATCAATAACACATCAGACTCAAATCCAGACATATCGAATGATACATACAACTCCCCCAAAACAAGCATACCGCATATAATTATAAACAAAACATCTACAGATATTCTAGAGTCACTAACCCCATGCCTCCCCCCATAAAAGCAACACCAACAGAAGTCCAAAAATCTGGTCGGCCAAGGAGAAATAAATAAAAAAGAACCAAAACAGATGAAAACAATACTCTAACAGAAATGATTGAACACTTGGCAGAAAACTTAATACGTATGGAGCTGGATAGTAATCAAACCACTAATAACTGCTCACAAAACCCTAGAGAATATGCAAAAGCTTCACGCAAACTTCAACACACTGTGAAACCAACTCGCAGCCAATCACGATAATGAATCTAAAAATAACAGCATTTAATATCAGAGGGCTCAACTCAGTCAACAAAATACATCAGCTACAACAATGGATAAAGATTACACAACCTCATATACTAGGACTTCTAGAAACTAAAATATATAGTGGCTCACAAATTGACCCCACAGTACATCTAAGCAGAGAAGGCTACTGTGCATGCTCTAGAGACACATCATCTCCCTCAGGGGGTACTGGACTGCTCATAAAACAACGTTGTCCATTTGACTCATTCAAAATCATATATATAGATGCAAATTTACTAATAGTAACTTTCAATCATCAAATCATCACACTAAACATTATATTTGTGTATATTCCACCTAGCCCTACAATTGTCTCAAATATTATATTAAACATAAACTCCTTACTTGGATCTGATGCATACCCAACCATACTTAATTGGGGATTTCAATATGAAATCTCAAGAGTTCATTTTAAAGTGGCTGCATCAAATATCAATTCCACTTATGAGTGCAGAGGGTTTTCTGGTCAAAATTGAGGCAGTTACCTTTCACAATGGACGTCATACATCAAGAATTGATCTGTGCTTTTATTCACCTATGTTACACCATCAAATCAGCCTAAACATCAACCCATCTCCCTTCTCTGATCACTCTGCACAAACCATACTAATTAATCTGACAGGAATTCAAACAACTGCACTTACACATGGTAAAACAAGCAGAATTCTACTTCCAACTTCTACTCCAGAATTTATTTTTTTAGAAACATATATAATGCTTCACAAAATCAAAATATGCAACTTAACCCCATTAAAGATACTTTAGTGTTCATAAACATTTTATCATTTAATATAGATCACAGTACATGCAAATCCCCCCACCCTCAAGACTGCTAGCACTGGCTGATGAAATACATAAATGGATTACAATGATAAACCCAACACGCACCAGTCAACAACATATACGCAGACTTACATAAACATACAATAACATCTGTAACCACCTGAAAAACTACCTAGCAATAAAAAAAGTAATGTCTGCCTTGTCCAACAACACACATGGACAAGAAAATACATTCCGTGGGCCTCTGGGCTACCCATCCACTGTCAGAGTGCCAATGGCACTCTCGCGAGCAGGGGCACACATACGCAGGAAATAATATGTTAAAACCAATCTATCAGCATTTCAAACAAAAGCTGCAAGCGACACCACCTGGTCAAATATAATCCTAACATCTTTGGAAAACCAGAAACAAATACCCCATATAACATCACAGAATTTGCTATTAAACTGGCAACAGTACCTGACTGCATGTCACCCAGGAGCACATGGAATCCCCAAATTTGTCCTTGCACATCTCAGTCAGTTCACTAGCCAATATTTATGTGACCTTGCAAATCATCTATCACAGAAGTTGCATGACATCCAAGGTTTGTATCCAATAGCAATAGTCCCCTTCAACAAGAAAAAAGTCCAAGTATCAACACTATCCAACCTACGACCAATCTCAATGGGGCCACTTATGATTAAAATAATTGAAAAAGTACTTGAAGACAGCCTAGAGCCACATATTCTACCACTAATTTTACACAGCTAGTTTGCAAGGAAGCAATCATCAACTGCACAGGCACAATGATATTCAAAACAGTTATAAACTCAGTGCGAAACAGGAAGAAGTATGCACCAATTGCAGTTCAACTTGATATAGAAGCGGCTTTTGACTCGGTCGACATCAATACATTAATCAATATGCTAGTTGACACCACAATTCCCAGAAACTCATCTGTACCTGCTAACAAACCTACTACTTAGCAGGGAAATACATATCACACTCAATGGCAAAAATTCCCCATCATTCATTCCCACACAATCCATAT